>CM046841.1:27928503-28041003 GCA_025618425.1 Heliocidaris tuberculata
ATATCAAGCAAGTGAGAGGTAAAAATAATTTAGATACATGGGCGCCGTTGCATTAAACTTACCATTAACGGTAACTTTGCCATCAATGGTAACTCCCATGGAAACCTTGATTTTGATTGGCTGTTGAGTGATGTTACCACGGTAGTTACCATGCAGTGCATGTGCTATTTTTTAAAATAATAAGATCGATTCGATTTCTTCTCATTTTGAATGTTACAAAACTTCACAGTATACTCCAATTTCGTGTACTACATAACCAAATTTTACAATGTAATTGCATCACCAGAACTCAACTTTATCTTTAAGTCCATTATTATCATGCAAATTAGTACACAATGCCATATAGGTATCGTGTACCACTTAAACGTTGAAATTAGTCTTCTATCATCTTAACTATATATAAATACATGTATCATGTATTCAACATAACCTTTTCTAAAAGTGCAAAATGTTTCCATACAGAAAAAAGCATAAGGAAGTGTTTCTGCTCTAAAAAGCTAAAAATAATTATACTCACGGAATTGTTAAAGATCATGTGAGGTTTTTGGTAGCAGAAAGGAAACTGGAAACAAACGCGTCATATAGTCTCAGGTTGTTCTCCTTGTATATAAAGATATATATATATATATATATATATATATATATATATATATATATATATATATAGCGAGAGTGGTGTGGATGTGTGTACCAATCGGTTGAACCATGTTAAATTTAGATATGTGAAGAGAGAATAATGGTACAGAATGAAGCAGGTCACTCAGTGTATTTGCAAGCTTTCGGCTCCTGGCCTTCTTCAAGTTTATTTGCTAAATCAAACAGAATGAAACAAATAATAATAATAAGCAACTTAACAAAACTAAAGACAACAGAACAGAACTATCATAAATCTGGCAACATAAATCAACAGGAGTAATTATAAGTGAAATTGAAAAGATGTTACTCGCCAAAACAAAACTAAAGACAACAGAACAGAATTGTTATAAAGCTGGCAACATAAATCAACAGGAGTAAGTGAAATTGAAAAGATGTTATACTCGGCAGGAGTAAGTGAAATAACGAAAATGGAACTCAATAAAAACAAAAGTAAGCAAAGTAATTGTTTACTTTGCTTACTTTTGTTTTTATTGAGTTCCATTTTCATTTACTCCTGTTGATTTATGTTGCCAGCTTTATAACAATTCTGTTCTGTTGTCTTTAGTTTTGTTTTGGCGAGTAACATCTTTTCAATTTCACTTATAATTACTCCTGTTGATTTATGTTGCCAGATTTATGATAGTTCTGTTCTGTTGTCTTTCGTTTTGTTAAGTTGCTTATTATTATTATTTGTTTCATTCTGTTTGATTTAGCAAATAAACTTGAAGAAGGCCAGGAGCCGAAAGCTTGCAAATACACCGAGTGACCTGCTTCATTCTGTACCATTATTCTCTCTTCACATATATATATATATATATATATATATATATATATATATATATATATATAATTGTGAGAAAAATGTATATGTTATTTCCTTACAATTATAAATAAATATATACATAGATATATATATATATATATATATATATATATATATATATATATATATGTGTGTGTGTGTGTGTGTGTGTGTGTGTGTATATATGTGTGTGTATATATATATATATATATATATATATATATATATATATATATATATTCCATTCATGATTTTCGGTGAATTTTAGTGAAAATATACGTGACGAACGCTAGATAACGGCTATACATATACACTGCCCTACGCTAGGACCCTTCCACCCCGACGGCTGCTCTCTCATAGAGCTTCGTGCTTTGAACTGAGATAACGTGTGTTATCAGTCCCTCAAAGTCACAGGTTCATACACGTCACACGTGTGTACATGTTTTAATACAAGTTGCAGTTGTAAAAAGGTTATATCCCTGTCTTGGGCCCCGTTGCATAGAACTAACCATTAATGGTAACTTTGCCATCAATGGTAACTCCCATGGAAACCTTGATTTTGATTGGCTGTTGAGTGATGTTACCACGGTAGTTACCATTGATAGCAGAGTTACCATTAATGGTTAGTTTTATGCAACGGGGCCCAGGACAGGGATATAACCTTCTACAAGCAAACAAATATTATGTAAAATGGGGTGACTATTTCGGGACATGCTCCTTGCCTATTACTTGCTACGAAATCTACCTCGCGTGTCCACAAGTAATGACGTATTACATTATTGATTTTCACAAAGTCCTAAAGATTCTTTAGATTGTGTCAATATTTTCTAAACTAGTTGCGACGTCTTCACTTTTTTATAGTACTGTTTAAGTCCGCATGCATGAAGGTCGGTAGGTCTAAATAGAGATGAAATCACTAGTGATATTAGTTTTATACCTTGATGTTTAATTTTGTATGTAGTTTGGTTACATTGTGTTTAGGAATTTAAGAGGGACTTCCCTATTTTGATATCACGGTTCAGGTCCTTTGGCGTGAAGGTGTGTAAACAGTGATATAAGCAGATAATATCCTATAATTTTGATGGGATTCCACATGCGTTGTGTTAACTCATAGCCCGCTATTGTCGACCACTGTCACTTCCGGGTTCTCGCTTCTGTCTACGATCGTTTCGACGATGGGTTTCATAATGCACAGGGCAAAGAGTTAAAGCTCATGTACAGTATTGGTAGCAAAAAGGAAATTGGAAAGAAACATGTTAAATATAGTCTCATGTTGTTCTTCTTGTATCAAAAGATGTCTGTAAGAGATCATTTGGTATTCCATCTATGATTTCTGGTGAATTTCAGTGTAAATATCTGCAAGGAATGCTTGATCACTGCCATTATGCTAGGACCCTTCCACCCCGACGGCTCCCCGCACAGCAATCTTGGGGCTTCGCATAGAGACAGCGTGTGTGCACTGTGTGTAGCTACTCATCATTATTTTTATACGTGTTTTTACAGTGTATAGCACATGCTGCCTTTGTTGGGATTTTACGTGCCTGTCCCGGCACATAAATTAGTTTTTGCCTCTTGTTTAATATTAAACTTTAGGAGGCGAAATCTTCACAGTGTCTTAGTATTGCTAGTATCTTGCTATTTATCAACAAAAAATGAAGAAATCTGAGGGCTTACCAAAACTTTACATGACTTTTAATATTTAATATATATCCGTTTGCCTGAAGGTCACCAATCGTAGAATATCAACTGACTCTGCGTGTTTGTAAAGACAAGCTGGTGGTAAATTGGTAAACAATTTGTATAAGACATTTTTAGTCTGTGCATTTTATTTATTGTTGTTCTTCTTCTTTCTCTTCCTCCTTCCCTTCTTCTTGCTCTTCATGTGCTTCTTGTTTTTGGTAGCTTTTGCTGGGCTGTTGTGCGGGGTTTAGCGGAGTTGCCACTCACAACAATGATATAATTCTGTGGTTTTTGGCTTCGGTGGTGGATTCTTCGGAAAGAAAAAAGAAGAAATCAAAATAGTTGGATAATTTTCGTCATTCAGTTTTATTCATTTTGTAATTAACTTACCCTTAAACTAAGCTTTTGAATCATTTGTCTTTTCCTCTCCTCCCACTCTCTCTCTCTCTCTCTTCTTTCTCTTTCTTTCTGTATATCTCTTTCTCTCCCTCTCACTAAGAAAAAAAAAAACACTCACACACGTTCCCCTCTTTTTTTTTTCTCTCTCTCTCTCTTTCTCTATCTCATTTTCTTTCCACCTTGCTTTCTTTTTTTTTTTCTCCTTGTTGATGTCTTCGAGGACACTCTTAAACAGGTTAGGTTTACTCTTTCAAGAAAATATAGGTATATTTTATAGGAAACAATTCTGTTTATTAAAAAAATATTGAGAGCTCTGTTATTATTATTGTATTTTGACATAAACAAAATGAAATCAGGGAATTATCTGACTACATTGATTCTACGTTGTTTATAAACCAGCAAAGTATAAACAAACTAAACTTTACACTCACTGACAAGTACATATCTTACTGCATGTTTTACAAGTGGTTCAGGAGTACTGGTTCTATTTAATAAAAGGATAAAAGAACCTTTGGGTAGCTTAGCGAAACGCAATGGCGCATAAAGACGCGGTAAAAGACGCAAAGAGGAAAATTGCTAGTTTTGTCTGTGCTTCTGAAACGAGAATCAGACATATCTGAATAATAGTTTTCATATTATTTTGATTAAAAGTGTTCAAATAGGTCAGTACTAATTCTACATCCTAATATTTTGATTCAGATTTCAGATTTAAGATTTTATTGACTGTTTTCAATCATATTAACATAATACTGCAGTGCGTATAACATAAAATAAATACAACAAGAATTATAACAATGATGTTTTTCCATAGATATAGGCACGCAATTGAATATCAGTAAGTAAAGAATATGATGCACAGATATTGACCTTAGTGATGTTGAAAACAGATTGAAATGTTTAGAAGCAAAGCTTGTATATTGCATGTCCAGAAACTTATATAACTTAATCACTATTGGGTCGTTCAATAATATTTAATTCATAAAACATCATTACGAGAAGGGAATTATTAATAAGGGAGAATTGATAAATGAGCTGAGGTAGAAGGACAATTGCCTTAACCCACAAGAAAAACTGAAGTGTGAAAGTAAAGTGAAAGTGCAAGACGGTGTAGAAATAAAAGAGAAGGAAGAGGAGGAGGAAGGAGGAAGGAGGAAAGTGAAAGAAAGTGAGTGTGTCTGTGTGTGAGAAGAAGGGAGAGAGAGAGGGGACAGGTAAAAGGAGGAGTGAAAAGGGAGTAAGACAGACAAGATAGAGTTGGAGAGAGAGAACGAGAGAGAGAGAGTGGGGGAGAGAGATAGAGATAGAGAGAGGTGGGTCCTGCTCGCTCAGTTTGAATTCATTGCATACGGTTAAAGAATTTTTTTTTTTCTAACTTGTTTTTTAAACAGTTTAGACTTTGGGAGTTGATTATGTCGCTGCTAAGTGAGTTCCAGTATTTTGGGCAGTAGAACTGAGAGACGGTTTTGTGTGCAAAATGAGTGCGGTTGCGGGAAAGGTGGAAACGGTTGGATTGTCTTGTTGGGTATTTGTGTATGGAACTGTTTCTTGTGAACATGTTAATTAAATCGTGTGGCAGTTCGTTTTTATTCAATTTATACATGAATTGTTCTGTTTGAAAAAATAAATAAATCTGGAGACTTTAGAATTTTTTTATTCGTAAAATAAAGCATGTGAACGATCTGGAGAATTATGCATTATCCTTATGATTTTTTTTTTTTGTAAGATAGTAATTTTATCGGCAATATATTTATTAGCGTTACCCTAAGCCATTTTTCCATAATTTAGATAAGGCAATATTAGCGAAAAATATAGTATGAAAAGTGTAGTCCTTGGGAACAAATATTTGAGTTTATTCACTATTCCAATATTCCGGGAAATAATTTTGGATATATTTTGTATGTGCATGTTCCAGTTTAGTTTATCGTCAATCGTAAGCCGTAGAAATTTTGTTGATGATATCCTATCCAGCCGCGCACCGTCCCCCAAAAATATTTCCAGGTAAGTTTTGCAAGGTGTTACTAAAGAGCATAAAATTCGTCTTTAGTATGTTTAGTGATAACTTGTTTGTTTTTACCCATTCTACTATGAATTTAAGTTCTTTGTTTATTGTTGAAAGAAGGGTATTAGGATTAGAATGAGAATAAAATAGATTTGAATCATTTGCAAACAGAATAAATGATATTACGTCAGGGGATTAATATAAAAGTCATTTATGTATATTATAAATAATAGGGACCAAGTAGACTTCCCTGTGGAACACCACAGCTTGTAGGTCGTAACGATGACCTATGATTATTTATTTCTACAAAATTGTTTTCTGTTTGATAAATAATTCCTGAACCATTCTAAGGCTTTCCCTCGAACACCGTAGTGCAATAACTTATGTAGGAGAAAATTATGGTTTATAGTATCGAAAGCCTTGGAAAAGTCCAGGAATAATGCAATGGTATGCAAGCGGTGATCAATGGCATGGGCTATAGTATCTATGGCATTGATCACCGCTTGCATACCATTGCATTAATGGCAAGGGCTATAGTATCTATGCATGTTCAAATTTCCTGTGTTATATTATGGTATGCTCGAAAGCCAAACTTTGAATCACAAATAATGCAGGGGCGGCGGAGCGTATTTCAAAGTGGGGGGGGGGGCACCAGCCAAAAAGGGCACTTTTGGAGAAAAGGGGGGCACTTACATAGGGTGAACATATAAACAAAAAACAGAGACCATTTTGTGACATTGGTATAACCTACAGTCAATTAATACGTAATCAACTTCATCTTCTTCCTTTTTATTGTGGTTCTGAACAGTGCTTCAGCTTCCCCAATTAGCAGTTGTGCGTAATGGTCTAATGATTCATGTGCGAGAGAGTGAAGCGAGCGAGCAAAAAAATTCAGACTTTTTTTTCTAATGCTAAAGTCCTTGGGTTGTGCATTATTTACAGCCATATAATGAAAATGACAACAACAATTTTTTTTTTTTGGGGGGGGGGGGGGGTGGAATGCCTAATGATCTTTTAACTCGTACATTAACCCTGTCGTTTTTCCTTATGATTGCCATGATTACATCGATATCATCATACTTTATGCGATCTGCTTGATTTCATTAAATTAAACTATAAGAGCGAGCGAGCGTAGCAAGCGATTTTTGAGAAAATGTTCAGAAAATATTGCCCTTATACTTGGTGTATGTTATGGGCACATTCGAGTGAGGGGCATTGTGCCCCTCTTGTCTCCAGCTCCACTGCCTTACATTGTAGTTGTAGTATACCCTTTACTACATAAAGCCGCACCGATTCTTTGAAGTTAGATATGCCTCTTTTTGTAAGAAACAGTTGGAAAATATAAGTAAAAGGGGGCACTTATCAGAAGAGGAAAAGGCGCTTATCATAGTTGGAAAGAGGCACTTATAAGAGATGAAAAGGGGCATTAATGACAAAAAAAGAAAGGGCTCATATAAGTTAGGAAAAGGGCACTGATCAGAAGTAAAGACGAGTCACTTATCAGATTTTAAAATGGGCACTTATCACAAGGGGAAAATAGGTACTTATTAGAAGGGAAAGGGGCATCTATATCAGAATTAAGAATGCACTTATCAAGGGAGAAAAGGGCATACATTAGGAAGAAAGGGGGAGGGACAATCATTATATTTTAAAAGGGGGACTTATTAGAAGGAGAAAGGGCACTTATAAGAAAGAAACATAGGCACTATCCGCAGTAAAATTGCATTTATCAGAAGGAGAAAAGGGCACTTATTAGAGATAAGGAGCCATTTATGAGATGTGAAAAGAGACACTTATCAGAAGGAGAAAAAGGGCACTTATCAGACGGGGAAAGGGCACTAATAAGAAAGGAAAGGGGGCAAGTTTAATAGTAAAGAGGCCACTTAGAGAGAAAAGGGCATTTCTTCCATAAATAAAAAGGGCACTTTTGGGGTACTTCAAAAAATGAGGGTACTGTGCCCTACCCCCTGTCCCCCCCCCCCCCCGGAGCGCTGCCCCTGAAATAATGTTAGTTTTTTGAGAAAGGCAGTAACTCTGACAAAGACAATTCTTTCTAAAACTTTGGAGAGGGATGGTAATATTGATATTGGCCTATAATTATTGGTTTCTAAATCATCACCTTTTTTGAATATTGAGATGATTTTAGCTATTTTAACGCTATTCGGTACCATACCCGTAGTTAATGATAAGTTAAAAATATGAGCCAAATGATTTGCAGTCGATAAGTTGGATCGTCTTGTATTTATAATTTAGATTTTTTTTTCCGGTTTATTTATCTTCAGATAGATTTGGTTACCCATGGAGATCGTGGGTTCTTTTTATAGTTATTAACTTGTTTTCGTAATGGTATACAAATATTCCCTTGGGAAAGTTTAAAAAGTCATTAATTTCCGGTTTTCTCCTACATTTCCTTAGGGGAATACAAAAGATATCGTAAACGGCACATTGTCAAATGTCCTCCAAAATAAAATAAAAAATATCTTAGTAATACGAAATAGTCATTTTGTGTGTTGAAAGAAAATGGGATTTTTTTTTCTTATTTTTTTGCGGCAACTTCACAAAGACATTACCTTCTTGGCCAATTCGAAATTCTCATATGTACAGTGATTACAATTTTCAAAAATTCACAATTACTACAATACTTTTCTGATTTCTTTCAAACTTTCACTAATTTCTATCCCTTATTTTTGACCCTCCACGACAAAACGACCAATAAGTCGGAAATTTGGGTTTTTAAAATTTCAACACAGTTTGAAAACTTTGATTCTAAACTTTAAAATGATATATAACTTGTCTTGTTTGGACTAAGCAAACCCTTGTAAATTATGATAAGAATGTCAACGTGTCAGACAGGCTAATGACCAAAACAATAGAGAAAACGGGCTCTAAAGAAGAGTGACTATTTAAGAGCGCCTAATCTGTATCCTATCGTTTGTCGCACAAAAGGTTGAGTCAAATCTCCCTAGCATAGACTGTGAAGTACTAATTGGATAGGGTTGAAACTTTCCATACCTTCAGAATAGATATATTTCTTTGTATCTTTAGAATTTGAATATCAGACAGTGCGTAGTTTTTAAGCTATACTAGAAAAGTGATGTCAAGTACAATCCCAGCAAGTTGACACAGAAAGTTTGAATGTCCAGGAAAACATGGTCATCTTGAATGAGAGTAAAAACATATTTCGACAAGGTATTTTAACCTGAAATTGGTAGTTTAATAAATGAACTTTCAGAAAATACAAAAAACTTAAATTCAAAATTTCCACCCAAAACCACCCTTTTCAACTGTTTACTCTAAAACTCCTATTGCGACTTATTGGTCGTTTTGTGGTGGAGGGTCACATTTTTCGTCTTTCTTTCAGGAGTTCCCTTTGATCATACCGTACTGTTCACCATTCAATACGTTCATTGGCGCAAATTCGTGCATTCCTTCTTTTCATCGGGGGGGGGGGGGTGGCTTGTTCTCCATGAATGGTCATCCCCCCCCCCCAGTTGAAAATAAATCTTGCAGATTTACGCCCGTGAATACGTTTGCATTTTCGTCTGGTAAATAGTAGTCTTAAACATTCAGCGTTTGTTTGTCTTTTCTTTTCTTTTTTTATTTTTACAATATGTTTATTTGATTCCATTACAAAATTTTCCATCCTTAATATAGCTGAAATTTACCTTTATATCTAAGCAAACAAAATTTGTATGCATACAGTTATAATATAATTACATTTGTGAAATTATGTTTGTGGTACCTTTATCTTCATTGTTTGTTTGATGTTGTTTTTAAATGGGAGGCAAATATATTTGAATTATTAATAAGTCATTTTTTTTTATTATGTGAAAATTGGGTCAATAATCATACTGCAACGAGAACAAAAGATCAGTTTTATGTTCTATTTAAAGATAAAGCTTAGTAAGTAATTATTACAGCAAAATCATGACGACCGTATTAAGTAATAATCTCATTTACATCTTAAATTTGGGAAGATTATATATAAAAATCTTGTGACAAAATACAAAGTAAAGGGTTATAAAAATTATGCAATAAACTGACACATTCAAAGCGGAATAACAATCGTAGTATTTTGACAAGCATTGCAATTTTAGCTATCAGATGTCAAATATACAGTTACATCTTCCCCATGGACAGTGGACATACCGTGCTTGGCAGCTGTTGAAAATCTTTCTGTTTAGTTTTATAATCTGTAGAATTCTGATTTTACATTTGAAAATTGTTAATAATGTCATAACAAAAGGCATGAATAACAATGCATTTGTTTGCTTGGCTTGGCATGAGCTACATATCATGTAAACAAAACAAAACAAAACCAAACCAAAAAAAAAAGAAGAAACTACCAACAAACAAACAAATATAAAAACAATAACAAAAAAAACAACAACAAACAAACAAAAAGACCCCCCTCCCAAAAAAATGCAAAACATAAACTGAAAAGAAAAAAAAAAAAACATGACTTTTGAGTGACTAGGAGAATGACAACTATATTGCGTAGCTGCCTACGTCTCAAACACGCTAGCAAGGCGATTCAAATTCAAACTAATTTTGACCAATGTGCGACACATCTAGCCACGTGCACCATTAACTATAGTAGGCTACATGCAACATACCACATCAAGTATTATCAGCACACTTCCTCTCCAGCAGAATTCATTCATTTGGTCACGAATTTAATATATTTTCTATTGTTGAAAAAAGTAGAAGCTTTTGTGGATAATATGCAACATTTCCACTTAATATAAAATATTTTGCGTAGGTGTATTATAATATGATCGATAAAAAGGCATTATAAAACGGGTTCAAGAATGTAGCCATCCTGATTGGTCAAATAACACCACGTGACTGTGCAAAAAAAAGTGATAACGTACGGCGAGGGGACTAACGCACGGCTAATCCGGATCAAACACTAAGATTGTAAGAAAACACTAAGATTGTAGACCCGTTTTATAAAACTATTAATACATGGTCGTGAGTTCGTGCGTTAGTGCGATCCAGCAACACGCAGGTTTTTATCGTGGTGTCTAACACACTCGGCTACGCCTCGTGCGTTAGTACACCACGATAAAAACCTTTGTGTTGCTAGATCGCACTAACGCACTCTCAACCATGAAATATTGTTTATCCTGTATTCTACTTTAATTCTTCCATATCTTAATTATGGTATATTAGCGTGGGGTAATTCTTCAAAATCACAAAATGAAAAGCTATTTTTGATCCAGAAGAGAGTTATAAGAATAATTTGTAATGTACATTTTCGTACTCACACTAATGCTCTCTTTCATCAACATAAATTTCTGAAAGTGGAAGATATCTATTTTATGCAGCTAGGGTCTCTAATGTATGATCTTAATGCAGGTGAACTCCCACTGGCACTAGCACAGCGTTTTAAGAAAAATAGTGATATTCATAGATATAACACAAGGCAGGCTTCAGGATTGCACTTACCCCGTGCTAAGACACAATTTACTCTTAAAACGCTAGTACATATTGGACCCAGGTTTTGGAATTCGCTTGATGCAAGGATTAAACATACTTCATGTAAATCAGCCTTCAAGCGTAGGCTTAAGTTTCATCTTTTAAATACTTATTGTGTTGATTCGTGATGTCGTTAAAACAATGTTAATGTCAATAACTGAAAGTAAGTCCTGTATGTTACATTACAAATGCATATACTTTTATGTCAGACTTCCCTTTAAAAAAGAAAGAAAGTATCTATGTATAATATTATTGAAACCCAGTTGTCTTCTTGTCATGTTTTGTTTTGTGTTGTTATGTTTTGTTTTGTTTTGTTTTGTTTTTTTGTTTTATTTTGTTTTGTTTTGTTTTTGTTGGGTGTGTGTGTTTGTGTATGTATTTTATCGTCTCACATAACCCTCTCTTTATCTTTCCTTTCCACCCCCTCCCTTCATTCCTATCCTTGTTTTATGTAAATAATCTCCCTTGCCCCCATTGCACATAGCCTCCCTTGTCTATTCCCTGTTTTCGTTTGAGATTGTGTACTTTTTTGTTTTTTTTCTTCCATTATATATAATATATAAATGTATTTTTTTTTCTTTTATTCCTGAGGGACCTTGTCTTACAAGCTATGCTTCATCAAGGTCTCCTCGTTTGCCTTTCTCAAAATATTGTTACCCTTTCTTATCATTTCACATACACATGTAATTATATATTTATGTATTTGCAAAATTTTAATGCTAGTTGTTGTTGTTCCTATATACTCCTGAAAGAAAGTGTCAATGTTATTGTTATGTTATTGTTATATTGCGTATTGTTGGAAGAAAGACAAATGAATAAATACCGGTGTCTACCGGTGTCTACACTCTGTCTACACTCTAACCATGTATTAATAGTATACTATTAAATGACACTGACAATCAACACATTTCATTCTTTAATAGCACAACAAATATAATGTTGTGTGTAAGTTAATTATAACTTATAATAGTAAACAAGGACTTGACAGGTTACTTCTTTCTCAATACATTTATTCTGCCTTTTGGGCCCCCTCCTGATTTAATGTTCTCATACTCTTCTTGGCCTTCCACACCCACGCTATCGCTGGAGTAGACATGATTTGGTTCCACACGGATTTCACTCGGGGTGAATGGCACTTCATATCCATCCCCACCAATGTCTCCTTCCTCGTTTCAAGAAAGCATCCTTGAACTGGTGGGGTTCATTTGACTGTACAGATGAGGCTGATCACAGTTGACCAATCCCATGTAATGTTCAGTTGATGTGATCTCACCCTGCAATGTATTGCTGACTTGGATAGATTGGGTTCCAAGTGTCAGGTCATTCCGTTGAGTTCCAACTTCTTCTGCAACTGTTTGAAGATTTCTCAACGTATTGGCTTGGTGGTTAGAATCCCTGGAGTTCTTTTTCAGTCTGAATGAAATGATCATGGAAAAATATGGAGTCTACATATGTACTTTCTCTTTAAATAATACATAATCCTTTTTCTTTTTGTATTCGCCATGTCCGTTTTAAAATGAACATGTGTTATTCCTTCCCCCAAATCGACGTTTTTGATGTACTGCCAACCAAGAGTTGAAGGGCAAAATCTGGAGAAGAGGCTGAATACACAGAAAGCATTTTATGATAATAATCTATATAGCTAACACAAGTTAAAATAACTCAGTTATAATAAGTACATTGCTTTTTTTTTTGTATTTCTATGTTTTAAACTTTACTATTCAACAATATTAAACATTTTAATATTTTCATAATGATTTAGGGTGTGTATAATTTTAAAATTACCTAAGAAATCGTCGACATAAGACAATGGTGATTACCAAACAGCACATTACAAAAGCCGTAGTAACCGAAGATATCACTGAGACAGCAATCGTTCCAAGGGGGTCAGATCCTGTTTTATAGATTATGAATTAAATAAATGAATATTCAAATTCCACGCAAAGGTCGCGATACCGAGACGAAATATGGCCACAGTTAGTTCCTAAGATGGGGATTCTGGGTTTAACCAAAGTTTTCCCACGAATAACCTCTAAAACTTTAATCTATAGTAAATGTTTGTTGGCTTTACATCTCACATGGTACATCCACAAACTTAGTAATTGGCCACTGTTCACAGTTGGTCATGAAAATTGTGTATTCTGAATCAAAGCGATGGGAAACAAATTAGTAGACAAGGTTAAATTTAGATTACACTATTCATTTCACTATATTTTCAATAAATTTTGTATAACATGTGTCAGCAACATTAAAATTCGAAATATGGGCATTTTCGTATAATTATCATCATTCTTTTCGTAATAATGTTCTTAAAGTTCCATATATTTAAAGTATGTTTCTTATTTCTTTATTTTCAAATTTTCCCCCTCACAAAGCATCATAAACAGTAAATACCTCTTTCTGTGTTTGTAGGTGCTGCCGTCAAGGTCGGAAGCGTAGCATATGAACGAGTTCTCTCCGAAACATTTGCTTCTGAAGACACCGCAGTAGTAACACTGCTCAGAGGCTCGTCTACAAAGCACATAAAGTTAAAGTTGTTTTTTTTTTCTTAGTTTTTTTTCCTATTTATATATTTATTATGTAGTCTAACGCCTAAGGGCACACTCGCCCAAGGCTTTTTTTTTCAGTGGTGTGTCCTCAAACTATGTATTTACCACTTGAATATATATTTTGTCATATTTTGGTTAAAATACATGTGCGATATTTTTGCATATCATCATTTTTTTTTTAAATATCGTTCTTAATGAGTATTTGCACTCGGATACTCTTGTTTTACTGCTGACTTGCACCAGTGCCATATGAAGAGCTCGGTTCCAAAAGGTACTACATCCATAAATCCAAGTTCTGAGAAAAACGTGATTTTTTAATTATCATAGTTAGCAATGTCAGTTTGGAATGAAATTTTCACCGATTGTACTACTGTATGATACAAAAGTAAAACCACTCTTTAAAGAAATCTAAGTCCACATATTTATTTATAATCAATTTATTAATTTTTTGTTTTTGTGGATGTAGTACCTTTTGGAACCGAAACGGGATGTAGTACTTTTTGGAACCGAAATCTTGCATACTGTAAATTACAAATGCATCACTCGAACTGATTATTCTCCAGAGAAGATTTGTTACAACTTCACACTATCATAAGAGAGATGGAATGTTGATAGATGTTTGTTCTGATTCATATTTTCTGGTTAAAGGGGGGGGGGGGTGTACCCCTCTCCTATTTTTTAAAAAATCTGCTGTTGTTTTAACATTCTTTTTTTTTTTTTTTTTGCTTTGATGAGATGGCGAGGAGGGGGTGGGGGCGGAGGTCAGGTATGTTTGATTCTCATTTTGACAATAAGTCTGACAGTTTTAAGGTAAATATCAAATGTAGGAGGGGGAGGGTCATGAAGAGACAGTGCCCCTATTTTGTGTATGGGGTGCCCCTTTTCAATTTTAGTCAGATCTTGTGTTGTTTTGAATATTATTATGGGAGAGGGCAGAGATATGCACACAAAATATATCAATACGACATACTTTGTGTTGATTTAGTATAATCTTGGCAAACACAGAGGTGTCAAGGATCAAGGCCCCCATTCAAATTTATTCATTCGTTGTGAATGAATATAAACAAATTTGAATATTTTTCTCACATACTTAAAATCTGTTAATTTAGCGTTAAGCGGTGACCCTAGACAACTAGTTTTGTATTTTTTTAAAACAAAACATACAAACATGCAGATTGTAGAGAAAAATCTCAAATGATCCTTACATTTTCACATTAAAGAAAAACAGGAGGGGGGGGGGAGTGCCCCTTGCACATTTTTTTCGCTTTCTTTAGATATGTTCTTTTTTAACCCCAAAATATAGCATGCTCCTTCCATTACGATTAACACAAATCATATATTACACAAAAAGCCAAACTCTATTGTTATGCAGATGAAGGTCAATGCAAGGTCAATAATCAATACTGCTCTCTGATTGGTCAATTCCTTATGATGGCATTGTTATGGATGTAGTACTTTTTGAAACCAAACTGAAATGGATATAGTACCTTTTGGAACCGAAGTGATTTTTAAATGCCATTTTTTTATATTTTCCAACTGGAATTTCAGCTTTTTGTAAGGATTAGCTTATAAAGTTACTTGAATTGAGTACATTAATGCAAAAAAATCAATTTTGATTTTAATGTACATTATTTTGTTCATTTATTACTTCGTATATATTTTGAAAAGTTGGAAATAAATGTCATTAAATTGGGTTGCTATGAAAAAGGGAGTTCTTGCTTAATTTTGTTAAGCTAAAGGATTTAGACGGGTACATGCAGGTGCAGATACAGGATACTGTTAAAGAGGGAGCATAATCAGCTCAAAAGGGGAGGGGCGCAGACTAGGAGTTGTGTATGAGGTATGCCACTTGGGTTTTGAAAGGGGGGGGGGGATGTATGGCAGAGGTGTGAATAGAATTTATCTATTTAAAACAACACCCTTGTTTCAGGGTGGGGATGCGAGCATAACTCTTTTGTGCACATGAGCTAATGAGTGGGCGAGCACGTCGTTACATTACAAATTTTTTTGTGCCCCGAAGAAGGAACAAGTTGCTTCGATAATTTAGCGAATAAATACAATAGTACAGTTGGAGAACAATGCTTTACCACTGCCATCATAAATGTCATCGGTTTAATCTCTATTTTATAGAACCAACACGTCGAATATTAACTTTATTGTTTTCATGTGGTGTTTGTTTGTTACCACTTACCTATAAATGGATCTTCATATATCAGAATGTCGTCCACTTTGATCAGAGGGACTATACTACCCCTTGTAGCGATGAATTTTATCTGAATTAATGATGGAAACCCAAATTACATATAATAAAAAAAAAAAAAAAAAAAAAAAAATCACTTCCCCCACGGCAATGTGTTTCTCTAAAAAGCTAATTCCTAATTTTGTTAACAACTACAATTACAATAAAAAAAATTATGTCCTGGTGTTCAAAATTTTTATTTTTTCATGTCGAAGAGCAATTATTTATCCTCTATCATATGATAAAAAAATGTTATGATAATAGTCATGCATGAAATAATATTAGCGCTTTTACCTGAGTACTGGCAAAAGAAATTAGCAAAGAAGTAATGAATGATGTAATTACGGTTACAGTGGAGATATATATTGTACATTGTGTCATCAGGCTTGAGAGAAATTCATTGACATGTACATCTTAAGGATCTAAAGGAAGCTGGCCGGATATAATACTTCCTGAAACACAGAACTAACATTTGCATATTATATAAAATCACATATTATTTACTAAGTCAGAGTCAATATCCTTGTATTTCTTTATTACTCAAAAATTATATGTGCTTTCCCAGTATGGTATAGCTTTACATATTCAACGTAACTTTCCTTTTGTTCTATGAGAACTTTAACCCAAACAAGGAAATGACTGGTCTGCTTTAATGTGTGCATAATAATGTGATAGAATAGGTTTCTTCGTTTCTAATATGTATAAAGAAATGATGTAATAACTCGATTTGCTAGGCGATAGGTATGATCTGAATATATTATAGCCAAATGGAAATCTCAACACCCAATTAGGATTTTTTTTTTTAATAGACAGCCTTGTTTAATTTGAAATAACAACTTACGAATTGTGTTATACTTATTAGTAGAATCTATTTAGCATTTCGTGGGTTTATTTTTGTTATTTTGTTAAAATTAGCTCTAAAATCATATGAGAGATTTATTTGATGTGACATTTATATTTCCTTATTGGTTTTGTGACATTAAGAAAAGGGGTACATTTGATATTAGTGTAAATGTTGTTTAAAACGTTCCTCTATGCAAATGTAAAACTCTATGTAATTTAGTTATTTGATGATGATCTGGTAGAGGGGGTATAGAGTGTAAGCTTTATCGAAATCACACAGATGACTCGAAGACACAACATATACAGTTAAAGAGGGTTCTATTTAATATCAGAACGATGAAGTGACAATATGGTATGAAATCAGTTATAGCTTTAAACTCCCATGGTTACGCCATCAGTAGGCAGGAGTGTGGTAAGTTCGCGCCGGATGGTGGGACTGAGAAAAACAACCAAAATTCCTTATTTTCACAATACTCCCTAGGTAAATGCTAGGACTTGCTAACTCATAATCTTTCTTACTAAGTAAACAAGGAGTTGGTGTCAAAAAATGACCACTGAATAGGAGGGGAGGAAGTCAAGAATAAAGAGGAATTGGAAATGTATTGTAAGGGAAGCGTGAGAAGCGATGTTGCAAATACTAATAATGCTGACTACAATTTTACCTCTTACACAAACATGGCAAAGGTGGAGGGTTAATGTTTACAATCATGATAATAGTTCGATGATTTGCTATTTCTAAAAGTATACAGACGTCAAGTATCTTTCGAATTTTATTTCCTTTTCAGAAACAGAAACAAAGCTTTCAAGAAAATAAAGGGGGGGGGAATAATAAACAGAGATTGCGTATTGAGATAACAGTATCATTGCTTGTTTCGATATGTTTTACATAGAACGTCCACACATTTGCCCCGTCCTGTTGTGTAATACTTTTTAACTTGATACTCAGCCGTTAGGAGAAGCTCAGAACCAGCCAAGTTTCTGGAACTTCTTACACACAGAAATGAGAGAAATGGCAGGGGAGTATGATTCAGGGAGAAAAAAAGAGAAAGGAGAAACAAAGATAATTGAGATGGAATATACGAAGATAGATAGATAAAGAGAGAGAGAGAGTGTGTGTGTGTGTGTGTGTGCGCGCGTTTGGTCGTGTGTGCGTTTGCGTGTGTGTGTTTTAAATATATATATATATATATACAGTGCGTCCCAGAAAAAACGAAACCGAGATTTATCAATGTTTAATCATATCTTAATCACAATAATGATTGATAAATGACACATATTTGTAAAGCTTGGATCCTCTTCTTTCATTTGATGCCACTCGTATGATACATACATCACGCATGATTGAATAAAGACAATATGAAGCAGGACCACCAAACAGTCGTTTGGCCAACGATATCTGAATTTCAAAGAGATAATCACATTTCTAGAAAATTCATTTTCTGCCCTTTCATATGACATCTCAATCAGGAAAAATGAGCCAGGGATGACAAAGCTCTGTTGGTGGAAAGTGATGCTTGCATATCCATGATTTATTAAACGAATCCGTTTGCACTGGCTGCCTGTCCTAGCAATGGGCCATTCTTTGTCAAGTGGAACTTTTTTGACAAAAATGAAGTTCATTCTTGTTGTTTTGTGAATATTATATTCCTGAAGAGTAATGTAAAGTTACATGGAGCACATTTTCTTTCTTAACTGAAAACCCAATTATGCTAATTTGCATACAATTACATTGGCATAAATTAAAGTAAAAAAACAGATTTTTTCACTGTATAATAGTCATCTCTCAGTATGAGCTTTAATATGTGTTGCCACTATACATTGCGTCCCAGAAAAAACGAAACCTAGATTAATCAACGTTTAATCTTATCTTAATCACAGTTATTATTAATAAATGACACATATTTGTAAAGCTTGGATCCTCTTCTTTCATTTGATGCCACTCATATGATACATACTTCACGTATGAGTGAATAAAGACAATATGAAGCAAGGCTACCAAAAAGTCGTTTGGCCAACGATATCTGAATTTCATAGAGATAATTGAATTTCTAGAAAGTTCATTCTCTGCCCTTTCATATGGCACCTCAATCGGGAAAAATGAGCCAGGGATGACAAAGTTCTGTTGGTGTAAATTGGTGCTTCCAGGATTTATTAAAGGCTCCCACATCGTCCCCATTCTGTTACCAGAAATACTAGTTGCTCTGTTGTTAACTGCATGGTCAAGTAGGTTAATGAAACGTACCTCACTCACTCCATTTTGTTGACGATCAGCCATGCATGAAGGCCTTTGTCTTGTTTGTTTATTGCTAGGACAGGCGGTCAGTGCAAACAGATTCGTTTAATAAATCATGGAAATGCAAGCATCACTTTACATCAACAGGACTTTGTCATCCTTGGCTCATTTTTTCCCAATTGAGATGTCATATGAAAGGGCAGAAAACGAACTCTCTAGAAATGTGATTATCTCTTTGAAATTCAGATATCGTTGGCCAAACGAGTCTTTGGTAGCCCTGCTTCATATTGTCTTTATTCACTCATGCGTGAAGTATGTATCATATGAGTGGCATCAAATGAAACAGGAGGTTCCAAGCTTAGCAAATATGTGCCATTTATTAATCATAATTGTGATTAAGATATGATTAAACAACGATAAATCTCGGTTTCGTTTTTTCTGGGACGCACTGTATATATATATATATATATATATAATATATATATATATATATATTTATATATCCATTATTACAATTGCCCTATATACTTTGAATTTGCACCTATCAGGTTTTAATCTATACCTTGTTCAGTTAAATTGTACTATTGTTGTTTATTTATAGATGGCATGTTATGGAAATATATAATTTGTATTGTGTTTATTGCCATGTTGAATTATATTGTGTAATCAATGCTTAATTTGTAATATTCATTTTGAAAAATTGAATCAAGGAATAAAAAAATTATGAAAAGAAAAAAAAAGTGTATATTTGCCGTAAAAGAATGCGGAGTAAAAAATATAATTATGACAAATGTAACCTATTGCCATCCAACGTATGATAGAGGCCTGTGGCAGCATGTAATTTCTTGTTACCCCTATGAAGTGTAATCTTATGAGATTAGACATTATGACTTAAAACTGAAAATTGTGAATGATCCTTCATGTTTGGATTTTAATGATTAAATTAATTTAAATTTGGATTTAGAAATCCTAACTATATCTCAACTCATATGTTTCAAATGCAGGAGGTTTTATTGCAAACTTGACTCGAAGCCGTCCAGGCGACATGGTCATATTCTCAATCCCGCACAATTTCACATCAACGAATGGAAATCTATCTTATGAATACCTCACTGTGGGGGTTGATTCTGTCTTGGCGGTCAAAATGTGCAGTGAACTCAATGGGATGCCTGCTGGCAAAAAGTGTAATACTTCCTTATTCAAGCGCAAACAAAATGGACGTTGAAGTTTGTCATGCCTATGGTTTCGTTTCTACATTACATTAATTAATGGTTTCCTGGTACACACAACCCAACTTATGATAGGTTAACAATTAAAAAATACTTTAAACCAGTTTCTCTCAAACTGCATTATCAGTACGGAATTTATGCACACATAACGTCATTTAATATGAAAGTGTTAGCTCCTCTAGCCCTCCACTCCGTTATTTACAAATCCTGACGGAGAAGGAAACCCGTCTATCGCGAATTATCAATCTTTTTAAACAACGTTGTTTAAACTATTATTCTAAACTATTATTCTACAATACCACTGAGGTCTTAAACAGCGTTTTTTTTTTAAATACAGGGTCTGTCTTTTAAACAATATTGCTTTAAATTTGACCAACACAATTTCAAACAGCGTTTTTGGCTGTGTATAAAGAAGCCCTCTAGCCCTCCACCTCCGTTATCTACAAATCCTGAAAGTCTCTACATAAGTAATGGTGGGTAGTATAATACACTGCAAAACATACAGCATTCTTAAATTCATTAACATAGGCGAAACATAATTATGTAGGCCTATGTTTTTCACCATGTTTTTGTTGTTGTTGTCGCAAGAAAGCCTGTTCTAAAATTCAGATAATGCATAGTTCAAAGTTTTAAAAAATATGCATAATACATTTACCAGGTTTAAAAATTATAACACATAAGCATTATTTTTTAAAGAAAACATGTAATAAACGTTTTTAAAAAGGTAAATATTTTTTACAACAACAAAAACAACAAAATCTGGTCATATTTTTTTTTAACTAAGTGGAATCTTGACCATTTAACTTATTTTTTTTTAATTATTATTATTATTTTCTTCTTTTTTGCGGACGATTAGAATACAAACCAATATTTCAATGATATTCTAGTACATAACTTCATATTACACAAATGTGAATTATTATATGTTGTAAATGCCATATTGTATTTTGTACCGTGCTATAATTGTATGACCTGCCATGAGTGCGGAGTGGGACCGTGGTCCTGGCAGTTATATGTATTACGAGATCTAATGAAATCGAGACTTGATTAAACAACAGTCTATTATCCATACATAGGTTTTTATGAGGCTATGTAATGGCGCCAAATTAAATGGCTCTTTGAATTTTTGCACACTGAAAGGCATCCGTATAGAGGATTTTCTACAAATTCATCCGTTGGTGCAGATTCTGATTACTCGTTGAATCCACGTGCACCAAACCTGTTGTCACTCTGTCGCCCATACAAAGGATTATCCAGTAGACCGTCTGATGGCGCCGATTCTTGTTGATTGTCAAATCTCGGTCCATTAGATCTGTCACCTCCGTCATCATAAAGTGGATTGTCAACGAGATCATCTGTTAGCGCAAATTCTGGTTGCCCGTTAAATCCACGTCCATCAAACTTGTCAGTCTGTCCTCCATACAAAGGATTGTCTACAAGACCATCCGGTTGCGCCGATTCTGGTTGACTGTTGAATCCTTGCCCTTTAGATCTATCACCTCCGTCTTCATATAGAGGATTGTCCAGAAGAGCCTCTGTTGGTGCGGATCCTGGTTGCCGGTTTAGAGCTTGTCCACTGTGTCTTTCACCCTCTTCTCCATACAAAGTATTATCTATGAGGTCATCTGTTTGGGCCGATTTGGGTTGATTGTCGAGAGCTTCCTCATACAGCGGATTGCCAACCATGGATTCAATGCGAGCACCTTCACCACGTTTGACTCGAGTAGGAATAGGATCACTGGATTCGTAAACTGGATTCTTAAGCAGGTTCGAAGCCATGGAACTGTTGGTGTTCTCTACTTTGAAATCAGCGGCAGCCGACAAATCTCGGCCTTCATTGTCGTCTTGGTGAACAAACTTTCCTTTGGTGCCATCATTATCTCCTACGGAAAAGGACCTTTGGGGACTTTTGTGGTTGATTTCTGCGTAGTACTCGATATCTGAAGTTCGCTTTGTGGTTTGATTTGAATATTGAACTTCGGAATCGCCTGAAATGGTCGCAAGGTGTCTATTTTGAGGAATCATTTTCTCCGATGGCTTGGATGGTTGTTTCCTAGATTAAAAGATACAAAAATCGTACAACACCGTGCAAATGTTTCTTTTTCA
The DNA here is from genome assembly GCA_025618425.1 of Heliocidaris tuberculata. NCBI lineage: Eukaryota > Metazoa > Echinodermata > Echinoidea > Camarodonta > Echinometridae > Heliocidaris > Heliocidaris tuberculata. Next base: position 27,950,700 of record CM046841.1, read on the forward strand.
GGGCATCTGGGCCCTCTTGCATAAACATTTGCGATAAAAACACAACTCAAAAAATTATCGCGTATTTAGGAATTGCGTTTATTTTTTTGAGTTTGCTTTTAATCGCAACTTTTTATGCAGGAGGGCTCTGAAAGCAGCAAGTTATCATTTGCCATGTGAACGCGTCCACATACACTTTAAGTATTTCTTATAGATGAATAAAATGAAGAAAAAAAATGTATGAGGGAGTTTAATTATCTGTTAGAAACAAAATAACGTATATTTATACAAGTTAAGGGGTTCGAATCCTACAACAGCACTAACGTCTTTGGTATGACATTTTTAAACAGGAGATATGAGTTATACTAGAACATTACATAATTACTGATGCTGCTGCTACTGCTGCTACTACTAATACTACTACTATTAGTATTATTATTTTCATTATTATTACTGTTATTATCATTATCATTATTATCATTTTCATAATTTTTTTTTTTTTATTATTGTCATTAATTTTTCATTATCATTATTATTAACGTTAGTTTGATCCTACCTTCGCCGATAACAATACAGGACAATCGAAATAACCAGTATGACAACTCCAAGGACAATAGCCGCCGATGCGACAAGAATAATCCAGGACAAGCGTTTAGTCGGAGTTGTGGTATCTGCAAGTGATTTCAAAGATTTAAGTAAAAAAGTCCCTTAATATGAATATTTGTTGAGAGGCTTACTTAATTACAAATTTGGGGGCAATTTATCCGAATGCTATGTTTTTTTTGTTTTTGTTTTGTTTGTTTAATTAATTTTTTTTTTAAATAAAAATTTCGTGATGGTGATGTTTTGTATTTTTTTTTTTTTGGGCGTTTTTTTTATTGCTTGTTGTTGTTTTTGTTTGTTTGTTTATTTTTTTGTTTCTTTTTTGTGTTTTGTTGTCATTATTTTTTGTTTTTTATTTGTTTTGTTTTGTTTTGATCGTTTGCTTGTTTGTTGTTTTCGTTATTTTTCTTTTTTTATTTTGTTATTATTTATTTATTCATTTATTTGTAATTGTTTATTGATATATTTATTTATATATTCATTTATTTTTATTATTATTATAATATATATTTTGGGGGGAGGAGTGGGGGAGGGGGGGTGTTCCCAAGTGATTTGTTCGTTGAATTTCTGAATATAATGCAACTGATCTTAATTTAAAATCTCATTCGCATACAATAGTTAAGAATTACCGTAACATGGCACTGTTCTCTTCCACCGGTTTAAGGCAACTTTAAGATTTGAGAAAATCCCAACTCTGTGTATTTTATGATAATCATCCACGAAGCGATCCAAAACAATGCAAAAGGACCCAATATAAAAGGAATTCTTTGAATGATCAGAGAGGGGGTCATTGGGGATGATGAAAAAAACAAACAAATTAAACAGGATTCATTTCCTCCGCATTGTTTTCAAAATATCAGATGACCCTTGTTCGATCTATATTTCTAGCGGAGTACAAAATTAGGATTGTCGTAAATGGCCGATTAGGCATAGATGCGGACTAGGGACACAGGTTTATATGTTTAGGATGTTTTAAATTTTAGTATAAATAGTAGTATTTTTTAAGTTGATGTAACGTTGTAAAAGTAATGATAACATAACTGAATGTAAAATAGTTCATTGATATTTCTTGTGCATGTATTTTGTTAATGCTGGTTACTTTTTTTCAAACTCACAGTTAAATACATTTAATCTGCAGCTATGGGAATACTCACTACAATATTAACTTATGACTTTTTAAAAGAGAAACATATCTGATAACCTGTTAGATGTACTTGATAATGAAAATGAAAAGAAAGCTATTGATGAGGATGGTTAAAAGCAATGATAATGTCCATGTAAGTTTTCACAGACCAGTAAGGATCGTTGCAAATGGTCGATTATGCCTAAATATAGTCATTATCTGATTATGTTCCTTAATATGCCTAACAAACGGGGTTTTTTAGTTCATGTAACAGGGTAAAAGTATTGACAATGTAACTGAATTCGAAATATTTTAACGAATGCTGGTTACCCTTTTTATGAACAGCTAAATATCTTCAGCAATGGCGATACTCACTACAAGTTAAGTTATGACATTTTTAAAAAAGATTAATGTGATAGAATGTTAAATGAACTTGACAATGAAAATGAAATTTACCTTCTATGAAAATGGTTGATTGGTCTCTACTGCTAGTAGGAGAATGTTCTTCGGTCGGGGAATTAGTGGTGAATGACTCAGTTTGTCGTGCTACAGATTTTTATTTGGAAGGGTAAATATAGTAATGATTCATCTAGTCTAATAATGCAAGAAGCTTTTATTGAGGTATTTGGTAAAGTAATGATATCCTCCCCGTTATGTTTTAATTGCTTGATAATTCATTATCAGATAATGAGGCCTTCTTGTTCCTGAATACATTGATGGAACGAATAACACGATAAAAACTACTTTCGAAAAATAAACTCAAGGGCAATTTCAAAGGCCTATTGTACTGCCCATAGAAATCAGGTTCGGATTACGTAATACGCCATTGTAATGTTCGCACATTTCTAAAGGTGATAGACAGGGCTATTGAAATTGGCTTGAGTTGATTTTTCGAAAATAGTTTTTATCGTGTCGAAGTCATATTTATACACACAGTGAAACAAATGCTATTCCTTACTTGATAATTACTTAATATTACATTTCCAGGTGGTACTGTGTATTCAATAGTATCTATTTTCCCCGTATACATATAACGTAGTATAGCATTGAAGAGAGGCATACAACAGCTCTTCGTCTTGCACTCATCAGAGTAAACCACAATAACGAACAGAAATCCACAATCGAAACGGAAACTAAAGGAACAAAAAGCGCCAAATATAACGAGCTCTAATTGGTTGTCTAAGATATATATATATATATATATATATATATATATATATATATTATAAGAAGAAGAAGAAAGAACCTGAAAACAGTCAAGTGGTTCGCCATATATGTATCCAACTGTTTATTTTTCCTTAACAAAATTTTCTACCCGTGCCTCGGGTCTTCCTCAGTGTTTAGACAATGACAACATAATACAGACAAAATCTTAAAAATAATAGGTCCTTGGCAACGCACTGCGCAGACCGCGTGAAGAGCGTTGCCAAGGAGCTTGAACTTATAAGCGTTGCCAAGTAGGAGAACTAAGAAGGGAAAAAAGAAAAAGAAAGGGAAAAGGGAAATAAAAAGAGAGAGAGAGAAAAAAAACAAAAACACAAAAAAAAAACACCCCAAAAACACCCCCAAAAAAGGGGGGAAGGGAAAAGAAAAAAGAAAAGAAAAGAGAAAAGAAAAAGAGAAGAAAAGAAAAGAAGAAAAGAAGAAAAGAAAAGAAAAAGAAAAGAAAAAGAAAAGAGAAGAAGGAAAGAAGAAAGGAAGAAAAGAAGAAAAGAAGAAAAGAAAAAAGGGGAAACGGAGAGAAAAAGAGAAGAAAAAGAAAAGAAGAAAAAAAAAGGCAAGAAGGATAGGGGAAAGATAAAAAAGAAAAGAAAATAGGCAGGAAGAAGAAAAAGGAAAAGAAAAGGAAAAGAAAAAGAGAGAAGGAAACGAAAAGGGAAAGAAAAAGAGAAGAAGAAGAAGATAGAAGGAAAAGAAAAGGGAAGAGGAAAAAAGATAAAGACAAAAGAAAGAAAAGGAAAAGGAAAGAGAAAGAGAAGAAAGAAAGAGAGAGAGAGAGCTAGGGGGAAAAAAGAAGAAAGAGAGAAAGTAGGAGAAAATAGTGTGAAAAAAGCATAAGAATTTTGGAACATTATAAGAAATTTCTGGAAAAAAAATAATACAAAAGAAGATTAATACTCCAAAAATGGGAGAGCTTAGCCAAACAAAAACAATAAAGATACAATTTCATATCTTTTTACTTCACAAAATAACCTCAAGTTGGGAACAGGCGGAAAGCCAAAACACCTGTAAGCGCCCAAATTACACAGGAGATGCAAAGAAAGATGAAAATCATTTCATCTCTTGTAAAACGTGAAATTGCTCAACCATCCTAGGTCCTTGTTAAGTCCTGTCTCGAAAGACCTGGTGTTGATGATGAATTTCATTTCTGCCAATAATCTAGCCTCTCTGTCTTTGAAATTAGTGCCAATGATGCAGAATTTAAGATCATCAAGTGAATGGTTGCTAGAGCTGAAGTGTTCAGCGACTGGAAGTGAATACTTATGTTTGATTGAACTTCTATGATTATTGAAACGTAGCCTGCATTTGGTTCCAGTCTCACCGATTTAGATGGCGTTAGGGCACCTAGAACATGAGATACAGTACACCACGTTCTCACTGTCACAAGTGGAATGAGGGGTAGATACAGATATCCCGTTAGTTAATTTGATCTTTTCCGATGTGAGCATGTGGGCGCAAATTTGGCACCGGCTTTTACCACATGGGCTGTTACCCTTCTGTCATGTCTGTTGGGCTTTCTTCGAGACTGAACTTTTGACAAGCAAATTACGCAGGTTTTTTTGTTGCTTCTGCGCATTGATTGGATGATTCGAGAATGCTGCCGGCAAACATTTGTCTAGAGAAAGTTGTTTCCATTCCTTTTTGATTTCTTTAATCAAAGACGTGGTAGATGGATGGTATGTGGTAACCAGAGGTACCCTGTCAGATGGCTGAGCATTTTCGTCTTTGCTTTTGAGTAGCTCATCACGATTTTTTGATTTTGCTTTTTCAAGACAGTTGTTAACCATGCGTATTGGGTAACCCCTTTGTACGAAGAAGCCTCCTAGCGTGTCCGCTTGTTTGTCAAATTCATCATCATCGGAGATAATCCTCCTGTATCTAAGAAACTGACTATAGACGACAGTATGGCGTGCCCTTGGTGACATTAAGGTTCGATGGAAGAAAGATCGATCGAAAAACAGTTCGATGGTAAAAACATCGATCTTTTCCCTAACGCTTGGTGCCAAAAAGGATCGATGGCAGAAAGATCGCACATTTAAGGGTTCGATGATCAAATCATGCATATATTTTCCATCGATGTTTGTATTGACCAATCACAGGACGTAAAACAGCGGACAAATGATCCATCCATACCTACTGAACATCTATCGAAGAATTCTTAGAGAGATCAACAGATCGACAGTGTATTTGTGCAGTGTGCCGTTTTGACAAAAATGGTCGATTGGGTTAGGGGTATAGTTGAAACCTTCGTTATTGAAGATTGAATTGGGTAGATCGATGTTACCAACAAGTAAGCTAATAAACAGTCCATAGGTTGTTTGATAGGGTAACATTTCCTCTACGAAGAAAATCATCGATGTGTTGTAAAGAAAGATCGATGTCTTTTTGCAACTGGAGATGTAGTCTAAACTATCTTAGCAACGAATAATGCTCTTTTTTTTTTTACTTTCGCGTGTCTCGCAAGGAAGACTAGCTCTAAGAGGGCCACGTTTCTTCTACGAAGAAAATCATCGATCGATGTGTTGTAACGAAACATCGATGTATCTTTTTGCAACTGGCGATGTAGTCTAAACTATCTTAGCAACGAATAATGCTTTTTTTTTTACTTTCGCGTGTCTCGCAAGGAAGACTAGCTCTAAGAGGGCAAAGTTTCTTCTACGAAGAAAATCATCGATGTGTTGTAAAGAAAGATCTATGTCTTTTTGCAACTGGCGATGTAGTCTAAACTATCTTGCCAACGAATCATGCGTTGTTTACTTTCGCGTGTCTCGCAAGCTAGACTAACATTTTGTTATAAGAAATGTATTAACTTTATTCATCAATACCCCGTAATGAAAGGAGGACAGAGAATCAAGTTGATGGTTTAGATTAGGAGAACTCCCAACATGTACAGCTCATGTTTACTATATAGTCAAAGCTAGCTAGTGCATGCAAAGTATACAAACTTCATCTGCATGGACACTAACTCAAGCTCTTATCCCCCATCTGTTGTGTTAATTAAGGGTCATGACCTCCGTGGACCCGTTGTCATGACCACTGGAAAACCGCCTGTTTACCCAAGGATTAATCAACTGGTATCCGGCGCATAACACATTAAAAGAGTGATGGCTTGCCTTGTTAGTTGCCATATTGTTGCTTCATGCTATAACCAATGAAAGGAGACATAACCAAGTTTCTTGATGCTTGTTGAGGGATGGTCTCAAAAAATGAGCACAGATCTTCCTATGTTCCGCCTTGATCGTTCACCGGTCGTCATGTCAATTTTCTTGCTTTGAAGAGCTAGGGTGGAAAGGGTTCATCAATAAAGGGGCGACGTATGCGGGGAAATTGGAAAACGACTTCAGAATATTTTCAGAGGGAGTCTGCATGGCCTCATCCAACTCCTCCTCCCTCCCCGGTGGACTAATATGAAAAATTCCCCCCGCCCCCCCCCAAAAAAAAAAAGAAGAAAAGAGAAGAAGAAGAAGAAGAAAAAGTAGTGTAAAATGATGATGAGTAAATGATAAAAACAAACGGGTTGTATTCTTAAACAAAAGAACAAAATCTTCTTCCTCGGTTGTCCTTGGCATTATATACTTGAACTTTGAAAGATCATAGAAGACTGGTATTCCATGTGGAGGCACAAATGCCACTAAAGTTCGTCACAGGGCCTTTTCTTGGGGGGGGGGGGTATCGGCTGTCAATATCACACAGGCATTATGAATATTCTAGTCGCAAAGGCCTTAGTGAAAAGATTATTTTTTTAGAGAGACTGAATACGTTCGTACGAAATTCAGGGAGGGGGAGCGGGGGTGTGACTGTTGAAAACGGGGGAAATATCTAGATTCGAAAAGGTTCACTTATCAAAAGGAGAACAAGATACTTATTAGAGAGATGAGGTGGCAATTATCAGATTTGAAAAGGACCACTTCTAAAAGGGCAATTTTTCTTCTACGAAGAAAATCAGAAAGATCGATTTGTCTTTTTCAGTTACAGTGATTCAGTTCGCTTTTCCCTTCCCATGAATGCACAGGTGACGCCAAATCATTAATATAAACAAGCGCATAGGGTCGTTATATCTTAACGTGATATGCGCCATACAAGAACGGATTATTATTAATTTTTAAAATTATTATTATTAATATTGTTATTATTATTATTATTATTATTATTATTATTATTATCATCATCATTATTATCATTATTATTATTATTATTATTATTATCATCATTATTATTATTATTATCGTTAATATCATTTTCATTATTTAATATGGCACCTATTATAGACAGGGTTTCTCAATGTTAAGAAACGTATCTTTTGATATACGAGGAAGCGTAGCGACGCGTGAGAAAAGTTTGATTTGTAAATGCTGAAAGTTGGCATTTTCGAGCTGTAACAAGCTTATTATACACATACATCGTTGTAATAGAAAATCATTACATGTAAAAAAAAAAAAAATCTCGCACGGGGCCCGGGGGTTCCCCCACATTATTCAAGTGATGGGGGCCACTGCCCCCTCTGTCCCCCCCCCCCCCCCCACTTCTGGCGCCTATAAAGGGAACTCTTCATTTGGTCAGCGCTTGGTTATGTACATTTCTATGGAAAAATCCACATATTAAGACGAAGTCATACTTATACTAGTTAATATGTTCATAAATTTGACTGAATTCTTCACCAAGCAACCGTCATGTACATTTCTATGAATAAACTCAAACATTAATTTTTCACCTAGTCACTGTGTTTTTCCAGTTCTATTGAGAAGTTGTAGTTAATTTTTCACGAAGTAACGGGAACCTATCACTGAATCACCGCCATGTCGATTTTCTATGGTTAAACTGGTATATCAATTTTTAACCAAATCAACGGAACTCATCACCAAGTCACCGTCATAGGCCACACCCCTATACGTATCTATGCCTATAGTACTTTTGATATACATGTATAAGAGAAGAACCCCAGATAGATATAGAAAGGAGATCAAGACTGGCCATTAAAGAGAGGAGTCAAGCTCGACTTCTTCTCGATATATTTACAAGATGATTCCTTGTATAACGCTGTAAATATATAAAACTATGAACCTCCAATAGAAGTTAAACTGACTCGTCATTGATACTGCTGTTTGGTGAATGAATAGGGACCAGAACACGACATTAGGGCGGCTGTTTGGGACCATCCATGGATCCACAGGGGCGGATCCAGGGAAATTACGGGAGTCCGGATCCCTCTTTTGTTTAATCGACATTTGACCTCCTCCCCTTCTTTTTTATACTCAGTTCTGTTCATAAAATTGAATTCACATTTCTCCGGATAAACCCATACATTAATTTTTCACCTATAGTCACTGTATTTTGCTAGTAATAAGTTGCAACTGATTATTCAGCAAGTCACGGGAACGGGGAACCTATCGCAAAATCACCGGCATGTACATTTTTTATGGATAAACTGATAATTCATCACTAATTAATTTTCAATCTATTTTTAAGAGATGATGCCAATTCTTCATTTTCCCTCTTTTGGGTGGCCCCATTTGGAAGGATGTTTTGGACCATCCATGGATCCACAGGCCTGGGCGGATCCAGGGAAATTATGGGGGGGGGGGGGGGGGGGTCATTACTATAATCATGTGCTAACGAGGTGGAGTTTTGGCTTAAGGAATTTTGAAATTACAAAAAAAAATCATGTACCGCCCACCTTTCGGGTAGTGAGGTGTTCAACTTGGAATTTGTATATTTTAACTAGAATATTTTACAAAGAAAATTACATTTTCTTCAAACTGTATTAAAGTGTCAGAGTTTTTACTTTTGCTTCGATTTCACGCACTATTTGGAAACTACAAAGATCGCATATAAAGACCACCATCATTTAAACAATGTGCGACAGAAGCTGGATCTCTGTCGATACATTTGGGGTGGCGCCCACCCCCCCCCCCCCCCACCCCCAGCAGAAAATATGGATATGCTACTGGGTTGGCCTTTACACTCTTATGTAGATCAAAATTATCTAGTAGGCTTTGATTTGCATGTGTGCTTGATACTACTCTCGAATGCAACAGTTCAATATCACGGCACTACACTCCCTCGCATATCTATAAAGTTAGCTTAAAGTAATATAACAATGTAGAAACTGGTTAATATCTTATTTTGAAGGTATTTTTAACTTTATGCAAATGATAATTTTAAAGATGCTGTAATTTCAAGATGCTCTAAAAGAGCAAATTCCAACACTACAAATCTGCATGGCTATGGCTACCCCCTTCATAAACAGTCTCTAATAAGTATCTTGTTCTCCTTTTGATAAGTGACCCTTTACGAATCTAGATATTTCCCCCGTTTTCAATAGTCACACCCCGCTCCCCCTCCCTGAATTTCGTACGAACGTATTCAGTCTCTCTAAAAAAATAATCTTTTCACTAAGGCCTTTGCGACTAGAATATTCATAATGCCTGTGTGATATTGACAGCCGATACCCCCCCCCCCCCAAGAAAAGGCCCTGTGACGAACTTTAGTGGCATCTGTGCCTCCACATGGAATACCAGTCTTCTATGATCTTTCAAAGTTCAAGTATATAATGCCATGGACAACCGAGGAAGAAGATTTTGTCCTTTTGTTTAAGAATACAACCCGTTTGTTTTTATCATTTACTCATCATCATTTTACACTACTTTTTCTTCTTCTTCTTCTTCTTCTTTTTTTTTTTTTTGAGGGGGGATGCGGGGGAATTTTTCATATTAGTCCACCGGGGAGGGAGGAGGAGGAGGATGAGGCCATGCAGACTCCCTCTGAAAATATTCTGAAGTCGTTTTCCAATTTCCCCGCATACGTCGCCCCTTTATTGATGAACACTTTCCACCCTAGCTCTTCAAAGCAAGAAAATTGACATGACGACCGGTGAACGATCAAGGCGGAACATAGGAAGATCTGTGCTCATTTTTTGAGACCATCCCTCAACAAGCATCAAGAAACTTGGTTATGTCTCCTTTCATTGGTTATAGCATGAGGCAACAATATGGCAACTAACAAGGCAAGCCATCACTCTTTTAATGTGTTATGCGCCGGATACCAGTTGGTTAATCCTTGGGTAAACAGGCGGTTTTCCAGTGGTCATGACAACGGGTCCACGGAGGTCATGACCCTTAATTAACACAACAGATGGGGGATAAGAGCTTGAGTTAGTGTCCATGCAGATGAAGTTTGTATACTTTGCATGCACTAGCTAGCTTTGACTATATAGTAAACATGAGCTGTACATGTTGGGAGTTCTCCTAATCTAAATCATCAACTTGATTCTCTGTCCTCCTTTCATTACGGGGTATTGATGAATAAAGTTAATACATTTCTTACAACAAAATGTTAGTCTAGCTTGCGAGACACGCGAAAGTAAACAACGCATAATTCGTTGCCAAGATAGTTTAGACTACATCGCCAGTTGCAAAAAGACATCGATCTTTCTTTACAACACATCGATCGATGATTTTCTTCGTAGAAGAAACGTTGCCCTCTTAGAGCTAGTCTTCCTTGCGAGACACGCGAAAGTAAACAACGCATCATTCGTTGCCAAGATAGTTTAGACTACATCGCCAGTTGCAAAAAGACATCGATCTTTCTTTACAACACATCGATCGATGATTTTCTTCGTAGAAGAAACGTTGCCCTCTTAGAGCTAGTCTTCCTTGCGAGACACGTGAAAGTAAAAAAAAAAAAAGCATTATTCGTTGCTAAGATAGTTTAGACTACATCGCCAGTTGCAAAAAGACATCGATCTTTCTTTACAACACATCGATCGATGATTTTCTTCGTAGAAGAAACGTTGCCCTCTTGGAGCTAGTCTTCCTTGCGAGCCACGCGAAAGTAAACAACGCATAATTCGTTGCCAAGATAGTTTAGACTACATCGCCAGTTGCAAAAAGACATCGATCTTTCTTTACAACACATCGATCGATGATTTTCTTCGTAGAAGAAACGTTGCCCTCTTAGAGCTAGTCTTCCTTGCGAGACACGCGAAAGTAAAAAAAAAAAAGCATTATTCGTTGCTAAGATAGTTTAGACTACATCGCCAGTTGCAAAAAGACATCGATCTTTCTTTACAACACATCGATGATTTTCTTCGTAGAGGAAATGTTACCCTATCAAACAACCAATGGACTGTTTATGAGCTTACTTGTTGGTAACATCGATCTGCCCAATTCAATCTTCAATAACGAAGGTTTCAACTATACCCCTAACCCAATCGACCATTTTTGTCAAAACGGCACACTGCACAAATACACTGTCGATCTGTTGATCTCTCTAAGAATTCTTCGATAGATGTTCAGTAGGTATGGATGGATCATTTGTCCGCTGTTTTACGTCCTGTGATTGGTCAATACAAGCATCGATGGAAAATATATGCATGATTTGATCATCGAACCCTTCAATGTGCGATCTTTCTGCCATCGATCCTTTTTGGCACCAAACGCTAGGGAAAAGATCGATGTTTTTACCATCGAACTGTTTTTCGATCGATCTTTCTTCCATCGAACCTAATGTCACCAAGGGCACGCCATACGACCGCTTCTTTGCAGTGTCTTGGATGGAAACTTTCATGGCGCAAGTAGGTGTGTTTGTCAGTGGGTTTATGGAATACGCTCGTAGCGATCTTGTTCTTGTCAGAAACTCTGAGCTTAGCATCCAAAAAGTCAATTTCTGACTTCGATTTACACATAGTGAATTTGATGTTTTCATTCACTTTACCGAACTCGTCGACGAATTTCATTAGTGACTCGTCTCAGTGTGCCCAAACCATAAAGATATCATCTATGTATCTCAGATACAAGAGGGGCTTCTCCTCACATTCAGAAAGGAATTTCTCTTCAAGCTCACACATGAATATATTCGCGTAAGAGGGGGCCATTTTTGTTCCCATGGCCGTTCCATTAGTTTGGAGATAAACTTGTTATCAAACGTGAAGAAATTGTGCTTGAGTATGAACTCTGTTAACTTAGCAATATCAGATACAAGCGATGTTTCTACGTCTTGCTTAGCAAGGAAATCTGACATAGCTTTAATGCCATCAGTATGCCCTATGTTAGTGTAAAGGGACGTAACGTCCATAGTAACTAGAGTGAATGAATGGGGCGGCTTATTATTGAAGGACTTGATCTTATTGAGAAAGTCAGTAGTGTCCTTAATGTAGCTAGGGATCGAAGGTAGATACTTCTGTAAAGTTCTATCTACGAAAGCGGACATCAGTTCTGCAAGTGATCCGCAGTTAGATATAATGGGTCGGCCTGGAGGGATGATGTTATTCGATCTGGCTACGTCAATTACCTGGTCATTGGATATTTCATCCTTCGGTTGTCCAAGATGCGAGGCTACTTTGGCTTGAAGTTTGTGGATCTTCGGCAGGAGGTACAGGCGGCTAGGTCTTGGATCAGCGGGAAGAAGGCCTCTGCTTTCATGCTTAGGGATGGCGGAAAGTGATGATAGGACTTCTTCCGCCTCCGTGTTGAATTGCTCCGTAGGATCCGACAGCAGGGGTGTGTAGAATCTTTCGTCTGAAAGTTGGCGATGGGCTTCATCGATGTAGTTGTCCTTGTCTTGGACGGTAACCGCTCCGCCCTTGTCGGCAGGCTTGATCAGAAATTGACTTTTTGGATGTTAAGCTTAGAGTTTCTGACAAGAACAAGATCGCTACGAGCGTATTCCATAAACCCACTGACAAACACACCTACTTGCGCCATGAAAGTTTCCATCCAAGACACTGCAAAGAAGCGGTCGTCTATAGTCAGTTTCTGAGATACAGGAAGATTATCTCCGATGATGATGAATTTGACAAACAAGCGAACACGCTAGGAGGCTTCTTCGTACAAAGGGGTTACCCAATAGGCATGGTTAACAACTGTCTTGAAAAAGCAAAATCAAAAAATCGTGATGAGCTACTCATAAGCAAAATGCTCAGCCATCTGACAGGGTACCTCTGGTTACCACATACCATCCATCTACCACGTCTTTGATTAAAGAAATCAAAAAGGAATGGAAACAACTTTCTCTAGACAAATGTTTGCCGGCAGCATTCTCGAATCATCCAATCAATGCGCAGAAGCAACCAAAAAACCTGCGTAATTTGCTTTGTCAAAAGTTCAGTCTCGAAGAAAGACCAACAGAAGGGTAACAGCCCATGTGGTAAAAGCCGGTGCCAAATTTGCGCCCACATGCTCACATCGGAAAAGATCAAATTAACTAACGGGATATCTGTATCTACCCCTCATTCCACTTGTGACAGTGAGAACGTGGTGTACTGTATCTCATGTTCTAGGTGCCCTAACGCCATCTACATCGGCGAGACTGGAACCAAATTCAGGCTACGTTTCAATAATCATAGAAGTTCAATCAAACATAAGTATTCACTTCCAGTCGCTGAACACTTCAGCTCTAGCAACCATTCACTTGATGATCTTAAATTCTGCATCATTGACACTAATTTCAAAGACAGAGAGGCTAGATTATTGGCAGAAATGAAATTCATCATCAACACCAGGTCTTTCGAGACAGGACTTAACAAGGACCTAGGATGGTTGAGCAATTTCACGTTTTACAAGAGATGAAATGATTTTCATCTTTCTTTGTATCTCCTGTGTAATTTGGGCGCTTACAGGTGTTTTGGCTTTCCGCCTGTTCCCAACTTTACCTGAGGTTATTTTGTGAAGTAAAAAGATATGAAATTGTATCTTTATTGTTTTTGTTTGGCTAAGCTCTCCCATTTTTGGAGTATTAATCTTCTTTTGTATTATTTTTTTTCCAGAAATTTCTTATAATGTTCCAAAATTCTTATGCTTTTTTCACACTATTTTCTCCTACTTTCTCTCTTTCTTCTTTTTTTCCCCTAGCTCTCTCTCTCTCTTTCTTTCTCCTCTTTCTCTTTCCTTTTCCTTTTCTTTCTTTTGTCTTTATCTTTTTTTCCTCTTCCCTTTTCTTTTCCTTCTATCTTCTTCTTCTTCTCTTTTTCTTTCCCTTTTCTTTTTCTTCTCTCTTTTTCTTTTCCTTTTCTTGTCCTTTTTCTTCTTCCTGCCTATTTTCTTTTCTTTTTTCTCTTTCCCCTATACTTCTTGCCTTTTTTTTTCTTTTCTTTTTCTTGTCTTTTTCTCTCCGTTTCCCTTTTTTTTTTCTTTTCTTCTTTTCTTCCTTTCTTCTTCCCTTCTTCTCTTTTCTTTTTCTTTTCTTTTTCTTTTCTTTTCTTCTTTTCTTCTTTTCTTTTCTTCTCTTTTTCTTTTCTTTTTTCTTTTCTTTTTTCTTTTCCCTTCCCCCCCCCTTTTTTTTTTTTTTTTTATTTTTATTTTTTATTTATTTTTTTTGTGTTTTTTTTTTTCTCTCTTTTTCTTTCCCTTTTCCCTTTCTTTTTCTTTTTTCCCTTCTTAGTTCTCCTACTTGGCAACGCTTATAAGTTCAAGCTCCTTGGCAACGCTCTTCACGCGGTCCGCGCAGTGCGTTGCCAAGGACCTATTATTTTTAAGATTTTGTCTGTATTATGTTGTCATTGTCTAAACACTGAGGAAGACCCGAGGCACGGGTAGAAAATTTTGTTAAGGAAAAATAAACAGTTGGATACATAATTTTATATGGCGAACCACTTGACTGTTTTCAGGTTCTTTCTTCTTCTTCTTGTTCTTATTATCCAACACGTGGAACTTTTTAATATGTATATATATATATATATATAACGGTTAATTACGCATATTGCCAGCCGGTTTATGTAATAACGGGATAATCACTGAAATAATACGTTCATTCTTGCGGTTTACTCTGATGAGTACAAGACGAAAAACTCTCTTCAATGCCTTTTTTTCGAGTTTTGTAGTACCAATCATCGTTTCAGATATAACGTAGTAATACTAAACATTTCATAAATGAGTCAATATACTCTTCATGTTCTTAACCACTTACTTAATCTGTCAGTGATTCGTTGAAAACATAACCACAAGGGGTCTTCATTATTTTATGAGACAGTAAATCATATTCACCATTAAACTTAATCCTGAGTTCTGGTACTGACGGCAAAAAAAAAAAAAAAAAAAAAAAAATTACAATATCATATCAGTTCACGGGAAATGAAGAATCTATAGACAAAGGTCAATAGCCAAACTAATTTCATTAAACATATAACTGCCGATAAGTGATAATATAAATAAAATGGAATAGAGCTCGTCTTCCCAAGCGTGAGTGGAGTCCAAGAACATATGGAACCATAACATAATGTGCAGTGCTTTATATAGTGAATATGATTACGAGGACTTTTACGATTTCTTTTTTTTTTTTTTTTATTATTCATTTATTCATTTATTTATTTATTTATTTTATTTTATTTATTTATTTTTTTTTTGTTGTTGGTTGTTTCTCTGAACTTGGTAAAAGAACCAATCTAAGCTTGTGGTAAATAAATATTTAAAAAAAAATAATCAAAACCTTTAATTTTCCGAAATATCAGAACTCAAGTTTATAGCTTGAAATAATTCACACCTATTGTGGTAGTATCTACGCTGACTGTTGTTGAAGGCTCTGCACAGTTACAAATTCGGATGAGAGAGAGAGAGAAAAAAAATCGTAAAAGAAGTTGTATGATGATATCATTCATTTTTCAAGGTTTAAAACTGAAGAACAAAGAAAAAAAACAACAAAACAAGCAAACATCATACACATTTCTTCTACCAAAGCCCTGGCACTGGTACTACACTCTACGTACTGTATATCAGTTATAACGTGTACACTGATAATTCAACCCCCCCCCCCCTCTCCTCCTGTCTGTGAGCTTTACTAGTGGCATACCAGTTATACAATAAGTGTTAGCATTCTATGACAAAAATAGTAGTTACAAATATTTTTGTGTACTAGATCAATTACCTTTATTGATGTATATCATGTGCTTTGATATCAGTACATAGCCCCTTCCTGTGCCTTGACTCGACCCTTTCATCAATTTGTTTTACATTTTCCTCACCAAATCCCCCCCCCCCCTTCTCCTGTATACTTACAATTGTTTTTACTGTACTCTGCCACTAGCTCTTTCTCTGTTTTGAATACGTACCTGTTTCTGGCACTTCATATATATTAATGTCGTCCACTGTGATACTGGGAGCTATACTTCCCCTTGTAGCGATAAATTGTATCTGCAATAATGAAAGAACCGAACTGCATACGATAACAAATGCTAGTTTCTCACTAAAGAGTATCTTCTCAATAACAGATTGATTTCCCTACCGAAATCTGCCTTTGCAATGGTCCCCACCTTTTTTTTTTTTTTTTGGTTTTGTTTTGTTTTGTTTGCACAGCCACCCCACTTTGATATTAAAGTACACACACAAAATCTCTCAATTTAGAGAGGAGGACACATGCACATTTTCATGGTTTATCGGAGGACTCACCATACCAAAATCGCAGCATTCTTTCGTCATCAACATTTGTTCATTTATTTTGTACAGGCAACCGGCGTCTGGTCCTGCAAATCCCCTACACTCTACTGTGATGAAACCTAACTTAGACAACTAAGGTTACTGTTTTTGATCGAAAATTTGGTTGCATCCTCACTATGTTCTTACCTCATGCTTATTTCTCAAACAACTATTAAAACAGACTTAAAATTTATTCACTTATTATTATTATGTGTACGAAGCCCGATTTATGTCATAACTAGTCTTATAATCAATATTTTGTTAAAACTCTTTCTGTGAGATAATTTTCAACAAACTTTAAACACAAAACCGGCCATAGAACAGCCTAGTATACTTAATATGTAGCATACAATGAGTAGATGTAGGCCTTTTAATATGCAGTATAGGGGATATTTGTCTGGTGTGGGCATGCTAGAAACGTGTTTGAATGTACATTACTATAGAAAACTAGATGCATTACAAACCTCAACATCAATAATGTTTGCACATGAATATCGAAGAACTTCAGTTTCCGTTGCAGGATTTCCTTTACCACAGAATTTAAAGATGGATTCATTGAGTTCTCTGCACATTTTGACCGTCAAGACTGAACCAACCCCCGCAATGAGGTATTCAAAGGATATGTTTCCTTGTGGTGATGTGAAATGGTGCGGGATTGAGAATATAACCATTTCGCCTGGACTGTTTTTTGACAAGTTTGCGTTTAACTTCCCTGCATTTGAAACAAAAAAGTTGAGATATAGTTAGATTCCCTATATTCATCAACGAAACCAATGTGGAAAAGGCAGTGGAAAGAAAATCCCTTCTCATAATGTTTTTGTTTTTTGTTGATATAGATTTGACATTAAGTCGGTAGAAGCGAATAGACGTGATTTCCAAGCACAAATTTTTCGGTTACAAGTCGTTTTTCCGAAGGTTCGTAATACCCAAAATGAAGTGGGGTTGATAATGTCGAAAATAAAATAGGGTTCGTAATTCCGAAAATGAAAAAGTGATCATAATTTCGAAAATGAAAAGGTTCGTAATTCCGAAGTGACATAATTCAGAAAATGTAATAGAACATTCGATCTTTTTTTTCCGGAAATACGAACCCTATTCCATTTTCAGAATTATGATACATTGGTTAAAGTAGATATTCAAAGCAAATCACAAATATGCTCAATAATGTATCTCTAGAAACTAGAAAGCTTGCAGATGGTAATCGTATAAGTTTTACGTTAACTGCGTGTTTGATGATTAAAAAATAACACAAATAAAAACACTTCTCAGCATCTGGGATATCCGAGCGATTCGCCAGAAATATACCGATGTTTTCGTGACGTCACATCAGGTGCCAATCCTGCCTTAGCAGACGACGTCCTATATCAAGTGAACGTAACTGCAATGCAATTATTTTTAAATTATAAAGAGTTTGGTTTGTTTCACCATGACCGTATTACACATCATTCTAAAAGGGAAGTGAAACCATTTTTAGTAACTAAAATCTTTTGTTTGTAAAAGTCATGATAAGGGTCAATGATCAATCAAAGAAATCACACCTTCTAATTGTAAAGCCCGCTGAATTATAGCATGGATGGTATTCGTTCCCTCTTGAAACGCCGATATGCCGCGGTGCATGCAGCTGAAAATACAATGGCATCTTTTTTTGTTTACAAGCGATTGATTCCTTTATTTTTTTAAAGCTGCATTTTTCATCAAAATAATACCATGCAGGAAATTTAGAGTGAGGCAACAAATAAGCATTTATACTGACGCTAGTGAAGTAAGAGAAATAAGTGAAGACGAGATGACAAAACAGGCACTGAATATGTATAAGCTGTTATGGGGCATCGTCTGCTTAGGAAGGATTGCTCCCCGGTATGACGTCACATATCTCAGCAGCGTTCAAAGAGCTCTATAGGTGCTATAGCGGGGCTGTGTTATAGCATTTTATAATTGATAATAATCATTACTTCAAATGTTTCCAAGCGTTGAATTTTGATAACCTTGTTCAATCTAAGCTTCACCTATGCAATAATAAAAATTAAATCAATATTCAAAATCAATGAAATTCTACTTTAAACAAACCTTCGGAGCAATGTAACAGATCAAAAACAAACAAAAAATCTAAAAACAAAACATAAGAATAATTTTAATTTAATTTGATTTAATAAAAAAAAGAATAGAACTAAAAAAAAAAAAAAAAATTACAGAATAAATAGATAGGCTTATATAAAAATGAAAGTAGAAATAGAAATGAACAAATAACTAAATAAATTAAATGAATGTAACAATATATACAGCTCTGGAAAAAAATATTAGACCAGCTCCATTTTGGGGTATATAAGTAGTATTAAGTACATCGTATATGAAAGCAGGAAAGTGATTATCAAACTGCTAATTCACGATTAATGGACTACTACTAACTAGAACAACTACCCCTATGACTTTTACCCCAGGACAGTTACCACTAGGACGACAAGAGCCCCCGACAAATTTCCCCGGACAATTACCACAGTCCTTTTTTCCAGATGGGAAAGAGTTTTTGGATCACCTAATAGACTATAAATGTCTGAGAAGATGATTTTCAAGTGTTACTTCTCTTGGTCTAAGCACCATGGCCTGCTCAATATTCTACTGACACCATTGTGTGTTACATAAAAATTAAAGGTATTTGAAAATTGATTTTATGAAACAAGAAAACATTCTTGCAGCATGAATGAGCTGCTGTGAGAAGAAAAAAATGCAACGCCTTGTTGACAGCATGCCACAAGTAATGGCTGCTGTCATCTAATGTAGCAACTTTCAACCGAGAACTGAACCAACTGCCTCCAGACGAGGGAACATAGCTTTACGAGACAATCAGGCATACCTCCTGAACAATTATCCCCAGAGCACTTCTGTCAGGACATTTTTTTTTCAAAACCCCTACCCCTGGAGAATATCCCTGAGGACAGTTAGCATCTAGGATATTTACATTCTGTTAGTTGTTCTGAACTATCTATCCGTAGGGGTGCCCTTAGAAGTAATTGTCCTTTTATTAATAGATTGTCCGGGGTTAATTGTCCTAGGGGTAATAACCCTGGCGGTAACTGTCCGATAGATTGGTTATTGTACTAGCTTATTGTTTTGGGGAGTATTCATCCACTCATTATGAGTTAGCTAGTAGAAATCATTCTAAAAATTGAATTACTTATATAACCAACACATGCCACACATGCCTTTATAAGGAGCTGGTCCAATATTTTTATTTTTTTTTCAAGGGATGTATCATATGGACACAATGTGGACAAAACTGAGTAGAGAAATTCTTTTTCTGGAAGTAAAAGTGTGATTTCTTATTCACTCGGCTCACTCGAATAAAACTGTATTTCAGTTCAATATGTCCATTTTACTGAAATTTCTTTTCATGTTGATAAAATTCAAAAGAAGCAATAGAATTTTAAATTTCTACCGACACAATGTGTGTGGTGCTGACAATATCAACCCGTTCAAGAAACTAAGTATAACATGTCTTTTTAAATAATTTTAAATTCTACCGTCAACATGTGTGATGTACCGACCTAACTAATAAAAGAAATATAATTGTCCACTTTATGAAACTGTAGATATATTTTCCAAGCTCTCTCAATTTCCTGTTAACAAGAAGTAATCTAAGTAATCCAAGTCAAGATCATTGGCATTATGTTGGTATAATTATATGCATGAAGGGAAGAAATTCAAGGGAAGAAATTCATTTCATTTTTTTTTTAATATTACATACCTTTGTTAGCAGGGTCAAAATACCAATTCCCTTCAACCTCAATGACTCCACATTTGTCCTCTTCAAAGTCACATGACCAATCTAAGGATGCAAAGCATAGTTATTATTGGAACATTGTGACATGTACGAACACACGCACACACCCGATTAAGTTTTGTTTTACAGTAATTTTATTTATTTATTTTTGTCCGTTACAGTTTAAACTTCCAGGATTCATGAATGTACGGTGTCAATGTAAAAACTTTGTTCATCAAACAAAGATGAAGGTATTGAGAAGAAATCGACAAATATTTTTAAAAAATAAAAACAGAAAGAAGATGTGGGAATATTGAATACTGATAACGACTTGATCGAAGAATATCACACGAAAGTAACGCACAGTAAAAGACACCAAAATCGTACTACTCTTGTGTTCTCTGAGTGTTTATTTTGACTCATCGAAGAATATTACATGGTGGCAGCGGGGTAAAGAACCATGTAGAATTCGCATTTACCATTGCCAGACAGTTTTGACAAGGTAGCAGGCCTGAATCAAGCTGAACAATGGCCAAAATGGTCACGTCGATTTGGACGGTATCGCGTCGCATCCGGCCTCGCCACTAAGCCTGACAGTGAACAGGTTAGTACACTACTGTATGCGATGGGTGATTGTGCGGATGACATCATTGTGTCTCTCGGTGTTGATGAGAAGAAAGCAAAGTACGATGAAGTGCTGTCTGCACTGAATAAATACTTCAATGTACGAAAAAACACAATGGTTGAAAGAGCAAAATTCAACAAAAGAGTACAAAGACCTGGAGAGAGTGTCGATACGTTTATCAACGATTTGTACAGGCTTGCTGAAGACTGTGGTTATCAGACACTGAAGGAGGAGTTGATTAGAGACAGAATTGTAGTTGGGGTGCTTGATGACTCGCTATCTGATCAGTTGCAATCTAGAGAAGACCTTACTCTCTCTAAAGCAGTTCAGTTGAGTAGGCAAGCAGAAGCCCGGAAACAAAATAAGTCTGTCATGAGAGGAGGTCTAGAAAGTGAAAGCTCGAAGTTGTCAGTGGAGCATGTCAGACACAAGAGCAAAGGAAATTCCTCAAAGAAAGCACCTCATACTCAGCAAGGGAACTGCAAGTGGTGTGGACGGCAGAATCATGTACGTGCAGACTGCCCTGCAAAAGATGCAAAGTGCCATAACTGCGGAAAGTTGGGCCATTTCCAGTCTGTGTGCAGAAACAAAAACACAGATAAGGGAAAACAAAAAGAAGCAAAAGGAAAGGTGAAAGTCAGCGAAGTGGATTACTCAGATGACATTGAGGTCCCCTTTCTTGGTGAAATCAGCGAGAATGAAAACACATACTGGAGTGCTGATATCCTTGTAGATGGGATTGAAACACACTTCAAGCTAGATAGTGGAGCATCAGTTACTCTGCTGTCTGACTCTACTCCGTGGCTGAACAGACATACCTTAAAACCAACAAACAAGAGGTTACATGGTCCAGGTGAAACAGTTCTGACGGTGATAGGACAGATGACAGCAACCCTCCAACATAGAGATAAAGAGATCAAGGAAACTCTCTATGTGATTAAAAATCAGAGCTGTTCATTGCTGAGCAGGAAGGCATGTTCAGATTTGAATCTGATCTGCAAGGTGGAGGAACTTGACCACCAAGAGGCTGAAAATGCAAACTTCAAGGCTGAATTCCCACAGCTCTTCACTGGATTGGGGAAATTGAAGACAGCATACAACATCACATTGGCTCCAAATGCCAAACCAATGTGCCTGTATACAGCTAGGAAGGTTCCACATCCACTTCTACCAAAGGTGAAGAAGGAACTAGAGTCCATGTTGAAGCAAGGCGTAATCTCCAAAGTGACTGAACCGACGAAGTGGTGTTCAGGAATGGTTCCGGTACTAAAGCCCAATGGTTCAGTTAGAATTTGCGTAGACCTCACATCACTGAACAAAGCGGTGGAACGGGAGATTCACCCGATGTCTTCTGTTGATGAAAGCCTTGCAAAGCTGGGAAAGAGTACAATCTTCACCAAGTTGGACGCCAACAGCGGATTTTGGCAAATACCACTCAGCGAAGAGTCAAAGCTGTTGACAACATTCATCACTCCCTTTGGGAGATTCTGCTTCAACCGACTGCCATTCGGCATTACGTCGGCACCCGAAGTCTTTCAAAGGACAATGTCCAGTATCCTAGAAGGACTAGATGGAGTGATTTGCCATATGGACGATGTGCTGATACATGGCATAACACAAAGAGATCATGACACCAGAGTTCGAGCTGTCCTTCTACGTCTGCAGGAAGCTGGGATCACACTAAATCATGACAAGTGTGAATTCTCACAACAGAGGGTGAAGTTCCTGGGGCACTTCATAGACAAAACTGGTGTCAAGGTGGATCCAAGCAAGACGAGAGCCATTCGTGACTTTCCAGTTCCACGTACGGTGACAGAGTTGCAAAGGTTCCTCGGAATGGTGAACCAGGTGGGAAAATTCCTTCCCGGACTGGCTACCCTAAGTGAGCCTCTACGCCAGCTCCTGAAGAAGGATAACGTGTGGTCCTGGGGAGAACTGCAACAGAGATCTTTCAAACAGATCAAAGAAATGCTGATCTCAACTGAAGTCCTGGCTCACTATGATCCAGAACTCCCAACAGTCATTGCAGCAGATGCATCCGGTACTGGCATTGGTGCAATCCTGTATCAAGTGCAAGCAGATGGAAAACGTAGACCAGTGTGCTATGCATCTCGATCACTTACTGAGACTGAACAGAGGTATGCAGTGATCGAAAGGGAAGCACTGGCAGCGACGTGGGCGTGCGAGAGATTCTCGGAGTATGTACTTGGTCTTCACTTCGAAGTAGAAACTGACCACAAGCCATTGGTTACTCTACTGAACTCGAAAGAACTTGCCAAAATGCCTCCACGTCTTCAACGCTTCAGAATGAGAATGATGAGATTTGACGCAAAGACACTGTATGTTCCTGGGAAACAACAGACCTCAGCTGACACCCTGTCACGAGCGCCGGTAGAGAGGCCAGGAAGGAGTGATGTCAGTTTCATAGAGGAGGTTGAATTGTATGCGTCAACATCAACCATCAACCTACCAGTAACAGTGCAGAGACTAGAGGAGATCAGAAATGCACAAAAAGCAGATGAAGTTTGTGCAAAAGTCAGAGACTACTGCATCAAGGGATGGCCAGACTACATGCCACACAACCCTATCCTGAAACACTACTACGAGCAGAGAGGTCATTTGAGTGTGGTAGATGACTTGCTGGTCTATGATGAAAGATTAGTCATCCCAGGACCTCTAAGACTTGATATCCTTGAGAGGCTACATCAAGGACATCTGGGAATCACCAAATGCAGAGCCAGAGCCAGAGGATCAGTGTGGTGGCCAGGTCTGTCAAAAACACTGGAGGAGATGATCTCAAGCTGTACGACCTGTGCTATTCATCGACAAGAGGTTCATGAGCCCCTGATGACCTCTTCCTTCCCTTCAAGGCCATGGGAACGTCTTGGCATGGACTTGTTCGAACACAAAGGGAAGACATTCCTGATTGTTGTAGACTACTATTCCAGATGGATTGAAGTCAAGCAACTACATGGTCAGACAACAACAGCAGTGATTTCATCACTGAAAGAGATGTTTGCAGTCCACGGGATTCCAGACCTTGTGGTATCTGACAACGGTCCGCAATTTGCCAATGACAACTTCAGAAAGCTTGCGGAAGAATATGGATTTGTCCATACTACCAGCTCCCCAAAGTACCCGCAAGCAAATGGTGAAGCGGAGAGAGGAGTTCGCACTGTGAAAGGATTGCTGAGAAAGAACGATGACATCAACCTAGCCCTTCTCAGCTACCGAGTGTCTCCACTCCAAAACGGGCTAGCTCCTTGTGAACTTCTTATGGGCAGGAGATTGAAAACCCAGGTCCCTGTGCTGCCGCACACACTCCTGCCACAAGTACAACAGCAGGACCTGAAATCTGTGAGAGAGAAAGAGGAGAAGTAGCGGTCAGATCAGATGATGACCTACAACAGACGCCATGCCTCACGAGACCTTCCAGAGCTACAGCCAGGAGATTTGGTGTGGGTCCGTGATCAGTCTCGCTATGGGAGAATCACCAAGCAGGCGCAACAACCAAGATCTTACCATCTCCAGACAGAGTCTGGTACAATACGTCGCAACCGACAGGCCCTGATTTCCATCCAGGACCAAGGGAAGCCGACTAGAGTGCCTGAGTCTTCCAGTGACGAGCCTGATGATACCAGTGAACCAGATACCCTGCAGCCTACCGAGCAGACTGACCCGAGTCAGCAGGACGCCTCTCCATCTGCAGCTGCGACAGAGACGCGTACCAGATCTGGGAGACTGGTGAAAAAACCAAAGAGACTGTCCTACTAATTGATTAAACTAAAAACAGATTTTCGCGGTTGGACAATATCGGAAAACTTAAAGTTTAATTAAAACAGTATTGAACTGGCATGATAATACACTCAAGGAAATCATCAGTGAACTCTGGAGCAGGATTTTTTGGACTTTGTTTGGTTTTGATATTATATGGAACTCTGGACTTTAATAAGCTTGGGGGGAGATGTGGGAATATTGAATACTGATAACGACTTGATCGAAGAATATCACACGAAAGTAACGCACAGTAAAAGACACCAAAATCGTACTACTCTTGTGTTCTCTGAGTGTTTATTTTGACTCATCGAAGAATATTACAGAAGAAAGAATCATTATCGACCTAAAAATATAATTGAAACGGAGGAGCATGCTAGATTTATGCCAGATTCAGCCTTTTTTCTTGCCATGTAAATTCACTTTAGAATGCCGTAATGTCACATTTGGAACAGAATATGGTAAGAAGTCTGTAAAATTTAGCTCTCGCTTTGCTTGCCAAGTGTCAATTGACGTGTAGTGTTGAGATTTTGATATCCGTCTCGTGTAGTCCTCAGTATTCATACTTTATACATACTGTGTATGAGCTGCTTTTGTCTACTGACTCTACAGCAGTAGTTGTACGTTATATCATGAGTGCCTCTAAGAATGTGACGAAGATGCTGAAGAATATTTTGTCCAGTGATGAATTTCTGTCGGCTATTGCTGAGGCAGTTGAAAATCAATTAAAGGAAATTATATAAAAATTGAACAACTATGAATCTCGTCTCTCAAATTTAGAATCATCAGTGAAAAAATCTGACAGGCTAATCCAGCAAGTGCAATCAGATCAGAACAACAAATACATCAACGTATCCACTTCAAATGAAAAGCTTGAATCAACCATGAATCAGAACACATCAGATTCAAATATCCGGAAAATGACAGCGCTTGAGAAACAACTTGAAAAGAAGGAAGAAATCATCTCTCACTTGGAGCATGAGATCAACGAATTGGAACAACATTCGCGCAGATCATGCATTCGCATTTTCGGAGTTAAAGAAGAGAAGAATGAAAATACTGATGATGTGATCTCCGTAGCAAAGAAAATGAAAGTGGATTTGCGTCTTGATCAGATCGACAGATCTCATCGTGTTGGTAAGCTTTCCCATGACAAAGCTAAAAGTCGCGGTATTATCGTCAAACTGTCTTCTTACCGTACAAGACAGATGCTCATCAAGCACCGAAGCTTACTGAAAGGAACAAAGATTGCTATATATGAGGACCTAGCTCCTAAGAATTTCAACCTGCTACATGAAGTGCAATCCTGTGAGAAAATTCAAGCGGCCTGGTCATCTGATGGCCGAATATTTGATTCGCGGCAAAGCAGATCTTTTGAAACTGTAATCTGTTTATCACAGACTCTTTCGTGGGTCTTTATCTGTTAATACTGTGAAGTTATTTTTTTTCTATTAAATGTATACATGTGGCTCTACTTCTGTATTACAAAAGTAGACTTTTACTCTGCTGCTAAATATGCAGCCCCCTTTTAAACTTGCTCACAGTATAACTTGTCTGTTCCAGGTGGATTTAATTTCAGATCACATATATATCAAGTTTTTTACACCGTAGAATGTAAAATTATAGTAGAGTCTAGTGTTTTAATATAACATTAACGTATTTTACAACTTATTCAATCACATCAATACAGGTAAACAGGTTATGACTATATTTATTTTAATACTATATTTTCTTGTTCATAGATAACAGACAGGTATAACTTTGAAAAGGCAAAGGTAAATTGCACTGTTATTACAAATTACTATCTTTTAATTCATGAGTGACACAGATTTGAATACAACTGTTGATTCTGACTATTATGAATTCAGGAACTTGCCTCAATGTAATTCTTCATTACTGTCTGTATTGCATTCTAATGTGAGAAGTTTAAAAAAGAATATTGAGAAATTGCAGTCATTTTTATGATATCAATACTTGTGTTTCAGTGATAGGAATTACAGAAACATGGTTAGGAGATGAAGAAAACCTCTTGCCACTTTATTCTTTAGATGAATATAGTTTTGTTGGAAAAGGTAGAAGTCATAGCCCTGGTGGTGGAGTTGGCATTTTTGTAAAGGAGTCATTAAAATGTAGAGTATGTAAAGATTTGCAAGTATTTGTAAATGAAGTAGAAAGTGTATTTATTGAGCTTTTTTTTTTTAACAAGAAGAGTATCATTGTTGGTGTAGTTTATATACTACCGGTTCTTGCCTTCAAGGATTCCTTTGAACCGATCCTCTTTAAACTTGTGAATGAACACAAACCTTGTTATATAATGGGAGATTTCAATATTAATCATTTTATAGGTGATGATTTTTTTTTACAATTTATGAATTCATATTCTTTTTATCCTGTAATATCTAAATCAACAAGAATTACCACTGAAACATGAACTATGTTGGACAATATTTTTGTGAACAACATATGCAATGGTTATACATCAGGCATTATTACTTACCCAGTAATTGACCATATGCCTATATTTCTGTTGACTGATTTTAATATAGATCCTAAACAAAACGCCACATTGGAACCAAGGGCGGATCCAGGTTTTAAAAAAAGGGGGGGGGTCCAAAGGGTGAGAAGTTATCATTCTGGCAAACGCAAGCGTCGAAGGTGCTAAGCGCCTCTATAGGCATATATATATATATATATATATATATATATATTGCCTGTTTGACTATTTTAATGTTGAAATATAGTTGGGCGCGCGGAGCGCGCCACAAAAATTTGATAATACGAGCCTGAAAATGTCTTAGTTTGTACTGAAATTACATTTAATCCATTAATATTACATGGAATTATTGTTTATTTGAGATGGAAAATACATATATAATGATTGCAAATTACCATCTTTTATCAAAAAGTGCGGGTATATTTGTACAGGCCACCCCCCCCCCCCCCCCCCCCCCCCCCGTACATCAGAACTGGGAGGGGGGTTAATGCATACCCCCATCCCCTCCGGGATTTGCGCCATTGGACTGTATTAATATATATATATGTATATATATTTTTTTTTTTTAAGTTCTCCCAGATTTTCCAGTCTGCATTGCTGTGCAGGACCTCAGATGGCATGTGGCATCAACACAAACAGTCCAGTGAGACAAATAAGAATAAAATCTGGAGATTTATTACTTGAGATTGGTTCTTCAATGTTGAAGTACTATGTTGATAACCTAGGAATTGGGTGTGCGCATGCTGTACAAACACACTTAGTAAATTTTAGTGATACATGTACACATTTTACAGCAATGAAGAATTATTCACTAAATATCATCTATATTATCTCCTCCCATCCCTGAGATAACAATTCGCAAGTGTTTACATCATCACGAGTTATAAATCACAAATCACAAAAGAACACAAAAAAGGGAAAGTTCCTTAGATTCAGGAGTTCACAATCAAGGCCGATCAACAACAGTACCAATACCAGTTTTGCTGAAAATTCACAGGATTTAACAATCAACCACAGCATCTACTCATTAGGAAAAATAAATAAGTTTTGTATCACAAAACTAGTCATGGTGCAATGTATCAGATTCAAGCGTTCCCAATCAACAACAAGAAAAAAATATATCAAAAGTCCTCGGAGAAAACAAACCTCCCCCCCCCCCCCCCGAGCACCTGTCATTACCTTTGAATTTCGTGACTTTTACCTTTTTGTTGACTCTGACAGACCTTTGACCTTTTGTGTGACTTTAAGTCTTGACCTTCACAACTTTAACCTTTATATGGACACATGAAGTTCACTTCTTGCGATGTACAACCATAGGGTAGGTGTAGGGAATACCAGACCCTTAAGCACGTTTGCATAATTTGCATAAACATGAACACAGACACACACTAGTAAGGTTTACCAATGCTTTCAGCAACTCTTTTTATTTCTCAGGGTACCGAAATAATGACAAAAATTTGTTTACCTAATGAAATAATCTCCTTAATGACGTCATAGGTAAATGGTCCATTATTCCCTACCCATGAAAGTAATACACTCTTAAAAGGTTGGGTAAATTTAGTTGGGTAACTGAAGGTTGGTTAAATATGGCCCAACGTTGTGTAACTCTTGCCCATATCTCATAAAGAATCAACCAATTTGTGTGAACAACGCAACATCAGTTGGGCAGATTTTAACCAATAGTTGTGTGGACAGTATGTTGCCCAGTGTTGGTTAAAAGTTGGGCATTTTTTTGCCCAACTATTTTAAGAGTGTACGAGACCGCTACATTTTCAACTGAAATCTCAAATATTTGTTGAGGAAAATGATATTTCGTTGGAAATGTAAATACCAATAAAGAATTGTTTTTTGGAGAGTATGTTTTGGTTTCATCAAAATCTGTTGCAATTTTAACCAAAATTTTTATAGCATTTATCATCGGATAAATTTAATTACCATTTAAACGGCATTCAACATGTTCAATGTGCCGTTATTTTTGCCTCCGGCAACTTTACATTTTGTTGTTGATGATTTTAAGTACATCAATACTGAACAATTGACAATGATAATTTTAAAGATTACAGAGAGTTGTAAAATGACATTGAAATACGTCTTAAAAAGAAAGATGTAAAATGACGTTAAAGCAACTTAACACATCCAACCAAACTCTAGTAATCTCATAATGCAGTGCAAAAAGGTGAAAAATTTCTTCATGCAGGTTTGAATTTGTTGAAATTTACTGTTGTTTAATGTTTAATTTGATTAGATGAAATAACAGGATGCATGTAATTTCATGATGAGTCAAAAATTTCCATTTCATGACCTTAAGGCTTTTAAAATTTCAGATCTAAATTCAGCGTGTACCAACAAATATTGCTTAATTGCCTGGATATTTCTTTATCGCCAATATTCTGAATATTATTTGATATTTTCTTTCAGTTTCATAAACATAAAAAAACCCTAGCAGCAAGCTTACACAAATTATCAATACACAGTGCACACATTAATTATGCATAACATTAGTCGCCATATTGGTGGTCTTGTATTACCTACACAAATTGATTGGATGTCCTCATTGAGGTTCACTCTACGCATTCTACACTGTGCACAATGGTCAATTGACCAGTACAATAGTTCACCAACTTCATAATAATGTTATTAATACCATTTTTATAGCACACCTCTTTATAAGTTTAATACACCACTACGTTCCTTGAAAAACCAGTATTTATATCTACCGAAATTTTGAGCACGACAAACTCTTATCTTAGGAGATTGGTGAATATGGACTTGTTGATGAAAAGTTTACTGACAAAGTAAGCAGAAATGGTAACAGTGTACCTATATGGCGCTAGAGCAATATTTTATTCCAAAGCCAGGGCAGACAGGACAGTTTTCTTCTGAAAAAAAAAAAAAAAAAAAACCGGCGCCAAAAGGGGGGGGGGGGGGTCCGGACCCCCGCGACCCCCCCCCCCCCCCCTCTGGATCCGCCTATGGGAACCATGTGTGAGGTATATTAATGAAGAAAGTGTAATATCTTTTTGTACTGAATCGAGTAAAGTTAATTGGGAATTCTTCTGAAAAACTCAGTCACTCGGATAGGACGTTAAAGGGAGACCCCTTGTAGAGGAGAGTCATCACCTTTGCTCGTTAAGAACCCACAACAACATTTAAAGAATAGTAGGGGAAACACAAGGTGTAGTCTACTTCTGCACATCCCATTCAGTTATATCGGGAAAAGATACCCGAGGGTTACCATGGTTACAGTGATTCAGCTCGCTTTCCCCTCCCAAGGCATAGGTGACTCCAAATAATGATATTTCTGTACGGGACTCCCAAATTGTTTAGAAACAATGACATTGAATTGTTGAGAGTAGCTCACTCTCATACATGTAATAGCTACAGACACAAAGAAATGCAATTTCAATGGTATCAGTTGTGAAAGTGAATGATCCACAGAAGTACAGTACAACTATGGTCTATAGGAAAAACAGATACGGATGTACATGCATGTACTAGACCTATAGACATTGTAGCCAAAGTAAATCTATACTCTAAATACCCCTAAAAGGTACACTTTAAAAATCTTGCACATTTGCTTGTAGACAGACATTCACGGGTAGAATATAAAACAACAATCAATAAAAGATCAGAAGTAACAAAAGATAAAATATACTGTAAATTAATAAGAGCTCTGTCGGCAGGCTGCCACCGGGTATTCACTACCGGGAAAAAGAGTATTCGTTCAGTATTCTGTAGTATGGAATCGTGTTTCTTTTTAATGAAAAAAGAAGAATAATAAATAAATGGATGCTGTCATATCGTGTCTAAGAAACAGTTCAATGTAATTAATAGATATATGTATTTACCTGGATCAACAGCCACAGAGAGACCTGTGAAAATCATCACGAAGAAAGCTATCCGTTCATAAAGCTCCATTTTGGTTGTCAGTGTAAAGATTATGACCATCGATAGATCTTTTATCTACAACAGAGGATGCGAATTATGCTTGCTTTCTAAATTACGTCAGAATATAAATTCTGGAACACTAAAAATATCTACTCCGACTTTGATGTAAAAGGAAACACTTAATCGCTTTATTTCCCGTCCCGCTTCAGTCTATTCCTGTTTAGTGGTTTGCTCGGCATTGTATAAAATCTAAATGACTAAATGAACGGTTTTTGTTTAACCAACTGGAAAGTCAGTCTCTTTCGTTCATGACCTTCAATACCGCAAGTAAATATTTAGCTTTTTATACCAAGAAAACTTCCTTCCTCGTTTCTATATACAAACAAAATGTACTTTTGGGAAAGGTTATGTTGGATATATGATACATGCATAGTTAAGAGGATAGAAGACTTTCAAGTTTAAGTGCTAGTGTGCAATACCATATGCAGTATCTAGTACTGATTTGCATGACAAGAGAGAATTAACTTCATGTAAACAGCGGACGTATTATGATATGTATGTCCTAATCGAATTTCATGGCCTCTTCAGCTCATTTATGCATCTCTCTCTTTCCCTCTCTCTCTCTCTCTCCCTCTCCCTCTCTTTCCCTGTCTCTCCCTCTTCCTACTCTCTCACCCTCTCTCTCCCTCTCTCTCTTCCTCTCTCTCTCTCTCTCTCTCTCTCTCTCTCTCATTGTTTCTTCCTTGTGTAGCTTTCTACCAGGTACGTCAGTACAGCGTCTTAGTATTAGGCTGTAGACATATACATGTATTACAGTCATGCCATTCACGAACTACATAGGTCTCAAATTAGGATAGTTTTTAAAAAAGACTAAATTCCATTAATGCATCCATATTAATAGAATCAAGTATTACTTGAACCCAACATCACAATGATGTGCAAATATGGAATGGGTCTAAACTTCGACCCTACCGACCGGCCGACTCTTCCCTGACCCACCTGCCGGTCGAGCACAAGTCGACAGCCCTAACTCCAACATATTGATAGGCCCCTTACAAAATCAACCTCGTGCGTCCACAAGTAATGACGTATTATATATCACTTTTCACAAGTCCTATTGTATCCCGCTTTTTCATTTATTTGTTCTTCTTTTTGGCTTACTTGATGTGTGTGTGTGTGTGTTTTTTTTTTCTCTTCCTACGTCATGAGAAGGATTGTGTCAATATTTTCTAAACTAATTGCGACTTCTTCATTTTTTATAGTTCACTTGCATGAAGGTCGGTAAATAGAGATCAAATCACTATTCAAGTTAGTTTAATACTTTGATGTTTAATTTCGTATTCAGTTGATAGCATTGTGTTTTAGGAATTCAAGAGGGACTTCCCTATTTCGATATCACGATTCAGGTCCATTTGCGTGAACATGAGTTAGTGATAATTATAAGCAGATAATATGCTATAATTTTGATATGAGTATCCTATGCAAGTGGTTGCATTGTGTTAAAAAGTATCTTTAAGAAAAACATTATTTCACCACTTTATATGATAGCATAATTATCAGCACACTTCAATTCAGGATAGAATATTGGATGGGGGTGGGGGGGGGGGGGGGGGGGGGGATGACCGTTGGGTAGAGAGTCAAAACACTCTCTGTTGGTAATATAATTTACCAGCATAATTTATCTTTCTCATCATTTTTATTTTGATTTCATTTTTCGTTATTTTCTTTATTATTTGTAAATAATTTCTTTGACTTTTCTATACTTGTTATTTCACATTAAAACATTTGTCTTACCTTCTTTTATGTTTCTTTCATGATCGGATCATTTTTTCTTTCAAATGTTTTCATCAATGAATTCGTTTATATGTTTTTTTTTGGGGGGGGGGGGTGTTTTCTTTATAATTTGAATATCGTTTCTGTCTCACGGACTTACTGAAGAACATAATGAAGTGAGTTTTTACCGTGAAAATGTGAAAACATTTTCAAGTCCATTTGCGTGAAAGTCACTAATCCTTGAATATCAAGTGACTGTGCGTGTAAGAGAATTTTTTTTTTTTTGTTCTTGTTTTTGTTCTTGTTTTTGTTCTTGTTTTTGTTCTTGTTCTTCTTGTTCTTTTTGTTCTTGTCCTTGTCCTTTTTCTTTTTCTTCTTCTTCTTCTTCTTCTTCTCTTCCTTTTCTTCTTCTTTTTTTCTTCTTCTTATTTTTCTTCTTCCTTTGGGCAGCTTTTGCTCTGCAGTTAGTCCACTGCCTGGACTGTTTTCAGTGAGCTCTCCGGATCGGTGGTATACACTATACAACCTCTATAGACGTTGATGGCGTGTGAGACTCGCACATATTTTGAGTTCTAAGTAAATGGGTAAGTGGGGTTATTGCGGTCTCTGCAGGGAACATTTCCCTGGTCTGTGCATAGTATGCAAGCTTGCTTGCTGTGATAGTTTTCGCATGGGCCTTATGTAACAAAAACAAAAAAAAAAGAAAAGAAAAGAAAGAAACGGCAAGAATCTGGACTACTGTGCAGTTGACAGGAAGGAGCTAAGGGGGCGCTAAAGGAGGAGGGGGTTGGAGCATTTCTGCATTAGAATTTTCACATAGTGTTAAGCGGGGGGCTGTAGGGTTCACCATTTTAAAACGATATTCCGCGGCTGGTGCTTTGGTGGAGGATTAACTTAAAAGAAAACGAAAATAAACAAATCGGGAATCATTTAGTAGGCTAATTTTCGTCAGTTTCATTCATTCTGTAATTAAATTGCCGTCAACAAAGTTCTCTGATTATTTGTCTTCTCATCCCCTCCCATTCTCCTTCTCCCTCTCTCTATCTTTCTTTTTTCTCTCTCTTTCATTCTCTTTCTCTCTCTATCTATCTCTTTCTGTTTCTCACTTTCTCCGCTCTCTTCTCCCTCTCTCCTTTTCCTCCCTCTAACGATCTTAGTTTTTTCACTACCTCTCTCTCTCTCTTCTTCTTCTTCTTTCCTATTCTCTTACCATCTCTTGTTTCCCCCGCCCCTTGCTTTGTTTTTATATCCTTGTTGTTGTCTTCAAGGACACTCTTAGGTTTACTCTGTAATAATATAGGTATACTCTATTAAGAAAAGAAAATGTGTTTATTAAAACAATATTGAGCTCTTGTATTGTTATTGCGTTTTGACAGAAATGAAATTAAATCAGGGAATTCTCTGACTACATTGATTCTACGTTGTTTAAACCAGCGACGTATAAACAAACAACAACAAAAAACTTTACATTCATTAACAAGTACATATCTTATTCAAATAGAGACTGCATATGTTGCAAGTGGCTCGGGAGTACTAGTTCGATTTAATTAAAGGACAATAGAACCTTTGGGTAGCTTAGCGAAACGCAATGGCGCATAAAGACGCGGGAAAAATGTTCAAAGAGGTAAGTACTAAATCTAATTCCTAACATTTTTGTTTCTTCCTCTACAAAATAGAATTCTGATTTTGAATAATTTTGTAATATGCATCCTTCCCCGGTTTTTACGCGCAACTACTTTTTGTTATATAAGCTACCTTCCTGTTTCTCCTGAGCGCCCTTTTCCACAGGGGAGTACTCTAAAGATATTGAAAACAGCATATATACTATCAAATGTCCTCTAAAAACAAAAATACCCTATACTGAGTAATACTAAATAGTCATTTTGTATGTTGAAATAAATAGGAGAGTTGTTTGCTGCTATATCACAGAGACATAACCTATTTCATGTATTTGGCCAATTTGAAATTCCCGTAATTATGTACAGTGATTACAACTTTCAAATAATCACAATTTTTACATTATTTGTCTGATTTCGTCCAAACTTTCACCATTTTCCTTCTCTTATTTTCCGGCTTTCTTTCGGAGCAACTAAGGTTGGATTTCCCCATGATCATACCGTACTATTCATCATTCAATTAGTATGCATTTTCGTCTGGTTTGTAGAAGCCTTAAACATTCATCGTTTGTGTGTGTGTGTGTGTTTGTGTGTGTGTGTGTTTTCTTTTTCTTTTCTTTTACAATGATATGTTTGTTTAATTCCATAACAATATTTTCCATCATTACCAGAGCTGAAATTTACCTTTTTATTTAAGAAAAAAAAATTATGCTTACAGTAATGATTACATTTGTGAAATTACTTTTATGTTACCTTTATCTTAGTTATTTATTTGTTGTTATGTTTTTTTTTTCAATGGGAGGCAAACATCTTTTAATTATTAATAAGTCATTCTTTTTTATTATGTGAAAATTCGGTCAATCATCCTAATACAACGAAAGCAAAAGATCAGTTTTATATACTATTTAAATATAAAGATTAGTAAGTATTTATTACAGCAAAATCAGGACGATCGTATTTAGTAATAATCTCAATCACATCTTAAAGGGAAATCCAACCTTAATAGCAAGTTGCTCTGAAAAAAGAGGAAAAATCAGAGAAGCAGATTGGTGAAAGTTTGAACGAAATCGGACAAGCAATAAGAAAGTTATGAATTTTTGAAAGTTGTAATCACTATGCATATGGGTATTTCACATTGGGCGAATAGGTAATGTCACTGTGATGTAGCTGTGGACAACTCCCCCATTCGCTCTAACACAAAAAAATGACCAAAATGTCACTTTTTTTTCAAAATGCATTACTCAGTACGGTCTTTTCGTTCATGAGGACCTATAACAATATGCTATCTCCAATATATTTTGAGTACTGCCCCGAGGGTAAAAGCGCCTTGAAGAACACCGCATATCGATGATATTTTTGTGTACGACAAATGGGAGAGTTGTCCACAAAAATGTCACAATTGACTCACCAAATTGCCTATTTGAGATTCGCATAGATGTAATGATCTCATTTTTCAAACATCCATAAATTTATTAGTCCTTGTCCGATTTCTTTCAAACTTTCACCATCCCGTTTTTCTTATTTTTCTGCTTTCATACAAATCATCTTATTTCCAAGGTTGGATTGCCCTTTGAATTTGGGATGACAATATATAAAAATCTTGTGACAAAATACAAATGAAAAGGTGATAAAAATTATGCAATAAACGGACAGATTCAAAGCGGAATATTAATCGCAGTATTTTGACAAGCATTGCAATTTTAGCTATCAGATATCAAATATACACTTATATCTTCGCAATGCAAAGTGGACATACGCGCTTGGCAACTGTTAGAAATATCTCTATTTAGTTTCATAGTCTGTAAAATTATAATTTTATTCTTGAAAATGGTCAATAATATAATAACAAAAGGCATGAATAAGAATACCTTTATTTGCTTGGCTAGGCATTAGCAACATATCATGCAAGAAAATGACGATTTGGGTGATTTTAGCCATTAGTTACATTCGGAGGAAGTAATCCCATTTAAAAATAAGAACAACAACAACAACACCAAACGCAAAAAAAAAAAACCCCACACACACACAAAAAAAAAACCCCACACCAAACAACACATTAATATTGAGTGACTAGGAGAATGACAACCATTGCGTACCTGACTACGTCTCGAACACGCAACTAAGACAATTCAAATTCAAACGCATTTTGACCATTGTGCGACACATTTGGCCACGGCTACATACCATATATTATTAACCCTTTCCAGACAATTGACCACATTTTGTGGTTTGGCTCAATAACTTTTGATTCAGAGCTCCGAAAAATTTACCAGATGCCATTAGTAGAAAGATGAGATATTTCTGAGCACACAATATCCATTTTTTTTTTTAAATGACCATACAGTGTTTGACGCCAGGAATTTAAAAAAAGACAATAAGATTTAAAATCCTCAAATTGGTAACACAATGAGAATCTCAATATTATTTTTTTTTTTAATGAAAATTGGCAATTTTTCCAACTTTTCTACAAAATTGCTGACCATGTATATTGTTTTCAAAGACTTTACACCTTATTTGAAGCATGTAGGACTAGATAAATATTATTGTTTTGCCAATTTGAAGAACAAAATGTGATCAATTTAGCCCTTAAAGTGATTTGGTAACTTTGTAGAGGCTTGATAAAATCTGAGCTGCCTGGCCTTACATGCTATCAGTGTATGTAATATGGTGTAAAAATGAAGCCCAGGAAAAAATAAAGCACTTTAAAATCATCAGGTGCTTCACAAAAGTAAACATATGCAAGTGACCGCAAATGCCAGACTCATTTCCCCCATAGACTCAGTGTTAGACTAAAGCGTATGGCCATACGCTTTCGTAAATGGGAGTATTCGGTCAGAGATATCTTAATAATAGCATTATATATTTGAAAACCTTTCTATGCCTGGCTATTTATTTATCCTTCTAAACATCATTATACAAGATAGATATCAAAATTCAACAATTTATTAAATCAAGCCTCCACAAAGTTACCGAATCCCTGTAAATTATTCCTGTCCTGAAAGGGTTAAAGCATTCAAAGTATTATCAGCACACTTCCTCTACGGCAGAATTCATTCATTTGTTCACGAATGTAATGAAGAAAAAAAACTAGCTTTAGTGGATAATATTCAAAATATTCACTTAATATAGAATATCTATATTTTGCATAGATGAAAATAATAAGATTGGTAAAGGGCACAAGAAAATTGCATTGACTATCGACATATTTCTTTTTTAGCAGAACAAAAAACAAACAACAAACAACAAACAACAAACAACAAAAACATATTGGGTGTAAGTTAATTATAACACCGGGTCAACTTGACAGGTCACTTCTTTCTCATCACATTGATTTTGCCGTTTGGGACCCCTCCTGGTTTAATGTTTTCATACTCTTCTTGGCCTTCCGCACCCACCATGTGCCCATGCTGTCTATGGAGTAGACATGATTTGAAGCAGTTCCTTGATTGGTTCCACGATGATTTCACACGGGGTGAATGGCACTTCATATCCATCCCCAGGAATGTCTCCCTCCTCGTTGCAAGATAGCATCCTTGAATTAGTGGGGTTCATTTGACTGTACCGATGAGGCTGATCACTGTCGACCAATCCCATGTAATGTTCAGTTGATGCGACCTCACCCTGCACTGGGGTGTTGATTGGGATAGATTGGGTTCCATGTGTCTGGTCATTCTGTTGAGCTCCAACTTCCATTGCAACTGTTTGACGATTTCCCAACGTAATGGCTTGGTGGTTAGAATCCCTGGAGTTCCTTTGCAGTCTGAATGGAATGATCATGATAAACAGATGGAGGCTACATATGTACTTTCTCTTAAAAAGACATAATTGATTTCTTTTCTTTTTTCTCGCGATGTTTGTTTTAAAATGAAAATGTGTTATCCCTTCCCCAAACCGACGTCTTTGATGCACTTCCTACCAAATGTTAAAGGGCACAATTTGGAGAATAGGGCTGATTGCATAGAAAGAACTCTATGATGTTTATCGATATAGCTAGCCTAAGCTAAAATAACTTTGTAGAGTATATTGCTTTGTTTCGTATGTCTATATTTTACACTTTAGTATTCAACGATATGCTGTTGTGATTCCATCACCTGGGTGACGGATGACATAATCTATTAGTATTCTACTGAAGTTTCTGAAGCACTTCAGACTGTACTTTACTGGAATTTTATTGGTATCGGGTGGAAACCTATTCTATTTCATTATCTTACACACAAGCAGACCAGTCATTTCCTTGTTTGGGATAAAGTTCTCATAGAACAAAAGGAAAGTTACGTTGAATATGTAAAGCTATACCAAATGATACTGGGAAAGCACGTATAATTGTTGATTAATAAAGAAATACAAGGAGATTGAGTACTTTCGACTCTGACTTCGTACATAATATGTCATTTTATACACTCTAAAAAGGATTGGTCAAAATGACCAATGTTTTGGTGAATATGTGTCTGACCAAAAATATTGGTGAAGATTGACCAATATGATGGTCCATATTACTAAATTACTGGTTAAAATGTACCAAAATAATTTTGTAGGCCTATGTTGTTGTTTTTTTTAATTGTTGTTGTTGTTGTTGCAAGAAGGCCTATGCCAAAGTTGAGATAATGCATAGTTCAAAGTTTAGAAAATATTCATAATACACTTACGAATCATAACAAGCATTGTAAAGAAAACATAATAAACATAAGCATTCAAAAAATAAATCGACATTTACAACAACAACAACAGAATCTGGTTATAATTTTTATAACTAAGTGGAATACTTACCATTCCTTTCAGGCCATTATCCATACAGAGTTTTTTTTTTATGAGGTTAGGTAATGGCGGCAAATTAAATGGCTGCGCTGTACCCGTTGGTCAAAATTTTATAAATTTGGTACCAAGGGATGCGTAAGACTGTAGGCAATAAGGTCATAAAAGCTCGCGGCGCAACAACAACAACAACAACAAAATCCTCCAACACATCGCGGCAAACGTCAAGGTGGGGGGGGGGGGGGGTCAACCACCGGCCCTTTTAGGGTTAAAAGATTTTAAATAATAATCATAATAATTAAACTTTCTTGTATAGCGCATAACACATAGGCAAAATTTGCAGGTCTCAATGCACTTAAGAATAAAGAACAAGTTAAAAATCGTATACCACCGTGCAAATGTTTCTTGTCAGGGAATCTGAAAGTAGTAAGTTATCATTTGCCATGTGAACGCGTCCACATACACTTTAAGTATTTCTTATCAATGAATTTTAAGAAAATTGTATGAGAGAGTTTAACTATCTGCTACGATCAACATAACATATATTTATACAAGGTAAGGGGTTCGAATCCCTGCAACAGCACAGGTTAACTGTCCGTCATCAGGAGTGCTGTCCGAAACGTCGAGTTTTCTCCACTCTCAGCCTTCTCATCTGGTTTACAGTCCTTTTTCAGGACTTCACACTTTCAAGAAAGATTACTTCTCCATTCTCTTACTGCCTATCTCTCCTTTCCATTTCTTCTCCTCTTAACTTTCCCCACTTTCTTCTTCTTACTCAACAGCTCTTTTTCAGGACTAGCCACATGGTGAACCGTAAGCCTCCTCAACGTTATCAGCACCACCATGCAAACCTCTACCTTCAAAGATCATCCAGCATAGTTAGTATTGTAACATTGTGACATGTAAGAACACACGCACACACACACACCGGCTTCAGTTTTGATTTACGGTAATTTTGTTTATTTACTTTTTCCGTTTCATTGTAAACTTACATGATACATATCGGTACGGTGTCAATGTAATAACTTTCTTCATCAAACAAAGATGAAGGTATTGAGAAGAAAACGACAAATGGTTTTTGAATAAAGAAAAAAGAAAGAATCATTATCGACCTAAAAGTATAATTGAAACGGAGAGGCATGCTATACCAGGAAGCAATGCTTGTGTGGTACATGCCCCCAGACTTTATAGTTATTAATTTTACGTCTCTTTTGAAAGACGCGGAAAAGACTCAAATAGCAAAATTGTTAGTTTTGTCTGTGTTACTAAAATCACTTATCTGAATAAAATGTTTCATACTATTTTGCTTTAAAATGTTCATAGAGTTAGATACTTGTTCTACCTTCTAGTATTTTGGTTCTGCCTCTATAGAATAAAATTATGATTTTAAATAATTCTGTCATACGCGTCTTCCAAGCGTTATTACGCCCATCACATTTCGCTTAGCTAAGGGACTTTACTAATAAGTGAAAAATCAACAAAATTATTACATTTATAATTGTAAGAAAAGGCTAACAAATAAAATCAAGGGCCGTATTACTGGTGCAAATTAAATCAGAACGTAGCTGTATATACCACTTGAATATACAGTGTATCAAACAATTATTTGATTTCATCCAAGCATCACTATCCGCGATGCAATTTTCTAAATTGTGCAAGGTTAGGAAAGCTTGAATTTAATGCGGGGGAAGAGAAACAAAAAGTTGTATGCCATATGCATATAAATTATAGTGAACAAGAAAGTGACGTTTAAGAATATTTCGGCACGTTCAGAACCGGTTAAATAGATTGAAAATAAGATGGGCCCGTCCACAGAGCCTTGGGGTACTACCAGGGGCGTAGATAGCGGGGGGGGGGGGGTATGCATCCCCCAACTTTTCGTGTGTGTGTGGGGGGGGGGTGTGTACAAACATCCCCCCCCCAGGTTTCACCCCACCCCAAAAAACAAAAACAAAAGTGGTGGAAAATATACATTTCTATATTATGTTGTAGATAAATATAATTTGATATATTATATTTATTAATTTTATTTTTATATATTCTTCATTTCAATATAAATGTTATATATCTGTGTAAAATATTGTAGATTTATGTGAATTTATTAATATTTATCTTCAATGCTGTCTTGGCTGATTTTTCCCGATATATTTTTACACCACTAGAAAGTGAAAACCATCTACTTCAAATTATACAACATGGGTGTTGATCTGGGAGTGATATGGAGGTATAATTTCTTTGTTTTAATAAAGTGGGGGGGGGGGGGGGGTGTTGGCCTGCATGTGTTACCATCCCCAGATATATTCAGAGGTGAATTTTTTTTTTTCGAAGCCACAATGCAGAAAATTATTTCGATTAAAAGTACATGTAATTATTCTGGATTTAGAGGGTTCAGTCGGTAACTTTCCTTTATAATGCAATTCTGCAAAACTGAAATGAAAATATAGTCACAGGAATCGATTGTGGTGGAAAAAGAGGGAATACATCACACCCAATATTTATCGAGGATGATGATGACCTGTGTCATCATCACCCAACTATACATAGAAGAATTATGAAATGACAATCATAACATTTAGGCCCGGTCAGAAGCACTGCTCCGGGCGTTGCATGTGGGCACAGTGCCCCTTCTTTTCCCTTTAACTTCAGATAAGTAGCCCCATTTTTCTTTCGGGTAAGTCCCAGTTCCATATTCTTTTAAGAACCCATTTTGATAATTACACCTCATCTTCCCTTTGATAAATGCTCCTATTTCAACGAGAGCATTTCCCCCCTTTTAATCCTTTTTATTCCTTTTAATGTAACAAGTCATTTTTTTTCTTTGTTATATATGGACACTGATTCAATTTTTCTACTTGATATGAAAACATTTTCCCGTTCTTATAAATGCTACTTTTCAGGTGTTATAAGTGGCCGTTTTCACCTGTGATGAACTGCCTTTCTACCCTTTCTACACATTCATATATTTTTCTAATTATTGAAGTATCCTTTTCTCGTAATATCTCTTGAACTGGAAACAATAATGAGAAGGGTCTCGACACTATGGTGAAGGCGGTAAGTGGCGGTTGAGTGGTCAGAGATACCGGGTATAACACAAAGGTGAGAATACAAAAGTTTAGAGTTCTGGACCAGAATGGCGTTGGGAATATGACCATGGTCGTGCGTAGGCGAGGTCATTAACTGGTGAAGTCCGTGGTCGCTGACAAGGTCGTTGAACCTTTGGGTATGTTGGGATGAGAGATTGTCTAAATGTATATTAACCCGTTGACTACTGAATTATTATGTTCCAGTACGCAATGGGTTAAGATCTACTGTGATAACAAGGGAAATATGTCACCAGGCACCACAAAACCACCAAAAAATCGCAGTGTGTGATTTTCAGTTAGAGCTCAATCAATGTGTTTTGGGTTGTGTCACGAATCAAACGTTCCGTCCAACTCTGACATGATCATTCTCATCGAAAGACCAGCAGAACATCCCCCAATACCGTCACAATCAGACCATAGAAGATTACGATTGAGGAGGCCATGGTTGTGTCTCAATGTCTTCGATAGCGAACCTTTTATTTTCTGTAGTTTCATCCCCAGGCGCACACAGGCGCGTCACACCTCCCCCTTTAAACAGAAAATTATGAAAGAACTTTCTGGCAAAACACAGAGATACAAAGCATGAAGTGCTATATGTATATCTTTCCCTTTAACAGAACAGCTGACGATAATAAAATAGACATCATCGCCATAAACAAAAAACATCAAATTTTTGCCTTCCAACTACACACAAATTTCTCTATATGAATATGAAAACATTAATAATTATTTTATTCATCTGCAGGAAATAATGCACCTACATGTATAATTCAAGATCACACGCCTAGAAAAAAACCCTGGAAATATGTTGAGGTAATAACAACATGACTTAACCGGACAGTGTCACAAATGTCTGACATTGTAAATGATCTTTTCCTTTTTTTTTTTTTTTTTTTTTTTTTTTTTTTTTTTTTTTTTTTTTTTATAAATACAAATAATGCTATTTACAACTTGCTTCTTTTAAACTAATAGATAAATTAAAGACATGCATGAGATCTAATACAAAAATTAACATGCAAAAAGTATTTTCTTACATTTACTATAGTACTTTACTCTCTATCATCAGCACCTTTTTTTTTTTTAACAAACTTTTCTCTCTGGTTGAATATATGTACACGACATGTACAAATTACCCACTTTTTCTCCTCCTGAAGAAACATCATTAAAAAAAAAAACTCCTCTAAAACAAACAGTATAACGATCATTCTATGTATTCTTGCTGTACTACATTTTCTTTACAAATACACATGTGCATTTTCTTTCTCACCTTCATGTGACAATAGTTCATGTTTCTCCATCCTAACTATAATCTAAACAAGCCCCCCAACGAGAATGTACAAATGCAGTATATTTTTCTGAAATTTGTCACTACTAGTCTCAATTTTCTGTACCAACCAAAACATCAACTAACTGAATTACATTTGACCATGTGAAATACAATACGCACTGTTATATAAAGAGTCATGCACGTGTAAAACTCTGTTGCCTTGACAATCTATGATTTTGAAACAGACTACCTGCAACTAAAAAAAAAACAAAAAACAAAAACAAAAAACATAAACCTGCAAAAAGTATAATTTACACATTTTTGCATTTTCAAGTACAATAATCTTGGTTATTTGTTAGCATTACAAATAACTACCTATCCATGGGACAGAGTGTCTGCAATTATATTGTCCTTTCTGCGAATGTGTTCAGTGTTCAGATCATACTCCTGTAGCATCAGAGACCACCTCATTAGTCTGCTATTTTAGTTCTTCATCTTCGTCAGGAAGGTGAGTGGGTTGTGGTCAGTTCTAACTGTCACAGGGTACTTGTTACTGCTAACATAGACGTCCAAGAACTGCAGAGACAGGATTAAGGCGAGCGTTTCTTTCTCTACTGTTGAGTATCTTGTGTGATGTTT
Source organism: Heliocidaris tuberculata (assembly GCA_025618425.1). Lineage (NCBI taxonomy): Eukaryota > Metazoa > Echinodermata > Echinoidea > Camarodonta > Echinometridae > Heliocidaris > Heliocidaris tuberculata. The sequence continues at coordinate 27,994,697 of CM046841.1, forward strand.
GTTGAACTTCTTCGACATGTAGCACACTGGGCGTTCCAAGCCAGCATCATCCGCTTGGATCAACACACTTCCTGCACCAACATCACTAGCGTCTACTTCAAGTATGAAAGCTCTGTCAAAATCTAGTGCTGCTAAGACTGGTGTGCTCGCAAGCATAGACTTCAGTCGTTCAAACGCAACTTGGCATGTTGAAGTCCAGAAGTATGGCACATCCTTCCGCAGCATATTGGTGAGTGTTGCTGCAACATCAGCAAAGTTCTTGCAGAATTTTCGGTAGAATCCGGACATCCCCAGGAAGCGTCGCAGGGCCCGCTTGTTTTCAGGAACAGGAAAGTTCAGGATGGCTTCCACCTTGGCATCAAGTAGACGCATAGTCCCAAGCCCAACGACATGGCCTAGAAACAACACCTGTGCATGAGCGAACTCAGTCTTCGTTAGGTTAACAGTTAGATTTGCCTTGGAGAGACGCTGCACATGCTCTTCCCACTTGTTGCTATACACCACGATATCATCAAGGTAGACCTGACATCCCTCTAGCCCAGAAGTCACTGCGTTGATTAACCTCTGAAAAGTGGCGGGAGCATTCTTCATGCCGAATGGCATGACCTTATACTGGTACAGACCCTCAGGCGTCACAAACGCAGACAGCTCTCTGGCCCTTGATGACAGGGGTACTTGCCAATCCCATTTTAGCAGGTCGAACTTTGACACAAATTTGGCACTCCCTATTCGATCTATCAGGTCATCAATGCGAGGTATGGGGTATGAGTCTGCCTTAGTCTTAGAATTCAACACCCTGTAGTCAGTACAAAATCTATACGTACCATCCTTCTTTGGTACCAACACACATGGAGAACTCCAATGACTTTTGCGTGGTTCAATAATGTCATTGACCCTCATGTATTCAACTTCCCTCCTCAAAAGTTCCCTCTTTGAAGGATTGGCTCTATAAGCATGATAAGGATGTTGCTTGACTGGATTAGAGTCCCCCACGTCAACATCATGCTCTACAAGACTGGTTCTACCTGGAACATCACCAAACAGGTGGCTATGGTCATGAATAAGACTTTCCAATGAATCCCTCTCACTCACTGGAAGATGACTCAACTTTCATCCAGATTTGCCAGTACCTCAGAATTCTTCAACCTTAATTCAGGCAACTCAAAGTCAACTTCACTCCAAACATCGATGTCGTCACCATCATTTCTACAACCACTGACAACAACACTAGCAACAGGATTCTCTACACCATCCCTATTGCGTACTATATACTCTTTGAGCATGTTGATGTGACAAAGGCGCTTCTGCCTTCTTCGATCAGGAGTCCGAATGATGTAATTGACATCACTGACTTTCTTATCCACAAGGTACGGACCAGAGTACCGAGCATGCAAGCATTTGCCTGGAATAGGCAACAAGACTAGCACCTTCGAACCAGGTTCAAAGCTTCTCTCCTTAGCTTTACGATCAAACACCTCCTTCATGTCAGCATGTGCTTCCTTCATATGCTGTGTGGCAAGTTCTCGAGAACACATCAATCTTTCTCTGAACCTTGATACATAATCAAGTAGTCCACACTTCTCATCCTCAAACATCTTCTCTTTCAAGATCCGTAGTGGCCCACGAACTGAGTGGCTAAAGACGAGCTCGAAAGGACTGAAGCCGAGTGAGTCTTTGACCGACTCACGAACAGCAAACAAGAGCAGAGGAAGACCTTCATCCCATTCTTTCTTAAACTGTTGTGAGAAAGAATGGGATGAAGGTCTTCCCCTGCTCTTGTTTGCTGCTCGTGAGTCGGCCAAAGACGAGCTCGAAAGGACTTTCGAGCTCGTCTCGTCTCTTCATCCCATTCTTTCTCACACTGAAAACAATATGTTCTCATCATACTTTTCAGGGTTTGATGGAATCGTTCTAGGGCCCCTTGACTCTCAGGGTCGTAGGCACTCGAATTCACGCACTCAACTCCTAACTGAGACATCACTTGTCTGAAAACCTTTGATGTGAAGTTCGAGCCCTGATCAGACTGAATGATTTTCGGCAAACCCACCAAGGTAAATAATTTGACCAATGCCTTATTTGCCTTCTGTGCCGTAATTTTCCGAAGTGGTACAGCTTCCGGAAATCTTGTAGCCGCACACATCATAGTGAGAAGATACTCATGTCCAGCCTTGGTTTTGGCAGTGGACCTACACAATCAACAATCACTGTTGAGAATGGCTCATCGAAAGAAGGAATAGGTCGCAAAGTAGTCTAGTTCTGGACTCTTTTTATTGATTTTTGTATTCGCCGACTATACGCGATAAGCTGATCGAGTGATGGCGCGATCCCGAGAACCTGTTGGCCCCGAAAAAAAAAGAGTCCAGTGCAATTGCTCCACGCTGACGACTTTCCCTGAGATTTTTCAGGGAGAGCAATTAAAATTGGCCGCGCCTCCCCAGCCAAAGCGCTAGTCTTTGCTTGACATCATTTTGAAGTAGTAATGAGGAAATCTGGTATGATCTAGTGATAAAATGATTTTATGTTCCTTAATGAGGTGCTATGTTGCATCAAAATCAATCCTAAAATTCAAATTAGATGTATGATGACCATTAAAACTTCCTCTTTTAACATTATTTCCGCTAAAGATTCAATAAGGTTTGTAGATATAAACTACCGTGTTATATGCATGCATAGCGTGTTATACGTAGGTCCGTGTGTGTAGGCCTATACTGCATGCACACACAGCTGAGCTAGCTGTATGCGCGATCAGATCAGGGATCCCCACAGAACTCCTAAAGACGTATTTAGGAGTTCTGTGGGGATCCCACGTGCAAAACGTAAACAGCGCAAGCGAACTGTTTGATTGACGGTGATTTCATGAATATTTATGAATCACTTGTGTGTGAACTTTTGACCCCTGACGTCAGCGTGGAGCAATTGCACTGGACTCTTTTTTTTCGAGGCCAACAGGTTCTCGGGGCCAACAGGTTCTCGGGATCGCGCCATCGCGTATCGCGTATAGTCGGCCAATAAAAAAATCAATAAAAAGAGTCCAGAACTAGACTAGTCGCAAAGGTGCTGGGGGATCTTCTGATTCGGTTTCTCAACCATTTGGCAAACATGACATGCCCTACAAAAATCAGAAACATCACGTCTCAACCCTGGCCAAAAGAAATGCTTTAAGATTCTTTGCACAGTTTTGTTCACACCAAGGTGCCCACCAAGACCAATTTCATGTGAAACACTCAGGATCTGCTTACTAAATGCCTTAGGTACAACAACCTGGTGAACTTCTCTCCAATCCTCCTCAAATGAGGCATCTACTGGTTTCCATTTCCTCATCAACACATCTCCCTTTTTGTAGAAAGAAACACTTTCTTTAACAGCCTCTTCTTCAGACAAAGCACTATCCCTTATTTCTACCAACTCGGGATCCTTCCCCTCCCTGAGCATCTATCAAGGAATCCTTATTCAATCCTATCTCACTTTCATCTACCTGGTGAACTGTACTACACTTTCCAGGTGATTTGCCATCATCTAACCGACCGAAAACACTGCTATCATCAAATCGACAGAAAAAAAAACTCTTCCAAGCAGACATCATCTGAAATAGTCTTTTCCAAAGACTGCTCTGACTTTCTCTTCTCCTCCTCCACCTCTGAAGCCATAGATCTGGTCAAAACACAAGATGGAAATACATCTGGCATTTCCTCAACCAACTGCTCCGTTTTCTCATCACACCCAGGGCCAAACTCTTAACTGGATATGGCGAGACCTTGTCACCTGCGATATCATTACTCAACAGCAATGACACTCCCTTAATAGGTAGGGTAGGTGAAACTCCTACCACCACCACGCCTGACACAATATCCGACGTCAAGTTGACACCATGCAGAGGCACATGAACTATACCACCGATTCCCTTAACAAAAACATCTGAATCCGGACACCTTTCACCTCACGTTCTTCCAGATACTGCCGTAAATCGGATGAAACAGAACGTTTCAACTCCTCTAGCAGTATGAGTTCCTTCAACTGGTCGAAACTGTCTACCCCAGTTGACGCCAGCCACCGGTCGAAGTGACCAACCTTACGGCGAACAAAGTCCACATAAGTATCCTCCTCGTTCTTCCTGACATTGCGAAATGCCTGCCTGTGTGCTTCAGGCACCAACTCATAGGCTCTTAAAATGGACCTCTTGAGCTCCTCATAACTCCCAATTTGCTGGACAGACAACGAGGCATACACCTCCTGGGCGCGACCAACAAGGACACTCTGGACCAATGTCGGCCAGACAGATCTATCCTAGCCTTTTGACAAGGCCTCGTGACTTGGCTATTTTCCTCGTCATGCTGTGCCTGAGATGAGACTAGCCGGCGACGAAAAGAATCAACACGGCCCGGGTGAACGCGCGATCGAGTGACTTTAGTCGCGAGGCCTTTTGGAACCCGGGTTTCCATCGTCCGATATGAATTATTCACGAGTTGATATTCGTATGCTAACACGCCTACCGAGGATTATCGACCAATCACAACGGTATCTGCGGGGTTTGCTTTCCAATGTGATTCGTTCATGGTGCCTGCTTGTCCTCCAGCTTGAGCTTGCGATCGAAGATAGTCCTTACACAACGGGATCGCCTGGTAAATAGCGCTTTTGCCATATCCCGTCGGAAGGCTCACAAATGCATCCTGTCCTTTGAGGACTGAAAGAATTGCCCTCAGTTGTAAGTCCTTGAAAGCTGAAATTTTCAGCATTTGCGAGGCAAATTCCGTGCTTTTCAGCAACAATTCTTCTTCGGACGCCATGATTGATGTAGCTTGCACGGGGTGCCGAGATGAAGGCGAATTTGCATACCAAATTTATGCTGACGTCATGCGAAGATACGTTCGCTGATTGGCTCCTACCTGTAAGGTATCAGATCCTCGCTAGGAACAAGGGATAGCATAAGAAATACAGGCCAGGTTCCAAAAAGCCCTCGCGACTCACGTCGCTCGATCGCGCATTCACCGGGCTGGGCGGCTAGTCTTGTTATGCAGCCACTACTAGCTTACTTGCCGAGAAAAATAGCCAAGTCACGAGGGCCTTGTCAAAAGGCTAGATCTATCCCAGCCCAAATTTACTGCAACCTTTCAAAATGTTGGAAGAACTCCTCCACCTTGCCCTCATCAAACCTGGGGACAAGCCGAACATTCCGGCAAACGTCAAACCTCACTGGAGAACTTCCATTCCTCATCTCTAATTCTTTAGAGATGAGATTCAGCCGAGGATTCAGAAGCATCATCCTCCCCTTCACCAGTATCCACTGGGGCTGACCAAACATCTGGCTGAACTAAGAATCGCCGAATGAGATCCTTAATATCAGCCTTCCTATCCGAGGAACCAACAGGAATATCTAAAATCCGAGCAGCTTCAAGCAAATATGCTTTATGCAACTGCTCCAACACCTCGGGAGTGGGTCCATCAACAAAACCCTGTACCTTTTCCATAGTTGAAATTACCAAAGACTACAGTACCAAACTGAATTAGTCTACCAAACACCTTGAAATAAAGGCAAATTCCCAAAGGAAATCAAGCTATCACTAGCCAAATATACCCATGTACAAAACATAGACCAATCCACACAAAATGTAGTCCAAAACAACTATCGACAAGCATGAATGTGCAATACAATTCACAAAGTGGTAAAAAAAAAAAAATCAAAAATTCACCGCGCCTTGAACCAATGCTAGATTCCCGAAAAATCGAGCGTGAACCGTCTTAAACCAAACCTGCGAAATACTACTGCACGTGCAAAAAGCACACACACACACACCGAACATGCACCCATAATAGACAACAATGTATGTTATGGTACACAACCGCAGTATAATACGGGATATATAAAAAAATTAATTAAAAAAAAGCAACTACCTCGACAAGAAACTGGCTCGTTTGTCGACTCCTGGACAAGATCCTAATCTGTCACCAATCAAACATTCCGTCTAAATCTGACATAATCATTCACATCAAAAGACCAGCAGAACAACCCCTAATACCGTCACAATGAGACCATAAAAGATTACGATTGAGGAGGCCATGGTTGTGTCTCAATGTCTTCGATAGCGAACCTTTCATTTTCCGTAGTTTCATCCCCAGGCGCACACAGGCGCGTCACAGGTTGGCATGGTCAAATTTTAGTTTTGGGTATTTCCTGAAAGAGTATACTTTTTTAATAATAATAATAAATAATAATAACGGTTGCTTATAAAGCGCTTTACAAGAATATACCAAAGCGCTTACATTATCATTATTACCCCGGTCACTGGATTCAAGTATACCATCCCGCACATCACAGTGCACAATCTCCACTCCCTGGGGAGCATTCCAGCCAGTCGCCTTTTTACGGGCGCGCACATGCTAATCCAATCACATTGACCTTCGCATCCTACCGGGTACCCAATTAGCACCTGGGTGGAGAGTGGCAAATGTAGATTAATGTCTTGCCAAAGGACATTAGTGCCGGGCTGGGATTTGAACTGCGTACCTTGTGATCTTCAGTCCGCTGACTTATCCACTAGACCACAACACCTCTACTAAGTAATCTAAAAAAATTGAGGCACCAATCTAAATGTGGTATTTTTTGACAGTTTTTTATTGAACTTATGTTTATCTTCTCCGGATTTTTTTGTATTACTTTTCTTTTTTTACGACCCTGAATACTTGTCTAGTTTTGATCTCCCATAACCTTTAAACAGAGTAAGTTCTTGCATTGATACTTGTGCACTAAGATGAACAGGATATGCCTAATTAGTACGCCGAATTTTAGGACAATCTGACAATCTCTTCATAGACATATTTATTGAGTTCTAATCCTCCTTTTGTCACCTTAGCACAACACCTTGCAAATCAGAGTGCTTCAATATACTGCAAACTTTAAACCCTTATTTCTCAGAAATAACATTCTGAGGGACTGTCCATTCTACTCTTTGTACAGTGAGTTAGGAACATCCAATGCTAATGAGTTATATATCATTTTAAAGCTGAGAATCTACTCTTTCAGAATCAGACCTAAAAAATAAGCACCTGATGTGTCTTCGACCCACCCGATACCTAGGGAAAAAGTCCTCCTCCAGGCCACAACGTTTTCCTCGCGCCATTTTTAAAGATTTATTTCCAGTAAAGAGTTAAGAAATTCACTAGTATATCGAACCCTATAAATATCCGGAGTCGAACCGGGGACATTGCTTGAAGGGCCTGGATTTGGATTGATGTTCTCACAAATAAGCAATTTGACATGACAGAATGACCAGGGAAGTTACATTTCCCTGGATTGACACATAACAGTCAAACCGCAGGTCCCCCAAAAGTGCTCTATTTTATTTCCAGTTTTGCTTGACTGGGTCAGTCTCTGAATACATAATGAGCAGGAATCCTCTGGAACATCTGATTTCCAAATGATTGAATGGAGTGGTTAACATTTACTGATTCTCATGATTTATACATCAAATGAAAGAGGAGGAATTAGAGATTCATGACATACTCTATTTGTCTATGAAAAATGTGACGAAAATGGTGAAAAATAATGTTATTTTATGATCAAAAAATGGAAGTGAAATCAAAAGTAAACCTGTAAAAAACTCACATAGTTTTATTATGAGCCAGGCTGAATTTGACATGAGTGTAAAGGGCAATATCTATACTTTACAAATATTGAAATAATATTCATGTACACTTAATGACAGGGTCAGGATCCAGCAAAATGTAACCAAAGTACACATTGGCCGGAATTCACAAAGGTGGTTTTTGGTTTATGCAGATTTCATGGTATAAATACGCTTGAATTAGCGCATACTCTTGAAAAGGTCCAATAATGAACGCGCGCCGGTCGCGCATGGTTGGCAAAAGCGCTAAATTCACGCTTGTTGCCATTGTTCAGAACCATGGTTTATTTTGATTAATTTACATAAACCATGGTCTGAACCATGGCAACAAGCGTGAATTTAGCGCTTTTGCCAAATATCGCGTCATAATCTTGCAGGGTGACTAGTACCTTGCCAGCCAATCACAGTGCTAGGATTCTATGGTCTTGACAATTTCAAGGATAAATTATGTACTTGGGTTGAATATTGCTGGATCCTGACCCTGTCATAAATGTATGGATGTTTTGAATATGATAATATAAAAGATGAAACTTCAACGCTTCCATACATATGCGTTTTAATAGTGGCTCATATACTTTTTATATGTCTTTTATTGACTTGAAATCTTATAAAGAAAAGTATTTTGTGTCACTCGTTTATCACATATTTTCAACTACTTATTCTTTGAATTATAACTTAAACAGGGTATGTCTGCATTGATAAACTATCCATTTATCTTTCCAGAAAATTTGATGAGCATAGCATTAAAATTTCTTGATTTAATTAACTTTGAATATGACCATGCAAAACAGCCCACTGGCTACAAGGAGAATGTGCCATTACAGGCACTGGAAATAAAATCAGCCCTTTTTGCTCATTTGCATACGACCTGCGGTCTGACTGATAATTGGAATAGCGAATTGATGAGGCGATTTTGCTCTGTCGATAAAGCGTCTGCCTGTCAAACCACAGATCGAGGTTCAATCCCCCCCCCCCCCCCGGGAGGAAGACTGAAGCCTGCGATGTATGTTATGTATGCCCCTCCCCTGTTTTAAAGACGCATTAAAGACGCAGGCTATGTTAGAGTGGAAACTCTCCGTCCCTCGGATGGGACGTTAAAGGGAGGTGCCGTGTAGAGGAGAGTCACCAACTTTACACATTAAGAACCCACGACACTATTTAAAGAACAGTAGGGGAAACCCCAGTGTAGTCTACGTCTGCATATCCCATTAAGTTATATCAGGAAGAGAGACCTGAGCGTTACCATGGTTACAGTGATTCGGTTCGCTTTTTCCCCTCCCAAGGCATAGGTGACGCCAAATACTTAATAATAACAATATTTCTGTATGCGACTCCTAATTTACTTTCCCTTTGATTATTCAGAAACACTGCCATTGAACTGTTAAGAGTAGCTCGCTCTCATACAACCATAAGTATGTGGTAGCTGAGTGCTACCACACATAAGAAGCACAACAAATACATATAAATGCAATTTCAGTGGTATCAGTGTGATAGTGAGTGATCCACATAAGTACAGTAGAACTATGGTCTATAGGAAAAACAGAAATGGATGTATATTCATGTACTAGACCTATGAGACAGTATAGCCAAAGTAAATCTACTCTAAATACACAAAAAAAGTACACTGTAAAAATCTTGCACATTTATCCCACAAGTGCTTGTAGACAGACATTCATTGGTAGAATATAAAACAACAATAATAAAAGATCAGAAGTAACAAAAGATAAAATATACTGTAAATTAATAAGAGCTCTGTCGGCGGGCTGCCACCGGGTGCTCGCTACCGGGAAAAAGAGTATTCGTTCAGTATTCAGTAGTAGTATGGAATCGTGTTTTTTTTAATGAAAAAGGAAGAATAATAAATATATGCTGCTGTCATATCGTGTCTAAGCAACAGTTCAATGTAATTAATAGATATATGTATTTACCTGGATCAACAGCCACAGAGAGACCTGTGAAAATAATCACGAAGAAAGCTATCCGTTCATAAAGCTCCATTTTGGTTGTCAGTGTAAAGATTATGACCATCGATAGATCTTTTATCTCCAACAGGGGATGCAAAGTATGCTTGCTTTCTTAATTACGTTAGAGTAAATTCAGGAACATGGAACACTGAAAATATCTACTCCGATTTTGATGTAAAAGGAAACACTAAATAGCTTTATTTTCCGTCCCGCTTCAGTCTATTCCTGTTTATTGGCTTTGACGTCATGAGAATGGTTGCGTGAATATTTTTCGAAACTAGTTGCGGCGCCTTTAATGTTTATAGTTCTGTTTAAGTTCACTTGCATGAAGGTCGGTAAATAGAGATAAAACCACTATTCCTGTTAGTTTCATACTTTGATGTTTGATTTTGTATTTTTATTTAGTTGGTTAAATTGTGTTTTAGGAATTCAAAAGGGACTTCCCTATTTTGATTGCACGGTTCAGGTCCATTTGCGTGGAGATGAGTAAATAGTGATATAATCAGATAATATCCTACAATTTTGATGGGATTACCCCATGCAAATGGTTGCATTGTATTAATATTTGAGAAATGAAGAGCGATATATTCATTTTTTTATTTTTTTATTTTTCATGTGAAAGCATTGTCAAGTCCATTAGCGCGAAGGTCACTTAACGTAGTGACTAAGCGTGGAAGAAAATGTAAAGACAGGCTCGTGGTGAATCGGTAAACGATTTTTATGACAAATTTTTATTCGGTGCATTGCATTTGTTGTTGTTGTTGTTGTTGCTGTTGTTGTTGTTGTTGTTGTTGTTCTTCTTCTTCTTCTTCTTCTTCGTTTTCACTTCTTCTTCTTCTTCTTCTTCTTCTTCTTCTTCGTTTTCTTCTTCTTCTTCGTTTTCACTTCTTCTTCTTCTTCTTCTTCTTCTTCTTCTTCTTCTTCTTCTTCTTCTTCTTCTTCTTCGTTTTCACTTCTTCTTCGTTTTCTTCTTCTTCTTCTTCTTCTTCTTCTTCTTCTTCTTCTTCTTCTTCTTCTTTTTCCTTTTCTTTTTCTCCTTCTTTTGGACAGCTTTTGCTGTGTAGTTGACAGGACGGCGCTAAGAAAGAAGGTGGCGGGCACATTTCCGCCTTACAATTTTCACATAGTGTTGGGGGAGGGTGTCGGGATCAGCACTTAAAACAATATTCTACGGCTGCTGCTTCGGTTATAAAGGATTAACTTAAAACAAAACGAAAAGAAAAAAAAAAACTCGTAATGAACTGCCACCAACAAAGTTCTCTTATTCCCCCCCCCCCCCACTCTCCTTCTCCCCTCTCTCTATCTTTCTTTCACTACCTCTCTTTCTCTCTTCCTATCCCATTCTCTTTCCATCTGTTGTCTCCCTCCCCCCCCCCCGCTTTGTTTTTTTTTTTTTATCTCCTTATTTTTGTCTTCACGCACACTCTTAGGTTTACTCTATCAAGAAAAATATAGGTATACTCTTTTAAGAAAAGAAATGTTTATTGAAACAATACTGAGCCCTGGTATTGTTATTGCATTTTGACAGAAACGAAATTAAATCAGGGAATTCTCTGATTAGATTGATTCTACACTGTTTAAACCAGCAAAGTAGAAACAAACTAAATTTTACATTCATTAAAATGTATATGTCTTACCTTAAGAGAGACTGCATGTTGTTCAAGTTGTTCAGAGTACTGGTTCGATTTCAAGGGCAATAGCATATTTTGGCAGCGTATAGCGAAACGCAATGGCGCATGAAGACGCGGGAAAGAGGCAAAAAGGAAAATTGCTGGTTTTGTCTGTGCTTCTGAAACTAGGATAAAATAAAATTTAGATTTTGAATAATTTTGTCCTATGCATCTTTCCCGCGTTTTTTATACGCGCCACGACGTTTTTGTTTATAAACTACCTTCCTGTTTGTTGTTGTTGTTTTTTTTTTTCAGGGGAGTACTGTAAAGATATTGAAAACAGCATATTGTCAAATGTCTTCTAAAAACAAAAATACTCTATACTGAGTAATGCTAAATAGTCATTTTGTGTGTTGAAACATATAGGAGATTTACTTGCCGCTACATGCATAACAGAGACATAACCTATTTCATGTATTTGACCAATTTTGAATTCCCCAAAGTACAGTGATTTCAACTTTCGAACATTCACAATTTCTGCATTATTTGTCTGATTTCTTTCAACCTTTCACTAATTTCCTTCTCTTATATTTCGGCTTTCTTTCAGAGCAACTAAGGCTGGATTTCCCTATGATCATACCATACTGCTTACCTTTCATTATACCATACCATAGTATACATTTTCGTCTGGTTGACAGTAGGTTTACACATTCAGCGTTTATGTGTTTTTTCTTTTCTTTTTACAATGATATGTTTATATGATTCCATGAAAATATTTTCCATCATTACCAGAGCTGAAATTGATTTTTTATTATTTATTTTTAAGCAAACAACATTTTTATGCTTACAATAGTATGATTACACGTGTGAAATTACTTTCATGGTACCTTTATTTGCATTGTTTTGTTTGTTTGTTGTTGTTTTTTAATGTGGTTCTAATATATTTGAGTTATCAATAAGTCATTCTTTTTTTATTATGTGAAAATTGGGTCAATCATCATACTGCAACGAGAACAAAGGATCAGTTTTATATTCTATTCAAAGATAAAGCTTAGTAAGTGATTATTACAGCAAATCTCATTTACATCTTAAATTTGGGAAGACAATAGATAAAAATCTTATGACAAAATACAAATTAAAAGGTTTTAAACAATTATGCAATAAACTGACAGAATAACAATCGTATTATTTTGACAAGCATTGCAATTTAAGCTATCACATATCAAATATACAGTTACATCTTTGCAATGCAAAGTGGACATACCGCTCTTGGCAACTGCTAAAATATTTCTGTCTAGTTTTATAATCCGCCGAATTATAATTTTACAATTTAAAAAGGTCCATAATATCATAACAAAAGGCATGAATAAGAACGCATTTGTTCGCTTGGCGAGGCATGAGCTATACAGTGCTTATCAAAAAAAGTATACCCAACTTTGGTAGCTTCTAATTAAAACGTTATGACCTCTATGAGCTTGAAATTAATTTCATAGTAAATTATAGCACTTTATATTTTGTGTAATTATATCTTATTCATAACTTCGCTGCAACGGATGACTGAGCAGCAGGCTTTTCAAAAAGTATTGTCAAAATCCTATTGTACCAATTTTGGGCTGAAGTATAGGTCAAACCAGTTATGCGTTAGTTTAGTTGAAAAATGATTGCTGAGTTATTTTCAATTCATTCATTCATTCATATCGTCTTTATTCATCTCATAATTAAAAAGGTACAATAGTATAAAACTTTACAAAGATAAATACCTGGGCAACAACAAAATAAATATGAATATATATAAATATAACATAGTATGTGGGGGGGGGGGGGGGGGAATAGAACGAATGAACACGGCTGATGACAGGGCAATAAAATATTGAATATGAAAATGAGAACAGGTGAGCGCGGCCCACCTCCCCTATCTAAAATTAACCTGGTACTCCAGGCTGAAAACAACACGATCTGAACAGAAAGAGCAGAATCAAACGGAATCACCACAAGAGTGAATTCGCCGCATCGCTCCGAGGAAACAGTCCCGCGCACGCTGTCCCGACAAAACGACGTGGTGGCCGAAAACGTCACCCCTCCCCCCTTTTCCCGTCTCTTTCTCTCTCTCTCTTTCTCTCTCTCACACACACACACACACACACACACTCTCTCAATCTTTTTTTTTTCTCTCTCTCTCTCTCTCTCTCTCCCACATCTACCACACAAAATCACAATCATTCAAACTACAAAAACATTTAGTCACACACATGCATGCACCCTTAACCAGGCCAACAATAACACCCTAACATAAGAGGAGGGAGAAGACGACGCCAACTGCCAACCCATCGCACGCCTAAGAAAACATGCGCAGAACCGCTCTTACCCCCAGCCTGGATCACCCACCCTTCAGTAGTGTAGCTAATGCATGCAAAGAAAATTGATAATCACATTACATTCTTCCTTACTTAAAACCCAATCCCCATTGTAATGACATCTATCCCTAACATTAATGAGTTCCCTTACTTGTTCAGCCACTCTTTTATTCTCTACATCATTTAGACATGTATGATTCTAAGTATACATAACCTCTTTACAGCTCATATCAAACACGCTCTGTAAAAAGCGTATATTATATCCCATCACTGAATGAGAACCAAACTGACTCATACCAGCAATGTATGCTACTACATTGTTGTAAGAATTTAGAGCATTCTTCACAAAAGCAATCATTCTTTTTGCAAACAATAATTCAGGTGGTAATACATTAGCTATGTGAGGGAGAAGTCTATTATGTGTTTACCACGGTATTTTCCACACACGTCGAGCAGCAATTCTCCATTGTGTGGACATCTTATCAAAACCACCTTCAAAAAGTGGGCATAATAGTGAACCATAAAAGCTGGAACAGAATTTGTGAAACAAATTATTCCTGATGTATGAATTTGCATATTTAAAATTAGCAAGAAATATATTACACTGTCTATTGAAAGCTGCAACACACTTATCAGCATGCACATTAAAGTCAAAAATTTTCAACACTTCAAAAACCAAGGTGATGTATGTCACTAGAAAAAGGCACATCAATCCTCCCATCTACTACCTAGATAACAAAGCTCTTGATTCTGTGTCCTCTTTCATATATCTTGGATTGACCCTTTCTTCAGATTTATCTTGGAAGACTCACATTGATTCTGTTGTCTCTCGGGCAAACCGTTTACTTGGATTCATAAGACTGGTTGCACGTGGTGCTTCGTCACCCTCAATATTCTGCCTTTACAAGTCACTTGTGTTACCCATTCTCGAGTATGGTGTATTTGCGTGGCACTCTACACAGGTTAACAAACTTGAACGTGTCCAGAGAACAGCCACTAGACTTGCCCTCAAACAGCGTCGTGGGGAGATGCCATATGAGGAACGGCTCCGAACACTTGCTTGGTCTTCTCTTGCTTCTCGCCGAGATTACCTTCTCTGTTCATTTGCATTTAAGTGTCTCCATGGAATTTGTAACTGTGAAACACTTAGTGCAAATATCCATATCAATCCCGGCCATCCTCATACCCTTTCGTTTCGTCATCTTCCCTCTAGGACTCAGGGTTTTTTTTTTCTTTTCTCCGTCTTGGCGCCTTTCCAGACTTTGGGACACTCTGCCTCTGAGTATCAGGGGTGATGCTGTCATTTCTTACTTGAACTCGTTCCTTTCTTCTTTGAAGGGAGCAATGTTTTCCAATTCATGATCTTCTCTGAACCTAGCTGAAGGGGGGGGGGGGACAACTTGGCTGAAGGGGGGGGGGGGACAACCTGGCTGAAGGGGGTATTGCTGCTTACCAGTAGTATTGGATAATTATCTTAATTAATATGTCACAGACTTTGATTCATTAGGTACATGTATTTTGTGCTTGTGTTTATTCTACTAATTTGGGAATTCTATTTCAAACTTATCTTCACCCTGCTGTATACTGTAGTTTATAGGAAATCAATTGATTATTTTATATGATTTGATTGATTTTGATTTTGACATTGGCAATGAACTTAATGTAATTTTTTTAACTCAATATTCCACATGAATATACTTGTACTTTCCACCCTGTGTTCTATTAATTTTGTGTCTTGAAAATCAGGATTTGCAAATGATTGATAATGTACGTACGTTGTAAAATTATTATTAGTGTTATTACTATGAGGTAGAGGGTATGGCAGTTAATTGAGGAGTGAGTTCTGGTCGTGCTGTTTTTTAACCATTGTATTTTTAATGTGTAATATTTGTATTTGTATATGAAATTGTGCAATATCTTTCTATCCTTCTACATGGTTACCTATGAGGGCTCACATGCCTCTGGGCAACAGTAAAGCATTTCTCTTTTGCGAACCCTGGCCCATAGGTAACCATTTTTTTTCTCTTCTCCTTGTTGCTTATTTCCTTCTCTTTCCCTATTATTTCTAAGATAATTGTATTAATTATGTTGACTTTGTATATGCTGTAAATTTCTGATTTTTATGGCCAAATAAATAATAATAATGACAAGAATAATAACTTCTTAAGCGAAGACTCGGATTTTCGACGAGCGCCAGCTACGTCGACCAACGGGAGAACATCGTTCTCACACACACACAAGTTCCCGCAGTAAGATCTGATGAAGCTTGCAGATCCTTCGCAGGCGAAAGTCTCATCAAAAAGGTAATTTTTCACCTGATTGTGTCAAAATGAAATTTTACACAGTTGAAAATCCAATCAAATGAATCTTTTCAGCAATCTTGGCTTCATCCGCATCCCTTTTTAAGGTAAGCCTTATTACCGAATCATTCAAAATGGACATTTATTTGGGAAGCTATCTTTTTTTTTGAAAGTCTACTATCAATTACCTTGATAATTCTCAACACACGTATCCTTCTTGTTCTTCTTTTTAGTTTTTAACAACAGTAAAACTTTGAGTTCATGCACTATTCGTGAAAAACACCGTGTGCACCTAGTGCAGGTGAAATGGTGCAATGGACAAATGAGCAGAGAGTTTTTAGTTATCACGAGACAAGAAGTTAGAAGGCTGTTGAAATAGATTAGAGATTATCATTATGGATTTAAACAAGGTCATTTGAAAGCTTAGATACACTGGATCACTTTAAACCCAGAAGCATTGAAGCACAAAGAAGAATTCATCTGTTAAAATGATTTTAGACTAAAGTAACACCAGCCAAAACGTGGAACAAGGAAATTTTGACCAAAAAAAAAAAAAAAAAAAAATCCTGGTGCTTAGTTATCCATGGCAGAAATGTCATGAATGAGGTACCACTGGACAGACAACAAGTTACTCTTTACCATGAAATAAATTTCAAAGTCACATCGGTTATAACATCTTAATTAGAAGCTACCAAAGTTGGGTATACGTTTTTTAATATGCACTGCATATCATGTACTAAAAGGACGATTTGGGTGATTTTAGCCATTAGTTATATTCGGAGGGAGTTATCCCCCCAAAAAAGAAAACCCCCCAAAACAAAAAACAAAATAAAACAAAACAAAACAAAACAAAACAATTACAACAAAAAGCATGAATTATAGTGAATAGGAGAATGACAACTAATACGTAACTGAATACGTCTCAAACACGCAGGCCAGGCGATACAAATTCAAACTAATTTTGACCATTGTACGACACATCTGGCCACTAGCACCAATAACAATTGTAGGCTACATACTAAATATATTATATTTAAGCTTTCACGGTATCATCAACAGACTTCCTCTACAGCAGAATTCATTCATTTGTTCATGAATGTAATTTATATTCTATTGTTGAAAAAATAACATTCAACATTTCCACTTAATACAAAATATTTTGCATTTGATGTATCATAATTATGATTGATAAAAAGGCACTATAAAATGGCATGACAAACACCATATTTCATTCTTTAATAGCACAATAAATTTAATGTTGTGGGTGTAAGTTGATTATAACTTATAATAGTAAACAAGGACTTGACAGGTCACTTCTTTCTCAGCACATGTATTCTGCCTTTTGAGCCCCCTCCTCATTTAATGTTCTCATACTCTTCTTGGCCTTCCGCACCAATCATGCCCATGCTGCCGTTGGAGTATACATGATTGAAAGCAGTTCCTTGATTTGGTTCCACACGGATTTCACTCGGGTTGAATGGCACTTCATATCCATCCCCAGCAATGTCTCCTTCCTCGTTGCAAGAAAGCATCTTTGAATTGGTGGAGTTCATTTGACTGTACAGATGAGGCTGATCACAGTCGACCAGTGACATGTAATGTTCAGTTGATGCGATCTCACCCTGCAATGGGGTGTTGACTGGGATAGATTGGGTTCCATGTGCCGGGTTATTCCGTTGAGCTCCAACTTCTACTGGAACTGTTTGACGACTTCCCAACGTATTGGCTTGGTGGTTAGAATCACTGGAGTTATTTTTCAGTCTGAATGGAATAATCATAAAACGATGGAGTCTACAAATGTACTTTCCATAAAAAATGTACATAGTTATTTTTTTTTTCTTATTCGCCATGTCTGTTTTTAAGTGAAAATGTGTTATTCCTTCCCCCAAGTCGACGTGTTTGATGTACTGCCAACCAAGAGTTAAAGAGCCTTAATGCACATAAAGCATTTGATGATGTTAATCTATAATCTATAGCTAGTCTAAGCTAAAATACCTTTGTAAAGTATATTGCTTTTTTCCCCTGGTATTTCTGTGTTTCATACTATATTATTCTACGATATGATACATTTTAATATTTTCATAATAATTTGGGGTGTGTATAATTTTGTCATTACCTTAGAAACCGTCGACATAAGACAATAGTGAGTACTAAACAGCAAATCACAAAAGCCGTAGTAACCGAAGATATCACGGAGACAGCAATCGTTCCAAGGCGGTCAGATCCTGTAAGTTTACAGATTATAAATGAAATAAATAAATATTCAAATTCCACGGAAAGGTTGCGATACCGAGACGAGATATAACCACAGTTAGTTCCTGAGATGGGAATTCCGGGTTCAACCAAAGTTTTGCATGAAAAACCACTAAAGCTTTAATCTAAAGTAAATGTTTGTTGGCTTTCCATCTCGCATGATACATACATCCACAAACTTAATTATTGGCCCATGTTCACAATTGTTCATGAAAACTGTGTATTCGGAATCTTAGCGCTTGGAAAAAAATAAAAGACAGGTTTAATGTAACAATATGCTTCATGTATAACATGTTTCAGTAACATGAAGATTCGGAATATGAGCATTTTCGTATATCATCATTATTTTCATAATAATGTTCTTGATAGGTAGGCCTATTTGCTCTCGGATCCTCTTATCTTATTACTACTTGCACCAGGTCCATATAATCCATTTAAAGTTTGTTTCCTAGTTCTTCATTTTCAGAGTTGTCCACACACTGAACATCTGAAAGAAAGAATACCTCTTTCTGTGTTTGAAGATGCTGTTATCAAGGTCGGAGGCGTAGCATGTGAACGAGTTACGTCTGAAACATTCGCTTCCGGGAACCCCGCAGTAGCAACACTACCAGTGGGCTCGTCTATGCAGCAATTACATGTAGTGCCAACATTATGATAATAAAAAATTATATACATTATTAAAGTTGAAGATCTTGTTATTCGTATGTTGTTAAGCTCCATGCATTTAAACACACACACGCAGGGGCGGAAGCAGGATATTATAAGAGAGGGGCCATATAATCACCTCAAAAGGGGAGGGGTACAAACTTGTACTTGTCAATAAGGCATGCCACTTGGGTTTCAAAAGGGGGCAACGGCCGCATGTGCCCCCCCCCCACTATTGATCGGCTTGTGCCGAAAGGGAGGGTAGCGTCGCGTTGACTGATACGCCACCATCCTCCAAAGCCCCCCCCCCCCCGGTTTTGCCGAAAGGGTGCGTTAGGACTTATTCTAATATAATATTAATGATAATGATGATGATGATGATGATAATAATAATAATAAGAATAAGAATAAGAATAAGAAGAAGAAGAAGAAGAAGAAGAATAACAACAACAATATTTAGAACAAGTCAACGCATCTTTTCGGCAAACCGGGGGGGGGGGGGGGGGGCTTTGGACGAATGGTAGCGTTCCAATCAACGCGATGCGACGTGATACTACAAGCCCCCTAAATTATGCGTACTTATATGGCAGACCTGTTGGGAGAATTGATCATTCTATTAAAATCAACACCTTGTTACCAGGGTGGGGGAACATAGGCGCCGGAAGTGGGGGGGGGGGGCAAAATGCATTTTCGCCCCCAAAAAAGCCCCCCCCCCCCATAAAAAAAAAAAAAAATCAGTAGTAAAGGAGTAAAATTGGAGGGGGAACCAAAAAGAAAATTAAAAAAAAAGTTAAAAAAATTATTGCTAACATTTTTATTAAAATTATTATGAAGAGTGCGCCGATTCACTATCACATTTGTATTTGCAGCCAGAGGGCGTTACACTCAATCACATTAATCACAACTTTTTATTACCTATGTAATATTATGTAACATTTCTTTTTAATTTCATGTCTCTTTGTAACTAGTACCTACATACATGTAGTTTAACAGTTTGGTATTCCTACTTGATTAAACATATTTTAATTTACTTTAGATTATAAAGTATTACATCATAAGACACACTGACACCCTCAAAGAATGATATTGGCTTCTAGTCGCAGAACGTATCCATCATAAGAGCATTTCACTATACTTTTTTAAAAATCGTGTGTATATTAAAAGCTTGATTGCTTTATTACGTAATTGTAAGCCTTTGCATTCATTTTTCGTATTCATGGAGATCACTGAAGACAGATAAAGCATTCAAACTTTTAGCTTTAACGTAGTGGAGGTTTTGTATTAGACGTGTTTAATAGCGTAATATTCTGAAAGGTGTGTACGTGCGTCTGTATTGTTGTGAGAGGGTAGGAAAGCGCGTGTGTTTTTTTAGGGGTGAGAAGACATGAGCCCTTGAAAGGTGAGCCCCCTTGAATGTTTGCCCCCCCCCCCCCCCCAATCCCAAACTGCTTCCGGCGCGCCTGTGGGGGAAGCTAAGTTTATACGTAATTCCTTTTTTGCATAATAAAAGCATTACGTAAGCTTTCCCACCCTGAGAACAAGGTGTTGTTTTTAATAGAATGATAAATTCTCCCCGCAGGTCTGCGGCCATACAGGTACGCAAATTATGCACATAATTATTACGTCCATAAGCGGGCGAGCACGTCAATTGTACAGTTGGAGAAAAATGCATTTGATACCACCGTCATAGATGCCATCGGTAAAATCTTTCGATATTATGAGATTTAAAAGCAAAACGTCCAGTAAAGTTACTGCTTTAATGTGCGTGCGTGTTTGTTTGTGTGGCGTGTGTTGTTGCCACTTACCTATTATTGGATCTTCATATATCAGAATGTTATCCACTGTGATCAGAGGGGCTATAATATCCTTTGTAGCGATGAATTTTATCTGTGTTAATGAAATCAAAATTACCTATAATAAAAAAAACATACTTTCCCCACTGCAGTGGGCTTCTCTAAAACGCTAATTCCTTATTTTTCTTATAAAAAATTGTTATGTCCTGATGTTAAAAAAAAAAAAAAATGTATATTCTTGATAGGAGAGCAATTATTTATCCTCTGTCATATAATTATAAACATGTTATGATATAGTCATGCATTAAATAATATGAGTACTGCCAAAAGAAATTTGCGCAAAGAAGTAACGAATGCTGTAATTACGATTAAGGACTGTGGAAATATATACTGAATATAGTGTCATCGCACATCAATGTCAATGTACATCTTAATTAATGTCATATAGAAACAAAATCATATGCATGACAAACTTCAACAACATTTTTTTTTTTTTTTTTTTTTTTTTTTTGCCCATGAAAAAGGAATACCCCCCCCCCCCACCCTTACCATCAGCAGGCATCCCATACCATCACTATCATTGCCTTCAAACGCAGGTACCCTGTATTCCATGCAAGTTATTTACTTCTTATTATTCTGAAAGTATGTTTGGTATTACAGAATCTGAAAACGGCGTTGAAGAGGTGATGAGTGCAAGACGAAAAGTTTCAGTATGTCTCTCTTCAACGCCGTTTTCTTATTATTCTGGGTACACTGTTAAAACATATATTTAAAAAAGTACGGATTAGAAAAATGTTGATTAAAAATCACTCAACAATGAGTGTTGGTTAAAAATGACTTTTAATCTTGCGTGGGTTAAAAATATTGTTGATCAAAATTATTGTTTTTAATCTTGTTGGTTACTTTGTAACCAACACTGGTGAAAAACAGTGTTCTTGGCTTTCCCGCCAAAATGATAGTGCTAACTGTCGAGACACTTTATCTTTTTGTTGGTTAAAGTTTGATCAAAGTTGATTAAAATACCAATCGCGTGACCGAACAGCGCATGGGCATATGGATTTGGAACAAATTTGCTGCTAGCACATATCTATCACAGAAATTGTTTGCGATAAAAATGGAAGGTGTTGTCATTCAAGTCGCTGAATGATCGGGACTTTCAAAGAGCTTGTGGGCGTGTTTGAAGGTGAGAAACTCTTTTTCATATCTGTGATTGTTGTCTAGCTTAATCTTGGGAAGAAATAGATCTACAGTGTGATCTTTCTTTCTAATTTAAACGGCTTGGGAACTAGTTCGACGTGCTCGATATGGACTAGACCTGGCTAAGCCAGGCCCACCTTAATCTACTGACTACTACGCCTACGGTAGCGAGGAGGCGACGCCGGCGGTATGGCGGTGTGTTCAACTTCGCGGAGGTCCATATTTCGCGGACAGGGCAATATGACAAAAACTGAAACTAGAACAGTTTTTGAAAAAAAAAAGATATAGCATCAATGTAGGCGTAGGCGTAGTCTACTGGTAGGCCTGGCTTAGTCAGGTCTTGTCCAGGTCTGAGCAGGTCGAACTTCCCAAACCGCTTAACTTAGAAAGCAAGATCACACATTAGATCTATTTCTTTATAAGACTAGCTAGACAACAATCACAGATAAGAAAAGAGTTTCTCCAGGGAGTTTCTCACCAAATAAAACTAACCAACGAATGGTTAAGCATTTAACCAACAATTTGTTTAAGTTTAATCAACACCAATTTAACCAATGTTGAGCAAAATATGATTAACCAACAGATGGTTAAAAATTTAACCAACAAAATAAAACTAACCAACAAATGGTTAAACATTAAACCAACAATATGTTTTAGTTTAATAAACAGCGATTTACCAACGTTGAGCAAAATACGATTAACCGACTAATGATTAAAACTTTTAATCAACCACAGGTAACTTTAATCAACAGGTCGTTGATTAAAGTTTTAACCTACAAATGTGTGGTTCACCTGGCAATCCTCGGTTGATTAAAATTTTAACCAACAAGATTAAAAATTTTAATCAACGTTCTAACAGTGTATTAAGTCCGATTTACGTCTTAACTATCGTTATTACTAATATTGGTAAATTCTTCCTGTGCCATAGCCGCGATTTAGTAAAGACTTTACACACAAATCCCATAAATACAAAGAGTTGATGTAAGCCTCTTTATAGGTGAGATCCATCTTTTTTTGGCTACATTACAAACCTCAACATCTATGATGCTTGCACATGAATAGGGAAGAACAACATTTTCCAGGTCAGGCCTTCTTTTAGCATAGACTTCAAAGGTGGATTCATTGAGTTCCCTGCACGTTTTGACTGTCAAGACTGAACCATACCCCGCACTAAAGTATTCAAAAGATAAGTTTCCTTGTGGTGATGTGTAATTGTACGGGATTGAGAATATAACCATTTCGCCTGGACTGTTTTTTGACAAGTTTGCGCTTAACTCCCCTGCATTTGAAACAAAAAAAGTTGAGATATAGTTAGATTCCCTATATTCACCAACGAAACCAATGTGGAAAAGGCAGTGGAAAGAAGATCCCCTATCATAATCCTTTTGATTTTTGCTCTTTTTTTTTGTGATATAGATTTGACATTTAGTCGGTAGAAGCGAATAGACGTGATTCCCGAAGACAATTTTTTTTTCGGTTGCAAGTAGATTTTCAGCAGGTTCATAATTCCAAAGATTCATACTGTCAAAAATGAATTAGAGTTCGTAATTCTGAAAATGAAAAAAGTTCGTAATTCCGAAGTGTCATAATTCAGAAAATGTAATAGAATCTTGTAATACACACTTTTTTTTCGGAATTACAAACCTTCTGTACAATAAACCTTATTTCATTTTCGGAGTAATGAATCCCTTTTCATTTCCGGAAATACGAACCCTATTTCATTTTCGGAATAATGAACCTTCAGTTAAACAAACCTTCGGAGTAATGTAACAAAAGTTCAGATTTATGAACCGCCCCTGGTGTGGGAATTTTGTGTTTCGGTATTAGGAAACTTCGGACTTAAAAACATTCGGAAAAAAGAGTACCCCCCCCAAAAAAAAAAAATAATAATAAATAAATAAATAAAAAATAAAAATAAATCAATCAATCAATCAATCAATAAAAAATAAAAAAATAAAAAAACAAAAATAAAATAAACAAATAAATAAATGAAATAAAATCAATCAATCAATAATAAAATAAAATGAAATAAATAAAATAAATGAAATAAATTAAAAACTGAAAAATGAAATAAAATGAAATAAAATTTAAAAAAATAAATAATAATCATAACAAAAATGAAAATAAATGAATAAATAACATAACATGAAATAAAAGAAAACTATATTTAGATAAATTAAAATGAAAAGGGAAATAAAAAGAATAGATAAAAAGAAAATACAAAGAAAAATATCTAAGTAAATGAATGAATAAATAAAAAGATAAATAATATACAGACACACACACACCCATATGTATATATATATATATATATATATATATATATATATATATATTTATATTATATATAATTGTGAGAAATGAAAATGAGAGAATAATGGTTGCGTAGCTTAAATCAAAGTTCCCCAGAGCTGTCCTCCCTTTTTGAATTTTTGCAAAGGTTGAAAAAATGTCTCCGCCGGAAATCGAACCCGGGTCGTTGGCTTAGACCACGGAGATGGGCCAGTGATTTAGGCGACACCAGATTCAATAGACCGACAGATTGACAAATCTTCAACCTTATTAATTAATTTCTTTGTCGGGGGCAGGTGAGTTTTGAACAAAGACAAGCCGCATGCCTGAGCTGGATCCAAGCGAATGCGTTGAGATACATGTATACATTAGAATAATAATCATTATAAACAATTGTAAGGAAATAACATATACAACAGCTTTGGCAACTCTCGTGGAAATAATTATAATTGTGAGAAATGAAAATGAGAGAATATATATATATATATATATATATATATATATATATATATATATATATACCCTCCCATGCCATAAGTATTGCAACATGGTGAAATTCGTTAAATTTTTGGTTAGTGACTTCTCTTTGTTGTAGCGGTGTTTTGTCCGAAATCATTGAACACTGACCGTCATTTCGGTATATAATGAATGTGCACCTTGTTCACTTTCTCATTCAATGCTACTGAGTCATTCATGCAAGCACCATGGTTAAGACAGGGGAGTTATCTAACGAGCAACGCCGACAAATCGTTGCATTGAGACAGGAGGGGGTTTCGGTAGCTCAGATTGCTGATCGCTTTGGGGTATGCCGTCAAACCGTGTACCGAGTGTGTAAACGCTACGACATGTACGAGGAAACAGAAAATGCCGACAAGCGACCAAGACCTGGCAGAAGCAGGAAGACCACGCCCCGGGAAGATCGCTACCTTCTGCGTCAGGCTCGCATGACGCAATTCGATTCAGCACAAACTTTGGCAGCTCGCTGGAGCGACAGAATTGGTAGCAGAATCTCAAAGAGAACAACACAAAGACGCCTGTACTGTTACAATCTCCATGCCCGCATTTCCAGGAGGAAGATTCTGATATCTCGCGTCAATCGCCTAAGACGCATCAGGTGGGCCACCCGAGTGAGGGATTGGACTTTGGAGAACAATTGGAGGCACTTCGTCTTTTCCGACGAGAGTAGGTTTTGTCTGTCTTCGAACGACGGAAGAGTAAGAGTCTGGCGTGAACTTAACACCTCATACGACCCAAGGAACCTTACTTACACCCAAAGGGGTTCAGTTTCAGTCATGGTCTGGGGATGCGTCGGCCTCTATGGAGTAGGCGATTTTGTTGTCGTAGACGGGAACATTGATAACTCCAAATATCGAGATATTCTGGACGCCCACTTGTTTCCATCCATTGCTAACATCTTTGGCGACGCGCAACACCAGTTCGTTTTCCAGGATGACAACGCACCGGCGCACAGGGCAGCCCAGATGGACCAATGGTATGACGAAAATGGCGTCAACAGGGTGCAGTGGCCGCGCAATCACCAGATGCTAACCCGATAGAGAACCTGTGGGATGACATCAAGAGAGCCATCACCAAAGACCGACCAACCACGAGGGAGGGTTTGGTCCGCTCTATCTTCAGGGCCTGGGGCAGCATCACCCAAGAAAGACTGCAAGGACTCTACGCGACGATGCCAAGGAGGATGCGCGCCATCATTAGAAGGCGAGGATATCCAACAAAATACTAGAGACTCGTGAATCTTCCATGAAAAATGACTACTGATATATCAATAAAATGTGTCTGATAGTATGATAAAAAATGATGTGCTACACATTCATTAAAACAGCATTCATTTTCATGTAATTTTTGTCTCCTGTGTAATGTGTTTGTCCATGTTGCAATACTTTTGGCACGGGAGGGTATATATATATCATCTGTTCACTTTTATATATATATATATATATATATATATATATATATATATATATATATATATATATATAGCTGATATGAAACGGAATGAAGCAGGTCACTTGGTGCATTCACAAGTTCTAGGCTCCTGGCCTTCTTCAAGTTTATTTGCGAGATCATACAGAATGAAATAAATAATAACCAGCAACTTAACAAAACTAAAGACAACAGAACATAATTGCTAGATCAAACAGACTGAAACAAATTAAACCAATAAGCAGCTTAACAGAACTAAAGACAACAGAACAGAATTATCATAAAGCTGGCAACATAAATCAACAGGAATAAGTGAAATCTAAAATATGTTAATCGCCAGGAGTATGAGAAATAACGAAATAGAAACTCACTAGAAACAAAAGTAAGCAAAATAAGCAATTACCTGACTTTTAAGGTCGAAGCAAATGTATTTTGCCAGCTTTATGATAATTCTGTTATGTTGTATTTAGTTCTGTTAAGCTGCTTATTATTATTATGATTTGTTTCATTCTGTTTAATCTAGCAAAGTCTGTTCTGTTGTCTTTAGTTTTGTTAAATGATGTAAGTTCTGATCCATTCAGGTAAAAGTTCAAATAGTAAACAAATAATTCTATCATTTCATCTGGACTTACGAATTATTTCCGAGAACGATTTCCTGGACGCTTCATCAGCTCGTCTGATTTGGTGCCGGGAAAACCTCTTTGCCAATCGGCGCAGATGCACTATCAGTGTTATTGTTCCGAGTAAGTCCAGATGAAATGATTTAATTTTGTTAACTATTAGTTTTGTTAAGCTGCTTATTCTCATTTGTGTCATTCTGTTTGATCTAGCAAATAAAACTTCAAGAAGGCCAGGAGCCGAATGGTTGTAAATACACTGAGTGACCTTCTTCATTTCGTTCCATATCATCTGTCCACATATCTAAATTCAACATGGTTTAACCGAACGGTACATACATGCACACCTCTCTCGCCATATATACATATATATATATGTGACCCATCACGTCAAAATGAGACAGAAGTCGCTGGGCTAAAACTTGAGAAAATTGAGCAAATCTTTAAAATCTTCAAATTTTGTAAAAAAAAATTTCTTTCGCTGATTTGAATCCGCAATGTTTCATGAATGCTCTGTTAAAAAAATGAGTCCTAAATATAACGGGAAAGGGTAGAAAAAGCAATTTTTCTGCGAGTGTTTTTTTCGGTCAACTCTTCTTTTTTTTCGGACAGCTGGCGAGAGCCAGCGCGAAAAGAAAGTCTTCCGCTAGGCCCCGCCCCTAGCGACGCGGGGCTTTGTTAATTGGATGTTCGCAGTCACGCGATCTCTATAAAAGAATTTGCAACTAGAGTGGAGTGAAAAGATGTCTTACAAACAATGACACTGTTTTACACGACAATAATAAGGGATAAATTCTGTAACACTTTTAAAAGCCGACTAAAAAGAAAAGAAATTGGCCTTTTAGCCAGAAAGAAAAGTACCTGCATGTGTCATGTGTGTAGAGATTATGAAACAAGCGCGTGATTTAGGACAAAGACAGAGAGAGAAAAAAATCAATAATCGTCTCATGCTGGAGGTGACTTAATCCGTGCTCTTCAATAGGGGCGAATTCTATACCTCTTTATAACATGGCGAAAAGAAAAGAAATTTAGCTACATGTATTAAAAACCAGTAGATTGTTTACATTTTTTAAAAAGCTTGAGTTAACTAGAGCGGAGAGAAACGATGACTTTCAAGCTAAGATGCAGTTTATCGTAATCTTCATCGTGTTCATACCGCCAGTTAACATGATGATAATTAGCGGCCACTTCTCTTATTCGTTTAAAAAGCCGAACAAAAAAGAAAGTTGGCTTTCAAAACAGAATTAAGAAGAACTGTCGAAATTATGATACAGGTGAAAGATTTAGAACTAGAGAGAGAGAAATGTCTGGGCGTTAATTTTTACAAAAAGTAGTTATCATTATTTATTTTTTTTATGTTGGAGCTCTAGTTAACTAGAGCGGTGCTAAAAAGCAGTTTATCTTCATCCCGCTGTTGAACATGAGGATAATAAACGGCCAATTCTGTAACTCTTTTAACAGCCGAAAAGAAAAGAAAATTAGCTTTTCAACTAGAATGAAAAGGCCCTTGGTTGCGATAATGAAACAAATACATGTACCTGATTTGTTTCAAAGCTCGAGTTAACTAGAGCGGAGAGAAACGATGACTTTCAAGCTAAGACACAGTTTATCTTCACCATGTTCATACTACCAGTTAACATAATGATAATTAGCGGACAATGCTCTTATTCTTTTAAAAAGCCGAACAGAAAAGAAATTTGGTTTTCAAAACAGAATTAAGAAGAACTGTCGAAATTATGATACAGGTGAAAGATTTAGAAAGAGAGAGAGAGAATTGTCTCTGTGTTAATTTTTACAAAAAAACAGTTATCATTATTATATATTTTTTTTAAAAGCTCTAGTTAACTAGAGCAGCGCTAAAAAGCAGTTTATCTTCATCCCGCTGTAAGTTGAACATGAGGATAATAAGAGGCCAATTCTGTAACTTTTTTAACAGCCGAAAAGAAACAATTTTTAGAGCGGAGAGAAACGATGACTTTCAAGCTAAGACGTAGTTTTTCTTCATCCCGCTGTTGAACATGAGGAAAATAAGCGGCCAATTCTGTAACTCTTTTAACAGCCGAAAAGAAAAGAATATTATTTGTTTAACTAGAATGAAAAAGCCCTTGCTTGCGATAATGAAACAAGTATCTAATTTGTTTTAAGCTCAATTAACTAGAGCGGAGAGAAACGATGACTTTCAAGCTAAGACGCAGTTTATCTTAATCTTCATCGTGTTCATACCGCCAGTTAACGTGATAATTAGCGGCCACTTCTCTTATTCGTTTAAAAAGCCGAACAAAAAAGAAAGTTGGCTTTCAAAACAGAATTAAGAAGAACAGTCGAAATTATGATACAGGTGAAAGATTTAGAAGGAGAGAGAGAGAAATGTCTGGGCGTTAATTTTTACAAAAAGTAGTTATCATTATTTATTTTTTTATGTTGGAGCTCTAGTTAACTAGAGCGGTGCTAAAAAGCAGTTTATCTTCATCCTGCTGTTGAACATGAGGATAATAAACGGCCAATTCTGTAACTCTTTTAACAGCCGAAAAGAAAAGAAAATTAGCTTTTCAACTAGAATGAAAAGGCCCTTGGTTGCGATAATGAAACAAGTACCTGATTTGTTTTAAGCTCGAGTTAACTAGAGCGGAGAGAAACTATGACTTTCAAGCTAAGACGCAGTTTATCTTCATCATGTTCATACCACCAGTTAACATGATGATAATTAGCAGCCAATGCTCTTATTCATTTAAAGAGAGAATTGTCTGGGCGTTAATTTTTACAAAAAGCAGTTATCATTATTTTTTTTGTTTGTTGAAGCTCTAATTCTACAGCGGCGCTAAGAAGCAGTTTATCTTCATCCCGCTTTTGAACATGAGGATAATAAGCATGATAAGCGACCAATTCTTTAATTTGTGTAAAAGCCGAAAAGAAATGAAATGTAGCTTTTTAACCAGACAGAAAAGGACCTGTCTCGAGATTATGAAACAAGCGCGTGATTTAATAGAATGACAATGAGAGAGAAGAAAAATCAATAATCGTCTTGCGCATGCAGGAGGTGATTTAATCCTTGTTCTTTGAAAGGGGCGAATTCTATACCTCTTTGACATGGCGAAAAGAAAAGAAAGACGCTTTTAGAAACTAGTAGATTGTATACATTTTTTAAAAGGTAGAATGAATTAACTAGAGCAGGATAAAAGTGTTTCTCTATTATGAAGCTGTTTCAATCCATCGTTGTTTAATCTGGTAAAAAGTAAACAGAAAAGATAGTTTATAAAAGAAGGAAAGACAACTCTGTCGAGATTATGAAACAGGTGCGTGATATAGAAGAAGAGAGAGAGAGAGAGAGAAAATCAATAATCATGTGTTAATTCTTAAGCTTCAAAAAGCGGCGAATTTTATTGCTCTTTCACAAGACGGAAAGTAAAAAAGTTAGCTTTATATTCAGACATCAACGATCTCTGTCAATATCATGGTTGGCAAAGATTCGTCTATTCAGTAATTTTGCCATGCTTGAATGACTTTGCGACAATCGAATCCAAGCTTTGAAAAAGAAAAATAACATTGAAAGAAATCAAGTTTACATGATTAATTTAGAAAAAATATAATGAAATGAAAACCTCTCAAAGTTTAAACTATAATCTAAAACATTTCCCCGCACAAAATGACAGACTTATAAACCTTTTGACTATAGCTAGGTTATTCAACCTAAGAGTATACCGGCATATGAAAGGCTCAATGAAAAAAGCACGAATTCGATCAGGGAAGCGTTTTCAGTGCTGTGAAACTACTTGATTTGCTACCCCTTAAAGAGTTAGAATTCATGGCTTAAATGAATTAAAATTAATGTTTTCATGAGAAGAGATCCTAAAGAAACATAAGGACTAGTTTTTATTAGAATTAATAAACGGTTGCTAAGGGTTTTATTTTCAAATCTAGTTGACATTGCAAACGGAAAATGCTGCATGTCGGCAAAACGGAAGTCAACTTTGGAAGCGTGTTTCTCGAAGAAATACTTTTCCACAGTCCTACTTTACTCAAGTTTCAAAAGCTATTATATCCACTAATACTCACTCTCTAGAGTTGAACTATATACCAAATTAAAGCTTATGAAACGGAGAATAATAATCAATAATAAAATGAAATGTCAAAAAATGCGACTTCTGTCTCATTTTGACGTGATGGGTCACATATATGTACCCATATCTGGTGTATTAGGGAGACACGTTTTTGTCTTTCTCTTTTGTCTCCCTAATACACCATGCCCTATTATGACGGAATAAACCTCATTGCCGTGTGTCTCCCAAAAGAGGGATCCAGTGAAATATATATATATATATATATATATATATATATATATATCGACAAAAATAATATTAACAAAACTGATGAGAGAAATATCATAAAAAAGTGTGATTTCTAATTCACTCAGCTCGTTCGAAAAAAGCTGTATTTTAATTCAATAATTTCATTTGACTGGATTATTCAAAAGATAGTTTTTCTTGTGGTGATGTGATATTTTACGGGATTGAGAATATAACCATTTCACATGGACTGTCTCGGGTGAAGCTTGCAATGAAACATCCTGCATTGGATCCATATGAGTTGAGAAAGAGTTAGTTTTCCTATATCTAAATGTCAAATTCAGATTCAAATTCATTTAATGATTAAAATCTAAGCATAAAGGATCATTCTCAATTTTCAGTTTACAATAAATAACAAAATTTTAAGGCATAAAATCGAAATTACGATTTACAGGGGTAACAAAAATAATTATTACTTGTTGCCACAGGCCTGGTCTGGAATATAAAACATTGGATAATGAGAGCTTACATTTCTCAAAACGCTATGTTTTACACTGTATTCAAGTTCAGCTAGGATAAAATATGTACACATACATATACATAAAATAAATATTCTTTCAACATCATTCAACAAAAAAAATAATAACGGTCAACTCATCCTCAGTCGGGGTTATATTTCCCACAAAAATACTGCTCGCACAATATTCAATGCCAAAACTGAGAGAAAAAGTAAAATATAGCCATATACCATTTTTTCCATCGTGAAACAACAAAACGGCACTGCTATTTTGATCCCAACTGTGGGCATATCTTTATCTTATTTTTAACTTCAGTTTGTAAAGTAAAATTTTAGATAGTTTACAAACGTAACAATAATACTTACTGTCTATCTGAAACAACTTGGTTAACATAGCTTGCGATAATGTGGCAGCTATTTTATTCACGTACGAAAACAACCAGAGTTTGAAGTTTGAATTTTATATCAGCAACAGTTTTTATAAAAAGCGATTTTACAAGCATATTTGTCAATTTCAAAACATACAGGTAAAGAACCCAAATCAAGTTCAATGTACAGTAAATAGGTAGAAAGTTTCGAGAGATATATGAACGAATGGCAAAAAGAAGAAAAAATGGTTAAATTTTGGGAGCCTAAATAAAAAGCATTGCTCATAAATTATTAGGCTCCCTTATAGAGTAAGTAATTCTGATTAGGATGGAATAAAAAGCAAAACGGATTAAAAATATGAGATTCACTAAACATACAAGGAGAGCATAGCTCAGAATGTGGAGTAAATAAACGAAAAAGACGAAAGAGAAGAAGAAGGAAAAAAAAGAAAGAAAAGGAAGAAAAAAAAGGAGAACAGGAAGAAAAAAAAAGCATAAGAAGAAGAAGAAGGAGCAGAAAAATGTAAAGGTAGGACAATGTTACAGGGGCCATGCAGCCCCCCGCCCCCACATTTTTTTAGTAAACACGTTAAAATAATATAGGAAAAAAGGGCTCGAAAATTGTCATTAATGAGTGAAATGAGATTAGTCCCCCCCCCCCCCCACCACTTTCAAAGACGCTCCGCGGCCCTTATGTTACACGAACAAAGTCTATGTGACCACCTGTACGATCCAACATGATATGAATATTCATACATACATGTACTTACTTAACCCTTTCAAGACAACTGACCACATTTTGTGGTTGGGCTCAATAACTTTTGATTCAGAGCCCTGAAAAATATACTAGATACATGAGTAGAAAGAGCAAAAATTTCTGCACACACTGTGTCCATTTTTGTTACATGACAATATTGCGTTTGATCCCAGGAATTTTAAAAAGGAGAATAAGATTTAAAATCCTTAAATTGGCAACACATTGAGAGGTTCAAAGTCATTGTTTTTTATCAAAATTGGCAACTTTTTCAACTTTTTGCCAATTCTTTTAACCATGTATATTGTTTTCAAAGACATTACCCCTTATTACAATCTTGTAGTACTAAAAGAAAAATATTATTGTTGCCAATTTGAAGAACAAAATGTGATCAATTTAGCCCTGAAATAATTCCTGTCCTGAAAGGGTTAAAAGGCAACACCTTAGCTTCTGTTTAAAAGAATTACTGAAGGGGCTACCAACCAGTTCGTTATTCAGGCTCTTCCAGAATGTGGGTCAAGTAAAGATGATTGTTTTGTTTGCAAAAACGATGCGAGTTCAGGGGAGGTGGAAATGGTTTGTTTGTCTAGTTGGATAGGAATGTACAACGTTGTTGCGTTGAAATATAGGGACGAAAGCATCTGATAAATTACCTTTCGAGAGTTTGTACATAAATATTCCAAGCTTGTATAAGTGCAAGTCAGATATCTTTAAAATATTACAATTATAGAAAGCTCATTTGTATGTGCACGAAATCCAACATTATTTACTATTATTACAACCCATTTTTGTACAACATTAATTTTGTCCATTAAGGTTTAATAGGGAGCTATTTCCCCAATCATTATATAATTAAGATAAGGCAAGATCAGGGCAAAATAGAGGATAAGTATATCATGAGAAGGTACAAAATGTTTCAACTTGTTCATTATTGTATCAATGTTTTAACCGAGAATCACCAAGACAGTCCCCCGAAAATTTGGCGAGGCTGTCCTGAATGGTAGACGGCAATCGCTGAAAACTAGCTACCGACGATAAAAACTGTACTCAAAGTTCGTGATCAAGTTGCTCTCTGGTTTTGCACGAACAGCTTATAAGAAAGCATTGAAAATATTACACTAGCTTACAATGGAATATACTACCTAATCGTGATCGAAGTCACTATAGGGACACATTTGAAACGGACCTCAATTTACGGCAAATTTTCTAAAGAGTCCACGGTTGAGAGATTTTCAAAAAAAAAATCCTGTTGTTTCCGATGCGAAACGGTGCGAAGCTCCACACAGAAGCTCTCGAAATGGGGAATCTCTTTCCCACACAATAATTTCCATACGGTTGCCATGGTTGCAGAAAATTTTGAAAGGACACTATTTTACACGATATCTATTCTGCATTAGGATACTCTCTAATTCACCCCTAAATAAATCTTAATGGTTAATATGTAATGTGTTGTTGAATTTTTGTCATTATGGTCACAAGAATCTAGAAATAAAACACTAGAAAACTCTCCTATACATTACTCCCCTTCCACTAGTTAACTCATCAATTATTCCATATAGGTGGGGATTTCGAAGGCGATTATTACGTTAGTCGCCGTCGAAGTCCCCGTCCATGAGGAAATTCGACAATTTAACACATGGAGGGGACCTATATGAAGAGTAGTAAAAGGGAGTTTTCTAGTGTTTCAAGATTATATTTTTTCAAGAGTATAAAACATCAATCATTCGTTTATCATCACTAGATAACTGTCTAAAAGTGGCAGAGTCGTCTTGAAGAGGAGGGAAATGCGGGGTAGATGGATATCAACTGGTAGTTTGCCGTCGAACATTAATTGAGAGGGGGACTTCAGTGGCGATTATATTGGGATCATTTCACCAGTATAGCTCACGAGAATAACTCAGATTCACGAAATATTTTAGGATATAGCTCTTGAGAACACTAGCAAGTAGGCCTATTCTCGTCATTTTTCAAACCTCTTTCATCAATGAGGTAAATTTTGACAAAATTATGTCATATTCCTACTTTATTTCGTTAGTAGAGGAAAGCTTTTAAGAAAAAAATATTAATATTTTCAATGATTCAAGAGAATTCACTTCATAACTATGATTTCATGAGGAAAGCTTTCACGAAATATAGTGTATATTTTCATTATTGGTGATCTATTTCATCAGTATAAATCATTTAGGAAATGATCAGGAAACCTTATTTTTATAATGTGGAAAAATTTGACAAAATACAGTATGCCATATTCTCACTATATTGCGTTAGTAGAGGAAAGCTTTGACGAAATAAAGATTAATATTCTCAATTATTCCAGAGAATTTATTTCGTAACTATGATTTCAAGAGGAAAGCTTTGACAAAATAAAGATAAATATTCTCAATTGATTCAAGAGAATTTATTTTGTAACTCTGATTTCATGAGGAAGTCTTTCACGAAATAAAGTGTATAGTTTCATTATTGTTAATATATTTCCTCAGTACAGTGTAAAAACAATATATCAGAAATGATTAGGTAACCTTATCATATTTTATTCATTGGATATTTTTGACAAAACTGATATCTTTCTTTTTCAATTTTCAATTTATTTCGTTATGAGGAAAGCTTGGACGAAATAAAGTATATATTCCTAATATTCTCAGTTTTCATGGTTTACATCGTCGGTAATAGCCTTTACTACTGAATGAACTATGTACCTCCTTTGACGCAAAAAAAAAAAAAAAAAAAAAAATACATTCTTAATATTCCCGTCAATTCATTTCGTCAATATAGTTCATGAAGAAAGCTTTGATGACATCATATATACTGATTCTCCATTTATTTCGTCAGTGTTATTTTTGAGGATAGCTTTGACAAAATTAAGTAAACAGGACCCCTTTATTCTTATATGGTTCTCAATTTATTTAGTTTTTTTATAATTTAAAAGAATGGCGTTGATGAAATAATTTGTATAATTCATGAGGAAAGCTTTGACGAAATTTCCTGAAATCATGATAATAACTTTTTCAAAATAATTTTCCTAATATCCTCAATTTATTTCGTCAGTACAATCTATTACGAATTTTTTAACGCGATAAAGCATGTACAGTACATTCATGAATTTCTCAGTTTGTTTTATCTCTCAAATCACTACCAAACTGTCTAATATTATTCGCCTTTGAAGTCCCCCCCCCCTTTCAAAGTTGAGACAATGTTCGACATCAATTAACCTGTTGATATCCATCTACCCCACATTTACCTCCTCTTCAAGACCGCTCTGCCACTTTCAGATTGTTACCCAGTTATGATAAACGAATCATTGATGCTGTATTTAAACATAATTATTCGTCAGAACATAATCTTGAAACACTAGGAGACTCTCTTTCATTACTCTTCATATAGGTCCCCTCCACGTGTTATATAAATTGTCGAATTTCCCGGGTACTTCGATGGCGACTATAGTATTAGTCGCCTTTGAGGTCCCCCCCCCCCCCTTTCAAACATTACGTGACGGAAAGTTATCTAGTGATGATAAAAGGATGATTGCCCTGGAGGTTGATCAATGATTTGTCCTGCCTTGTTGATGTGGACCCCGCCTCTGCCAAGGTGTCTGTCACCGATGTTATTGTAGTTGATACACCTCCATCTCCGTTCACGGAAGGCACACTTCAACCGGTCATTGACCCGTCGACTCGATGCCTTTCATGCGCAGATTCCCACCGGCGGTGTATGGTGCTTGACACGCCGACTGAGCACCCTCTTGCCAATACCGCCTCACCAAGTGCAATAATGTCATTGCAAGTGCTCCTGCAACCTTCCGCCAAGTTGTTAGTGCCAACGTGTAGAATGACATCACCCTTCTCTCTCACTGCCTTCGAAGCCTTCTACGATGAAATATCCTTCACCTTCGCCCCTGGATGAGGATGGCAGACTACCTTCCGTCTTCTGCACAGGGGTCTGCCCTCAATGTGCTTGATCATCGAGTCACCCTCGACGACCACATCTGGTAGCTCGGACACCTTAAAACACCGTTCGCGACGGCGTTCTCGATACTACATTAGCTTATCTTTAGTCGACATAGATCTGCTAGCGTTGTCTTTGACTTTGGTGTCATCGAAACGATTCATCTCTGGGATGGTAGGCATGGTAGGTGCATATATAACTCGTGGTTGAACTTCGCCAATAATATTCGATTTTTAAAAAAAAACTTCGCGATATCTTGAAAATTTTCTCTCTCTACACAAACTTTTCGTCGCCTTACTTCGATTCCACTTTGCTTTTGGGGGTTTACATACAATTTTTTTCAAAATTAAAGTGTAATTTTTTCTCCGTAATTTTCTCAATTCGGTTTTTGAAAGAAAACTGCATGTTAAGTTCTATAAACAGTCGGTACGTATAACAGAGTGTATGTTGAGCTTGGTCAACAACTAGTTGAATTTTTAATTTCTACCGACAAAATATGTGAGTTATCAACAAATTTTACACACTCAAGACACCATAAAATCTATTTTTTAAAACTTAATATAGCTCCTAAGAACCAGTAGAATTGTTAAATTTAACCTTCAAATATGTGTGATATACTGACATGAACAATAACTGAAATATATTATTGCCAACGGATAAAAAATAATAATTGTAAACGTCGCTTTCTTTTTCTTTTCTTTTTTTTATACAAAAACTGATTAGTAATCCAAATCAGGGTATATGTTTATTTATAGGAATACAAAACAAAACCTTGTTCAGATAGAGTAACAAAGGTCGTTTTATTTAATCACTATAACATACCTCTGTAAGCAGGATCGATATACCAATTCCCCTGTCCCTGTATAATACCACATTCGTCTTCTTCAAAGTCACACGACCAGTCTAAGAATGTAAAGCATAGTCATGACAGGTAAAACGTGATACGTCAATTCTTGTTCTAGTTCAATTACGGGCAAACTTAATATTTTATATTTTAAGTTTAAAAATTCTTAGAGGACAGATCCACATAATAATACTGTAGCATGCGCTCGAAAAAAAAAGAAATTTTGAGCAAAATCCGATAAGAAATAAGACAGAAACTTGTTATCAATCAAAAACAAATCAACGTATCTGGCGAGCTCCTCTTCTATTACCCTATACAAAAACAAAACAAAACAAAACCAAAAAAAAAAAAAGTCATAAACTTCTATTTTATCAAAAGAAAATATTTAATCACACATGCACACTAGATGTAATCACTGCAAATATGTTTTTACACAGAACTTACATAAAGCAAATCTATTCCTTTATCAATAACTGAGAAAATGAAAATCGATGAAAGTTTAAGTATAGTGCTATTAATGGAAGAGGAGAGATACCAATTTGCGTCTGATCGTTTACAACTTCAAAAATTCATAATGGATTTTGCTCAAACCTTCACTTTTCTGTTTTTTCTCGTTTTTCTGCTTTTATTCAAATCAACTAATTACTAGGGTGGACTTCCCGTTTAATATATGGAGCCATCCTTATCAGAAAGACTAGGGAAGAACAGATAGTCTTTTTTAAAGGTCATATCCAACATGGCTTTCACAATGGAAGGGATATTTCCTCAAGAAGGATTGCGTTCTGTTTGGCTTGTACGAGAAATAGGAGTAAAATAGCTTGTGGTTCAGTATCACGTGTATAAGAAAAAGTTAACAACACAGGGAGTGGCACAGAAGAAGGGTTGTAGCCATATCTATTCTAAGGGACGGTTATATGCCATTTTTCCAAAGGTTACATAATTCTGAAGGTTCATCGATCTGAAGTTTCATTTTAAATCCAAAGGGTTCATTAATCCGACTGTCTGAATCCTGAGGTTCCTTATTTTGCAGAATTAAGGTTGCAGAATTAAGAAACTTCTGAATTTTGAACCCTATAATTTAATTTTCAGTATTATGAACCTTGGTATAAACGAACCTTCATATAAACGAATCTTTAAAACAATATACTTTCTGAGTATTAAATGCACCGTTCGTAATTACGAATCATATTTTCATTTTCTAAATAGAGAACTCTTGTTTCAGAATTATGAACATTTGGAGAACGAGTGCCCCCCCCCCCCCAGCAACAACCCAATGTTATTTACCTGGATCAACAGCCACAGAAAGTCGTGTGAAAACCATCATGAAGAATGCTATCTGTTTATAAAGCTCCATTACTGGTGATCATTTCAATAAACGACGACCTTTTATATGAATGATGTCTTTTTCCCACAACCAGACAAGGAAGAGTCTCGGTTACAAAAATGCTGAAATATATACATTCAGTAGTGGTGTAACATGTATACCCCGTTTTTTTATCTAACAGGATATTCTGGATAGTTCTTTTCCGCCCTGCATTTTTTTTTGTAGCTCGCTTCCGTTTTGTGGATTATCTGACATTTATCAATCCACCCAATAACTAAATGAAGTTCTTCAGTTTTTAGTGTTCCGGGTTTTGAATCCATAACTAAATGAACGTCTTCTTGAATGGAGAATAAATGAGTTTTATCGGTAAGCAACATTCAAGCCTGTCTTGGGGTTTGGAGTTAAATTTGTCTAGTTTGTAAGAGCTTGAAAGGTCCTTGAAAAATGTAAAGTATGGCAGGTAGGAGTTTGAATTAAGTTGGATGTAACAGAAGCTAGATAGTTCCTAGAACTACAAGTAAACTTATAAGTTTCGAAACTAAGTTCATCATGTTCATACGGTCTTAAAATACAAGATTACTACAAGATAAACTTAAAGTTTTGGATCTACAAGCGGAACTTAAAGTTCAGATCCGTCCGTGTGAACCTGACTATTGTCAGTCTTATGGTACTTCTCAAGACCACTTGATTGAAGGTCGGTGAATTGGGATACTAGTACATGTATTCCAATAACCCAATGCGTACTTTCAATGAAATCTGTTGCCTTATGCCGATATATGGTATTTTCCTCTTTTTTTTCAAATCAGGAACGACTTCCATATTCGGATAGCACTGCTCATGCCAACTTGAATGAATATCAGGAAATATGGATAAAAACACACTCAATCATCTACCCGGGAAATGTATCTCAGTTACATTTCCCTTCATCTACTATCAATGGTCTGTAAATAAGAAAGAAAAAGAAAAAAAACATACACCGAAATGTGTAAAAAAATTCATATATTTTTTTTCTTCAAAATAATGGTCTAGTGGCATTTGACTAACAAGACTTTGTACAGGATTTTTATGAATATTATCGTGCTTGTGTCCGAAGAATGATTTTTTGTTTTTTTGTTTTGTTTTGTTTTGTTATGTTTTTGTTTGTTTGTTTGTTGATTTGTGATCTTATGTGGTCTTAGAACAATTTCAGCTTTGTTGCCCAAACGACAACCTTGAACAATTTTCATAACTTGCATAAATCTAAAATGGCGCCTGGTAGCCATATTGAAACCCAACTTTTGAACTACATGTCACATTGTAGTGCATGATGTATGTATACAGGGGCACTGGCGTAGCCAGGATTTTTCAAGAGGGGGGGCCAAGGCTAGGGAGCGAAGCGACCGAGCGGGGGAGGGTGTGGGAGGGGGTATCCCCCTCCCACGGTAGGAAAATTTTTTAAAACCAGGTCATGAAAATGGCATTTTCTGCACCCTAAAATTCTATTCTGGTGTAACCTACTTGAGAAGTGACAGATGAAATAGGATTTTTTTTTTCTCTACTCCGCTGGAATGAATTGTAGTGGAAGGATTACCACTCCTTGGGGCTCCAGAATTCCAAGCAATACGCAAAATTACATGTAGTTGGTGTGTATAAATAGCTGTACCAGTGTACATACGAAACGTTGAAACCCGTGTTTTCGGATAGGAAAATATACAGACTAACAACCAAAAACCCACACACAGACACACTGACTATTGACTAACATATGACTAAGAGGACGCCCTTTCTCATGGAGTGGAATTTATATCTCATCTCAAGCGGTAGTCTCATTTGAAAACACATGCAACATCTTTATTAGGTGTATGTAAAAGACTTTAGCAATTTATTTAGCTGCCTTGTTTAGCTCTTTATCTCATTTTCTCGGTTAGAGATTGTTCATTAGTTGCCTAATTCATATATACTACACGAATCCAGCTACGTACTCCTTCATTTAAGTACTGAGGAATTATATAGTTTGATTAATTTTTGTAACCAAAATGAACATCAATGTGAGTATTTAGCACGGAAAAATATTAGAATTACATCGTGTAAAGAGTATAGAGATCACAATTTGTAATAAAAACATATGGAAATAATGTAATTACACATAGAGAACGGGCTAAACAAAGTCTTCATACAACCAAGTCAAGCGCACATGATTTGCCACATGTGAAGGCCGTTTTTGTCATTCAATTTAGTGATAATAGATTTGACTCAAAACCGTAAACATCAAAGCAGAAAGCATCTCGTCCGATGACTTACTAGTATATAAAATACGACTTGAACAAAGAATGAAATTGTATCTTTTTTGAATATTCCTCTATAAAATCGAACTCTACCTTGAAAAACAGTGTTTTGCTTCTCCTCGGATGAAGACCATAAAAATGATATAACGGTGACATTGTTTTCGTATAAAAGCAATGTTGGCTACCACAATGATAACTCTTAAACAAACTCAAGATTTACAAAACGAAGAAAATGGTTATTGCCTCCATCGGACATATACCCATTCACAAAGAGAGGTTTATATTCGGCAAGAATAACTGATACGCCTCTTCATCATTCTGAGTACAATTTCTTTCAACTCTCGACAAACTAAAAGAAATATAAATGTTCTGTTACCAATCTACTTAGTCAATGTTGTTAACAAAGTTTCGGGGTTATGATTTGGAAAGGAACAGTTTTTGCTGGAAATGAAAGCAGTGTTTATTTTGTTTACTTTTTTGGTAATATTTCCATTTTATTTTTCCTTATTTCGATTGTAAGGTAGGGGTAGGGTAAGTCCTAGTAAGACCAGCATGTGAAAAGGAAATTAGTTTTTTTTTTTTTTTTTTTTTTTTTTTTTTTTTTTTGCTCTCCGATCAACAGGGGGGGCCATGGCCCCCTTGTGCCCCCCCTGGCTACGCCAGTGTACAGGGGTTTCGAGGGTCGTAGAATTAATTTCTAACGCAACTTTTGAAATTTAAGGTCAAGTTTAGGTCATAAAAGTCAAATAAATGTCAAATTTGTTACCTATTTACATGACCATGCATACGTTAGATTTTTAAACTGTTATAGATGTGTAATTTTTAAATGAAGTGTTTTGGGTGTGTATTACTAATCTCTGAGGTCATTTTATTCATTCGCGAAGTGTCAATAGCCAATCCAGATCATTGTCTCATGAACATCTCGTTCAAAATGATGATCCCTAAAGACCAATCAAAACGTTTGTTTTAAATCTGCGATTGACTACAAACCTTTGTGTTAAGGGGACCGATCTCCACGTAAACTTGGAAATATCTTCATTCTACTTACAGAATATTAAGATATAGTTGACAAAGTAAAGAAATGATTTTATTTAATTACCGGTATTAAATATAATCAGTCAATGTCACGGGTCTCGGTAACCCCCCCCCCCCCCCCCTCTCTCTCTCTCTCTCTCTCTCTCTCTCTATTTTTTTTTTCTCTCTCTTTCTCAGTCTTGTTATCTTTACTGTTTAAATGCCATTTATTGGCACTTCATAATTATACTTTAGCTGGATCTGGATTTAACACCTTTAATGATTCAAATTAATTTATGTAAAATAAATACGCAGAAACTGGTACTTCCTTCTTGCTTTCCATGTTTTCTTCTTTTAAACCCATATCCTGATCAGGAACAATCCATACACAAAACGATGCCATGTACAAAAATAATCATACAAAACATACAACTGACATTGATGGTTATACATAAATTAATGTATTTGAAGTTGTTTGTTTGTTTGTTTTTTCATCATCAACATAAATGACAACTTGTACAATAATAAATTTTAAAAAGCTGTATCAACAGTATCTTCCACCAAGGGACCTGAATATGACACACACCGATATTATACACGATCTAAGGAGGTTATCGTCACCACAGATTGGGAAATTGGAAAATACATCATTATTCCCGATTCATG
The DNA here is from genome assembly GCA_025618425.1 of Heliocidaris tuberculata. Lineage (NCBI taxonomy): Eukaryota > Metazoa > Echinodermata > Echinoidea > Camarodonta > Echinometridae > Heliocidaris > Heliocidaris tuberculata. The sequence continues at coordinate 28,037,261 of CM046841.1, forward strand.
AGTGTATAAATTTGTGTTGATCTATTTATGATGATCAGATGATCGGGAGTATTGGGGTAGGATTTTCATGATTTTTGACAAAATGATCTTTAAAGGATATGCCTGTATACATTTCCTGAATATTTAATACCAAAGAACGAGAACTATGTGAACAAGGAATTCGCATTTCCTTTTTCATTTATGTCATTTACGTTCGTATATCGAATATGACAAAATGAAAATTTAATGTCTAAATTAGTCTATAAATTCTAAATTCTAAAACTTACATACAAAATTCAACAGAATTAAAATGCGTCTAGGCCTACATGAAATGCAGCCAAATATATTTTCCATTTCAATTATAAATAACATAATTTCAAAAAACAAAAACAAAATAACTATCACTGTATTACACACACACACACACGCACACACGCACACGCACACACACACACACACACACAACAACAACAACAACAAAATCATCAGCGTCTTAAACCAAGGTAAGCTCATACAATATCATTACATTCAACACATACAAAAAAGACATTCTGGGGCCCGTTGCACAAAACTTGCGTTTAAACGCAACTCAGGAAAATCAAACGCAACTTTATTTTCAGCCAATCTGAAGTGCGCATTAAGGACTTGCGTTTTATTTTTAGGAGTTGCGATTAAACGCAAGTTTTGTGCAACGGGCCCCAGGTATTCTAATTCCGGAATTAATCACACAGCCAATGTTTACATTGTGGGTTAAGCTTTAGGGGCATTTTCACCAAATGAATTCCGTCAACTGAACAAACAGGAAATGTTTTGTTGATATAGATGTTTATCGCCATCTCTGTTTTTTGTTTTGTTTTGTTTTGTTGTTTTTTTTTGTTGTTGTTTTTGTTTTTGTTTTTGTTTTTTTTGTTTGTTTTTTTGTTTTTGTATTTAACGGATTTTGTTAATCAAAAGTAATAGTAGTACGATATTATTTCTCTAATGAATGTATGGTATTTATTTACTGCCAAACAAAAAAAAAAAAGAAAAATAATAATCACGTTTAATTAGAATTATTGCATGACATGTAAGTATATAATGGTAAATGCAGCCCACAAACAACAACAAACGAACAACATTTCAAATGTTATAGAAAACAAAATGATATATTCAAGGCAACGGCAATATATAATGGACATTCAAAAACAAATATGGTAAATATAGTGGCCATTCAAAAACAAATACAACAATAATGAATAACAAATGCGCATTTAAAACAAGCAACACGCTACGCTGCTACTCACAGATATCAGTGATGCTTTCATAAACAACAAAAATATAATTATCCTTAACGTGTATGACCATGATAGAAGAAAAAAAAATAGTTCCAGGAAAAACACATAGCATGTATCATACAAGGTTTATAACAAAGAAATAGGAAATGAATGAAAATCAAATTTACATACTTGCATGAAAAAAAAAAAAAAAAAGAAAACCAACAACCATGAAATAGGGTATATAAAACATGCTAAAAAGATTCCAGCAGAAGCAAGCTTGCTTCTGATCCCTCTCAAAGACAGTACCACTACGACCTAGCGCTTGTTCATTCTTGGACCCAGTATTTTGAAAGCGGGTCATCTCACCTATATATGTAGGGCACTTTCGTGTCATTATTCCAATTCACAATTTCGAACAGAGCATGGTTATTAAGTGCTTAATGACCAGGAATTGAATAGCAACAGTGGACTACACCCAGAAACAGATACAGATATGTGATAAGTGGTTGCTATTGATCTCAGTAATGGAATAATGCTATTATTTCAGTCGGTTTATTTTGTCAACGAAAAAAAAAGAATAATTCAACTTTTACTGTGCCAAGGTGTTTAGCTCTATTCAGAATGTTACCAAAATGTGATCAATGCTTACTTTCCAAATCTCTGCACTTCATTAACCATCTCTTATTTCACAAATATTGTGTACAAAACGTGTACACAATTTATTACTGTTTTTCATGATACCAAATCTTATTACTTTACCCAACTTTACTCACAAGAATTATTGAAAATTACATTTGAGTTTCGTTTTGGGCCATTATTTTTTGGTTTCTCATTTGTTTACTATTGTTTAATGTTGAAATCAGGTTAGATCTTTTTCATAAATCTGCAATTTTCTCTGAAAATTTTTATGGTAGCATATGATTAATTAATATTAATATAATTAATAGCATCGGCACTAAAGATTTGATGCATAATTGTGTACAATAATTTTTATTTGATAATAATAATACTAATAAATAAATAATGGTGATTTCTTATCAAGCGCTTGCGCCCATCACGCATGATGCTCATGGCGCTTTACATACATATACAAAATAAAGTACAACAATATAATACAACTTTGACTCATTAAACTAAGAGCATATAACATATAAAATCAGAATTATATAACAGCTTTATGAAATACAAGTACATCAGAGATTAACTTGAGGAACAAAAAGAAAATTAACATAAGGTAATGAACAAATTACAATTAAATTGATTATAATCCTAGTGTATTTAACGAGGTTAACTTAAGGAAATATATTCAAGGTACAAGGAAAATACGGGATCAAATTGCCATCTAATGAATTTGAACTACATGCTATTAACTTTAAGGCTTAAGGTACAAAACGAATTTAATTTCAAAGAAACAATGACTAAGTGAACAGATATGTTTTTGAGTTTTCATAATTAGGTATGTTTTTGAAAGTGTAATATCACAAAATGGACCGCAAAAAAAGGAAAATGATTCTAACCAAACAGACGTTTTGTTTTCACTTTCAATTAACACACATTTGTCTCTAACTCTTTTTTTTTTACTGTGAAATTTCTATAGTCATAGATACGGCATTATTTCACTTGCTAACAACAAGCGCGTACAAGGAGTTACCCATGACCTGATAGCGTACTTTATTAGGTCTACCATCTTCTGTACTGTTCTCATTCAAATCTTCATAATTGGGCATGTCCGTCCCGTCTCCACAAAGAGGAGTGTCATCTGATGGCGCCGATTCTTGTTTTATGTTGCCCTGTCCCTTGTAGAGAGGATTGGTGATAAAGGACTCGGATGTATCATCCTTAATTTCTGTGGGCACGGCATCCCCGCTCTCATATACAGGGTTCCCAACAAGGTCACCGTCCATGATGTTGTTCCCGTTCTGCACTTTGAAAGCATCTGCAGCAGATGGAGAGGACGAGCTGGTCTCCAGATTCCCTTTGACGCTCCCATCACCACTTATCCCTTGTTTGTTCTTTTCTGGGTGGTATCGTGAATCTGCGTAGTACTCGATGTCTGGTTTGGACTTTTTGGCTTGGTTTGATTTTCTTATAATTTGAAGAAACATGTAAAAGGGAGAGAAAAAATATAAGGGCATAACTTGTTTAAGTCTAGACCTTTTTTAGTTCAAAGTTGCAGGATTGACAGACCTCTTCGTGTGGAGGGGTAAAGAACATCTCCGTCAACACTTTGCCTGTTATACATCAGGTTCTTTTAAAGCATTTGACTCGGCTCTATTTAAAGGTTGTTATTACAAAGCTCGCTTGTTTCTGTTTTGTTTTGTTTGTGACCCTCCACCACAAAACCACCAATAAGTCTCAATGGGAGTTTTAGAGTAAACAGTTGAAAAAGGTCGTTTGGGGTGGAAATTTTAATTTTAAGTTTTTTGTATACTTTACCCTCTGACAAAATTTCAGGTTAAACACCACGTTGCAATATTCAAATTGACCATATTTTCCTGGGCATTCAAA
>CM046841.1:28046003-28438503 GCA_025618425.1 Heliocidaris tuberculata
AGCTATCAGCTTTCTACAAAGAATAAGGGCAAAATTAGTTTCAAATCGCAGGCAGTCGTACTATTTTTGTGACGTCACTACGACTCGGAGCCGATTTGGCCATTACACCGACTAGAAAACTCGGCAAAGGCCGTATTATCAATTTTACTATCTGCATGACTATTCAGACCCTCAATCAAAAATATTTTTTCCTTTTTTTAAATGATTTGTCAAATGATATTACATTTTCTTCTGAAATCGGATCGCAGACCAACCGTAAGGTGTGCGGTGGCCTTAAAGGGGGTACCCAATGCTGAAACAATATTAGTTCATTAAAGGCCACCGCACACCTTAAGCCCCTTTCACAATTGGTCTGCGACCGTTTGCGACCATTTGGTCGCACGACAGGCTGCAACAGGCTTCAATCGCCATCGATCTCATCAGGTCGCAGAAAGGCATTCACAAATGCAACAGCGGTCGTAAAACAAAAGCGACTAGAAGAGACCGTTGCACGAGTAAGTCGCATTTGCTCGCATATGCTCGTGCGAGTGGTCTTGCGTTCACATGCGAGTGTTGCACGAGTGATTGCGAGTGGCTTGACGCCAATCACAATAGTCGCAAGATCGATTGCATGGTCGTGCGAGTGAATGTGAGACCATGCGATCGCTCGTGCGATTGAATGAGACCGGTGCAAGTGGTCGTGAGAGTATTCGTGCGAGTGGCGTGGGGTATAAAAAACCCCTCGACAATTGACCGGTAGTCAGTTTCAAGTTGGCCTTCTTAATAGTCAAGATGCCAAAGAAGAAAGTTACAAAGAAGAGAAAGTTGTTAGAGGAGGGCCCTGTTGCAGAGGATCATCTCCATAGTCCCCCTATATATACCCCCGAGGAATAGTCGCATACAGTCTCATACAGTCGTACAACGGTAGTACAACGTTGTAAGATGTGCTGCGATCGGTCGTGCAACAGTCTCATGGTCTTAGCACAATCGCACCCATTCGCAAGACTGGTCGCTATAGGTCGCTAGCGCACGTGCGAGTGTTGCACGACCTCCAGCCCACCCACTGCGACTATTGAGTCGTGCGAACTCTCGCATCTAATCGTGCAACGTTGTGCAACACTCATACGAGAATCGCACGACTGGTCGTACGACCTAATGCGAGTGAATCGATCGCATCTGGTCGTGTCTGGATTTTGAGCATGTTCAAAGTTCAGATGCGACCAGTCACGACAGCCTCAGGTTCGTGCGACCGCCTGCAACGACTGCGAGTGGTCGCAAGACACCAAGCGATCGGTCGTGCAACGCCCCGAAAAATCTGTTGCAGGCGGTCGCAAACTTGTCGCAGACCAATTGTGAAAGGGGCTTTACGATCGGTCTGCGATCCCATTTGTGAAATAAATCGCTATGGCATTAAATACTGGCACTTTAACAAATGAAATCTATCCTATTCAGGTTTTGAAAACTAATATGAATACTTAACACAGGTTTTGGGTGAGCTGTCAGCGTTCTACAGGGAATAAGGGCAAAATTAATTTCAAATCGTAGGCAGTCGTACGATTTTTGTGACGTCACTAACGCTCGGAGCCGATTTGGCCATTCCACCGACTAGAAAACTCGGCAAAGGCCGTATTATCGATTTTACTATCTGTATGACTATTCAGACCCTCAATCAAAAATATTTTTCGTTTTCAAATGATTTTTCAAATGATAATACATTTTCTTCTGAAATCGAATCGCAGACCAATCGTAAGGTGTGCGGTGGCCTTTAAAAGATCATGATTTTATTAGCAGAAAATCATCTGCCTTAAGTTTTTTAAAAATTCGTGTTGCCACAAAAATCCCCGAAATATGGTAAGACTTCAGGATATTTTGGCCCCTCAGCTGTGTCCCAATTTCAGCTAGGTAACCACAATGACGTCAAAGTGGTTACCCAGGTTCGCGTATTGCAGATGTGTTGCGCGCTAGACTGTACAACATGCATTACACCTTGCGCGCATTTTGCTATAATTGCGCGACAAGGTAACCACTTTGACGTCATTGTGGTTACCTAGCTGAAATTGGGACACAGCTGAAATCTTACCATATTTCGGGGATTTTCTGGCAACACGAATTAAAAAAAAAATTTAAGGCAGATGATTTTCTTCTAATAAAATCACGATCTTTTAAATGAACTAACATTGTTTCGGCATTGGGTACCCCCTTTAAGTATTTTGCCTTAAAGTCGAGTTGCTAAAGTAAAATGTTTAAAGAAGAAATACGAAGACGATCCCAAATATCAAGATTATTATATCAATAGAAAGCTTTTAACCCCCGGAATAAGTGCCTTTCAGCCAATAAAACAAGTTCAGATTGATTTCGTGAAATATGCAAGTAAACTCCACCAAAATATCAAAGACGTATACGCCGATTTTGCACATAGAAAACGGGTCCTCTGCCCGTGATGTCATGGAAGATAATCACGGCTATGTGGAAGTGAATGGCTGTGGTATTCCCACATAAATGCAATCCTGTCAGAGCTTACAACTTTTCTTGTTAACGAGTTCATGTGGATGATTTTCGGTTTGTATTTGAATAAATAATAACGAAGAAACATTTTCCAGTTGTGGATTTTTAATATCCTCACATTCTCCTTTTGGATAGGGTTCTAAGACGAGTTTACTGCTCGAAAACATGGTGAAATCAACATGCACATAACGAGTGGGCCGGTGTACATATGGACATTATCTTGTCATCAGTTCCGTACAGGAGCAATTTCGTGAGAAGAGCTTAGAAATATGATCGTAATTATAATGGATGCTTATGACCGCCCAAAAAGGATACGGTACTTGTAAAATATTTGTATAAATAAATCAAACTTGAATGTGTTTTGTGATAACTCCTTGCTCTGACTAGTGCGTGTTGTAGTTTTAGGATCTAACATGTCCAATGAACGATATTCATCTGCGTATAAAGTGATGAAGCTCAACACAAACGTTCTTTCTTTCTCCTTCATCATTTCCGTCTAAGTCATGATCACCACCTTCGTCTTCTTTTCCAATGAACCCCTCAAAAGCCACAAGAAGATCATCTTGATCGAATTCTCAGGTCATTTTCGAATGTTATGTGTGATATAGATCAAAAGCGAAATAAACAACGGCATACACATACACAGTATAGCACTAGCTGAAATGAACGGATCTACTTTATCGAGTACACGTACAGTCTAATTAAAGTAAAAACACACGCACACACACACACACAAAATTACATCGTGAAAATATCGACTTATTGTGCATCGGAGGCATATATATATCATAATTCTGAAAGTTGGAATTGATATTCATACTATGAAATATAAGGAGAGGATGAAGAATTGTACATAGAGTTATGAAATTTGGACTTGTTCAGCCTTTGAAACAAAATAAGCAGAAATTTGTATAACACTGACATGCTTCTCTATGGTACATCCGGGTAACGTGCTACTCTCACCCGGCCCTTGACGTCATTGATACTGGACCTGTTTCGTGAGTGGTTTTCTAGGCAAAGAGAGGAGGCTATTTTTCAACACTTCAGTTGCGGATATCTAATACCCAGAAGATTTTTGTGATATGTTTTGTAAATGAACAACTTAAAAATAACATATGCTAGCCGTAGATACCAAATTCATAGACATTTATCATCTTCGAATGTCTACTTTAAATTTGATCTGAATACAAGTTAAGTCAGTTTTACCTAGCCAAGCCAAATGCTAAGTAAAATGCTCACTCAGTTAATGCGCGTTTTGATTTGAATACCACCCCTGGGCCCGTATTCAATTCAATAGCGAGCTTTCGATTTGCACGTCGACATAGTCGACTGATACGATAGATCCACATTTTGAAGCTCTGCGCATGCGTCAAGTTATCTCCCTCGTCGACTAGCCGAATCGAGGACGCGTTCACCCTGGTTTTGCCGTCGTCCTCGATTCAGCACTTCGTTCACTTATATGACGTCATACATGCTTCGAAATGGATAACACTACGATCAACAACTTGATAACTTTTATCAATTCAGAGGTAAGTCATCATCTGTTAGTACTATATTCCATATGATTGCATTTTACCGGACATATCTTCAGGACACCGCACATAGGCAGTGGTAGTTAGTTTGCATACGGTATTAGTTTTGGAATTGGGGCATAGTTTCATGTATTGCACCTGCACGACGAGTGCAGCGGACAGCGGAGCTTGCCCCTGCCTGGGCGGCGGGGACGAAGCTCCGTTGAGTTATGCTGTATGCAGTTCTATGACTATGGTTCGTCACTCACATGGGAAAGACTTCCTTTTTGCATGTTTTTTCGACAGCCACCTAACGCTAAATCCTATAACTCTAACGTTAAACTAAATTCTAACCCTAACCCGAACCTTAAAGCCCCTCTTTAGTTTTGGTAAATCTGAATATCATTTGTTGTCAAAGTCTGAATTCATTTCCAGGTAAATCATGTAAAATGAAAGATGATCATAAAACATACATTGTGTAAAAGAAGCAATCTAAAAACCGATGCACATGGGTACAGTTTGTAATTAAAATGTCTAAAGTTAAAAATTTGGTCCCCCGAAAATTTGCTCATTTTTTCTTTTTGGTATAAAACCACTTTACATGCATGGAATTGTAAAAAAAATTCAGGATATAATCTTCATATATAGCTTTGTGATATGCAGTGAATAAATCTATAAAATAAGTATTCAGAAGGCACCTATTCAGAGAAATGATGGAGGGTGCTAAGTCTGATTTAACGGTCAAATTCAAATTTTCACAATCAATCAGTCCATGAAAAGTGATATCAGTCACTGCTATTTTGTGAGATTAAATGTTAAACTGATTGTATAATATTCACATTATTGAATCTTTACCAAAACTATAGACTTTCTGGCTTTAACTCTAAAAAGGAAGCTAAATATATTTAGCTTTCTATTTTAGACCTCTAGACGTTAGGCCTATTTACATTATTAAATTTTTTAATTTTTTTTTTTTTTATTTTTTTTTTTTTGCTGTCGCAAAAGGAAGTCTACCCCTCACATGATTGATAATCACAGAAGTTCATTTTGGTCACCCTGGATTTTCTGACCTAATCATGGTGACTGCAAACAACATTGCATCTCTGGTATCAATGACAACTGATGAAACTATGTAGCTCATACCCAAGACAAGTCATGAATTATTGTGCAATTCACTGTCCGATTTTTGTTTTTCAAAGTTGCCTGCAAAGATTTGTTTTTAAGAAGGGTGTAAAATAATGCTTTACTTTTCCAGAAAGCACATTTTTACACAATTAGATTTATTGATTAAGAAGAGAAAGGTGATTATGGTATAACTTATTTCATATTTAAATATAGGATAACATTTCCTTTTTAGGAGTAACATGCATGTAGTCCGCCTTTGCCCTTTTTTCCCCTGAGGCTAAATTATTAAATAATTATCATTTTTTTCACACAGCAACAGAGGTCCTGCTCTCCAGCATTGTCAGAGCGAACATGTACCCCATCTCCTACAGCAGTTTCCCCCACTCAACCCTCAACCTCTGAGCAACCCAAGACTAAGCTAATACCATCATCAAAGACGTAAGTACCAAATGCAAATATTAATTATTTAAATTGATTTTTACCATGGGAGGGGGATACCCCTCCACTCTCTCGCCGCTGGCACCTCCTCCCCCCTTTCAAATTCTTGGATCTGCCACTGCAAGCCATTTCATACCAAGCACCGTATACCCTTATTTGATGCCATAATGAGATATGATATTCTTTGTGTTTGTCATTATTGCAATTCTTTTCTCAAGCACAATCATGACGGTGTCCATACAAAAGAGTAAAAAGCTGTGTACTAGTCATGCTAGTATTTCACTGTTAAATTCCTAATATGTTTGGTATTTTTATTAAAGGAGGTACATATTAAATGTGTCCATATGTACATGTACTTGAACCATTTTAAATTTTATCCCTTTATCATTTTTATTTCTTTTCTTCGAACAGGACCATAACTTAGACGGAAGAGATGAATGTGACCCTTTGCAGAGAGGTAGAATTTATTAATCCATTTCAGTATAGGGAGCGAACCAAAGAGAGGGGTCACGCATGGGACAGCATTGCGGAAAATCTCCAGAAGCATGGTTACAATGTGAACAAACGGTCTGTCCGAGACAGGTTCAAATTACTTAAAGACCAAGTGATGAAGAGGAACAGAGAAGAGGCAAAGGCTAGTGGCATTGCTCCAGAATTGACAGACACCGAGGCTGAAGTAACTCGTATAATTGAGGACCTTGCAGAGATCGAAAATGACACGAAAGGACAGCAGGCTGAACTACAACAGGAGGAGAAAAAAAAAAGATCTAGATGGTGTTGAAATGAGGAAGAGATGTCTCGAGACATTCAGTGAAGCCCCTTTCACAATTGATCTGCGACCGTTTGCGACCATTTGGTCGCACGACAGGCTGCAACAGGCTTCAATCGCCATCGATCTCATCAGGTCGCAGAAAGGCATTCACAAATGCAACAGCGGTCGTAAAACAAAAACGACTAGAAGAGACCGTTGCACGAGTAAGTCGCATTTGCTCGCATATGCTCGTGCGAGTGGTCTTGCGTTCACATGCGAGTGTTGCACGAGTGATTGCGAGTGGCTTGACGCCAATCACAATAGTCGCACGATCGATTGCATGGTCGTGCGAGTGGATGTGAGACCATGCGATCGCTCGTGCGATTGAATGAGACCGGTGCAAGTGGTCGTGAGAGTATTCGTGCGAGTGGCGTGGGGTATAAAAACCCCCTCGACAATTGACCGGTAGTCAGTTTCAAGTTGGCCTTCTTAATATTCAAGATGCCAAAGAAGAAAGTTACAAAGAAGAGAAAGTTGTTAGAGGAGGGCCCTGTTGCAGAGGATTATCTCCATAGTCCCCCTATATATACCCCCGAGGAATAGTCGCATACAGTCTCATACAGTCGTGCAACGGTAGTACAACGTTGTAAGATGTGCTGCGATCGGTCGTGCAACAGTCTCATGGTCTTAGCACTATCGCACCCATTCGCAAGACTGGTCGCTATAGGTCGCTAGCGCACGTGCGAGTGTTGCACGACCTCCAGCCCACCCACTGCGACTATTGAGTGGTGCGAACTCTCGCATCTAATCGTGCAACGTTGTGCAACACTCATACGAGAATCGCACGACTGGTCGTACGACCTAATGCGAGTGAATCGATCGCATCTGGTCGTGTCTGGATTTTGAGCATGTTCAAAGTTCAGATGCGACCAGTCACGACCGCCTCAGGTTCGTGCGACCGCCTGCAACGACTGCGAGTGGTCGCAAGACACCAAGCGATCGGTCGTGCAACACCCCGAAAAATCTGTTGCAGGCGGTCGCAAACTGGTCGCAGACCAATTGTGAAAGGGGCTTGAGACAAGCAAAAGGTACTAGTGAAGATTTATTTCAGTTTGTCTCATCAGATGCACCTTTATTGAAATCCATACAGTAAAGTCACTTGGCTAAAATATTCCATAGTATTTTTTGCATTTAATGTCAAATATTTTTAAAAAGGAGATGATATCAGAGGAAATATGGGGAAATACTAAAGTGGTTAACGACATGTTAAGGGCAAATTTAAAAAAAAAAATAATGAAATATATTATGACAGAGTATCGCACTCATAACAATTTATCAATTGACTCTTTGTTTTAGGGTTAAAGGTGAAAAAGATGGCCCATCTACAAAGAGAAGAAATACAGGGAGCGACGCTACTGAGTTTCTTCTGAGGAAGCTAGAAATGTAGAGAGAAATGAAAGAACGTGACTTTGAGCTGAAAAGAGAGGATGCTGAGAGAATGAGACAAGATGAACAGAGAAGATTGGAGAGGGAGGAAAGAGAGGAAGAAATAAGACGGTAAAGGGAGGAACAAGAAGAAGAAAGAAGGAGACGAGATGAAGAAAAGACGAGACGACGTGAGAAGGAGGAAAGAGAGGACAGGAGGAGACGAGATGATGCAGAGAGACAAAGAAGAATGGATTTACTGCAGCAACAGCTAATGCAGCAAAATCAGCTGCTTATGGCATTGCTGGAGAAACATAAGAAAGACTAACGTCCCACACCCAAGAAGCTTTAGGAACCTCTACTATGTAAATATGTTTGTATTTACTTTTCTAGTTATTTCTTCCCATATCTTAAATGTTTTATCTTGGTAACAAATAATGCATGTATTATTTTTCATGCATTATCATGTGGTGCTGTAGTTTCTGTTGTTGATTTTTTTTTTTTTTTTTTTTGGTTGTTGCCTATGAAATGTTCCTCATTTTCTTTATTTTGGTTTATTATAGTCTTGCTTAAGTAGAAGTAAATCTAGAGATTATTAAGTAATGTTAGAAGTAATCTGATGTCATCTTTACATCTCTTACATTACATGTATGTTGTAGCTGTTGAAGGTCATTGATTATGCTGACAGGTTTTGCACACAAGGTATAAAATAGGAGCAGTAAGCTCTCATTTCTTGGAATGGGGTAGGACAGAAAGCTGATCCTTCTTGGGTAGGAGAATAGAAATGCTTAACTCTGTGAGTTCGAACAAAACAATATAATCAAAGCCATTTCACGTACATGGGTAAAAATGTGTGCTGGAAATTCCCATGATACTTTCAAGTGTTGTCTACAACATACAGATGTTTACAACAAACAGAATCTATGTAACCCATTATGTAGATATGATGTTTGCATTATTTCTGATTTTTTTACATGTTAGATATTATATTATCGATTTGGGCAAATCTTTGTGTGTGTGTGTGTGTTAATGATTATTTTTTTATTCTATACCCATACTCAGACTTCATTTGCCAAAGATATTCAGTGTGCAATTACATCCTATCATGTGCAAGCCATGCTTATAACCAGCTTGCCCTGTTGTGTATTCAAGTATTTATTCATTGTGGTGCATAATTTTTTCAAATTAGCACTTTCTCATTTGCACAAAGAGTTTTTCATACAAACATTTGTTAGGAAGTGTTACGTCGATTCTCTGATGGGGTTTATGAGTCTTGCACTTTTCGTCAGGTGCCTTTATATGTAAACACGAAATGTTACCTGTGCATAAGCTTTTTTCTTCCTCAAAAAAACAGTGCATATATATATATATATATATACATACCGTTTAGCTACAGAGGGGCACTGGGGGGAATGCCTTCCCCCACTCCCTGTTGAATAACAAGGGCCAAAAAACAAACAAACAAAAACAAAGAGGAAAAAAGGGACAGGGAGAATGGAAGCAGGATGAGAAAAGAAGCTGTAGGACCCGTCTTGCACGCCCCCATAATCATTTGACTTGTAAATTTTCTGAGTAAGATCATAGCACCCCCCCCCCCATGATCCCTATACTCACTTTAGAAACTCTCATAAACTTTCAATTGTTAAAATTTTGCAACAGATAAAATTACAGCCCATTATGTGAATATGTTTGTATCTTAGTTCTGATACTAAATTGCAAAAACCATGGAAAAATAATGCCATGACAAATGATAACGAGTATTGCTGCACTTTTTACGCCTTTTTTAACCATGTATGCCAGATACATTCTGTGTGCAATATCAGGCCATTCATTCATTTATGTGTAAATTATGAAACTCACAGCAATTAAACTATGTTTTAAACAAACATGGTCATATGATTATAATCCGACATATGCTATGGCGGCACTTGCAGGCTTTATTTCATTAAAGATATAAGGTAAGGGTTAAGGTTGAAAGTGGATTTTGCATTAGGTAAATAGTGTTTGCTCCAGGAATGAGTTACTGTATGACATTAACTGCATAGTAGACCATGGGATGACTGCTGAAATTCTCACTTTTCGTGGTCCGCGAGTTCGCCCCACCTAATTTCACCTTGTAAATGTTACTAAAAATACAAAAACACTAATGGCATATGTTGCCATTTGCAAAAAGTGCAACTTTGTTCAAAAATGATTATTTTGTAGCAAATTAACTGAGCTCGAAATCTTCTTGACCACATGGATTTCAGCCACAGAGTTTAGCACAGCATTCCCACCACATGGTATGTGCTGTGTGTGTGTCTATGAGAGTTTGTGTGCTATGTGTTTGTGTGTATTATGTGTATGGTGTATAGGGAAGTGTCAGGCTCTTTCACTTACTTTGACCTGGCTCTAGAACAGCATGGCATGGCCAGTGCAAGCTGCATGATAAAACCTTTGTTTTTTATCTTTTGATTTATTTAGATTGGGGAGCTTAAGTTTATTATAAAACAGAGGAGGGAAGAGAAAGAATTGAGCCTTTTATGAGGGGAAAAATGAAAAATTGTTTGTCAACAGCTGTATTTTAGTGGCCAATATCAAAGACAATGCAGATAGTGTAGTCTGCTATGGATAATGTAGTCTGCTACCTATTGTGAACACACGGAGTAACTGCAATAGCAAGTAGTATTGTAAAGGATGAGGTAGTTTTGCACTGTGTCGTGTTTAGTCAAGGGAAGATTCACAGCAAAGAATTCTTGTGCTTACCGCTCATGAATAGGAAAATCTGCTACACATTAATTCAATCAGTGAAGAAAAAGTGAGAGTTGACGCCTCTGATATTCACACGAGATGAAAGAAACAAACAGCTTCATGTTACTCAGAAGTGACAGATATGAGAAGTGAATGAGTTCAATTCTTTGGCAGTCATAAAGGCCAAGGCAAAATACGGAAAACTGTTAACAAGTTTAATGTGGACATTTTAAACACGAAACTCCTCTAAAATTCATTTTCCTAATCATGAGAGGTGAGATGTTATTTTTCTGTGATGGCACAGAATGCAAGATTGTGCCTCATGTTGAGGACATCACATGCACACTGCTCGGAGCAGACACTTTGAGATTCAGCACTCTAAATTACCTGAGATAGATTTTGGTAGGTTTGCATGGATTTATATACATAAGCACTGATATTACAATTTATACATTTTATTTCTTGGAAATATATGGGTTATGCAATTGCAAATACTTCTTTAAAGACCTACTAATTTTGCAACTGCTATAGACTGAGTTTTATCCATTACAGAGTGGATTTTGCATGAATTTGCATAACTGGAATTTAACTATATCATGGTTTCCTACTTGGCAACAATCACAGGCCTATAAACATTGCATTTTGCACCAAAAGTTACTCTTAGCATATTGCCTTTAAGGTGATTTGATAGTTAGTATTTGCAGTTCAGTCAAATAGACTGATTTGCATATTGATGCATAATTTACATAATTAGGCACCAATATCATAAAAGGTATACACAATTTTTGCTTAGAAATGTTAAAAATTCAGATGATGCAGTCCGAAATAGAACTGAATACTAACTTTTGATTGATATGATACTGAGCTGTTCGGTGCAAGTACTACAGTATCAAAAAATGGGGTTTGCATTAATATGCATAATTAAGCCTCATTATATGGTGACGAACTGCTATTTTCTAAGCTTGAAAACAATCATGTTTACAGTCAGCACCCATAGTTTCTGAAACTATAGCTTTCATATGATCTGATACAGGAATTTTCAGTTGAGTAGCCACAATAACGGATTTGCATATTGATGCAGATGAGCATAATTAAGCGTCAATTGCACATAATTGAGAATCACTGTCATAAAATAATTACAGATTTGTTATGGCTTGGAAAATTCGCATTCAGATTCTGCATTCCAAATTATCCTTAAATACCATCTTTTGATTGAGAGCATACTGATCTTTGTGAATTATGGGATAAACAATATATTTTGCATAAATTTGCATAATTAGGCAACATTACAGTGGTAAATTGCCACTTCCAAGCTTCGCAACATTCGTATTTAGATTAAGCACCTAAAGTTTAATCAAAATATCAGTATTCATGCAGTTTAATATAAACATTTGTCAGTCTAAAAGAGCCAAAATAATGGATTTGCATACAAATGAATAATTTGTATAATTAGGCATCAATATTTCATAATAAGGAATCAGTGTCATAAAATATTAACACATTTACGGCTTGAATTATTCACATTCAGATTATACAGTCCAAATAATCCTTGGATATATCTTTACTGAGAACACACCAGTGTTTGTGAATTATTGTATAAGTAATTAATACTGCATAAATTTGCATAATTAGGCCACATTACAGTGATTAATTGCCATTTCCAAGATTTACAACATTCATATTTAGAGCAAGCACCCAAAGTTACCCTGAAATATCACCTTTCATGTGATTTGATATTAGCATTATTAGCGCCCCAAATGGATTTCCATATTGACGCCTGATTTGCATAATTTGGCATCATTGTTACAAAAAAATATACATATATGGTTAAGAAATATTCGCATTCAGATGATGCAGTCCAGATTAGCCTGAAATACTATTTTTTTTTTAATTAATGATACCAGTGTTAAACTGTTTTGTGTATTATAGTTAAACAATGAATTATGCATAAATTTGCATAATTAGACCTTATTAGAATGATAACGTGCAAGTTTCAGGCTTGGCAACATTCATATTTGAATTCAGCACAAAAAAGTACCTTTGTCCCCAACTTTTCAGGTGGGGCGAACAAGTGGACCACGAAAATGAAAAACGGAGCCTCTTTTTCCATGTCATCCCATGGTCTATAGCATTTGTCGCTAGAGCATTTGTCATACAATCCCAAATGATAGTCTCTGCCTTCTTACTTTTTATCATTGTATGGTATACTGGAAGATCTATTAGAAAGGAGCTTTCCTTTTTAAGTTTTAAAAAAAAATGTAAGTTTACTTCTGCCAAAGTACTACTTGGTTTGATTAGCACATTTTATCAGTCTTTCCAGGGAAAGAGAGAGAGAGAATATATCAGAACAATTGTGCATTCCATTGTTATTTAAATGTTATATAGGTTTTGACTTTAGATGTTTGATAGGTGCTGTAGTTAAAGTATACAGCTACTGATTGTAGAAGTGTTGCTTAATCCATTCTTTTCTTTTTCTTCACGTTTATCATGTGCAAAGTTAGTGTGTGTCTTCATATATTTTTCCAAGAGAGTTTGTAGCTGTTTGAAAACTTTACTTTTGTACTTTTATACATGCCGAGTTACAGTTACTCCTTTTTTTTTAATTAAATATGCAGTACTTCTAAATTTCTTAAATCAGCACCAGGTGTCATTTTAAAACAGTGCAATCATAGTGAAAGGTGTTTATAAAGTCATGAGATAGAGACTAAGAGAGAGAGAGAGAGAGAGAGTAAAATGGAGAGAGAGAGAGAGGGGGGGAGAGAGAGAGAGAGAAAAGACAGTGAGAAGTGAACAGATGAGGGGATGCTTTACTGCACTCAATATATGATGGATAGATAAATGAAGAGATGAACCAACTTTGGAGAGATGAACCAACTTTAGAAAGATGAAGAGGGATCTACAGTGTACTCTATCAACTGTCTTTCTTCTCTTGCCAACTCTCTCCTTTTCTCTCTCTCTCTCTCTCTCTCTCTCTACTTATTTCAGCTACTCCTCTTTCTCTATTCTCAAAAGCACAGGGAATGATTTTGTGGTGATACATGTATGTCCTGTACAATTTTTTTCTTATCAAATTTGTACAAACGTGAATAAAAGAGTCGTTATATTCTTCGTAGTTGAAATCAGGATTCGATGGTTTGTTGATATCGTAGAGAAGTGCAAATTCGTAGTCATCCAATAAATATAAAAAATTGCCAAGCGTCAACATATTTCTCACTCGGTGCAGGTTCGCCATCGTGATACAAAAGTAACATGATCTAAACAAAAGTGGTCACCTGACTTTCGGAATGACCGTACGTACGTACGTCGAGAGATCGATCGAAAGCGTTTCCGCGAAGAGAACGGACTTGGCCTGTGCGACGAGTCGACGAGCCGACGAGCTGCGTTGTAGACCCCGTTCGGAGCAGAAATCGAAAGCTCGCTAATAACCCTTTCAGGACAGGAATTATTTACTGGATAAATTGGTCACATTTTGTTCTTCAAATTGGCAACAATAATAATTTTTCTTTTAATGCTACGTGGTTCTAATAAAATGTAATGTCTATGAAAACAACGTACATGGTTTAACCTTTATCGAAAAGTTGAAAAAGCTGCCAATTTTAACAAAAAACAATGATTTTGAACCTCTCAATTTAAGGATTTTAAAGCTTATTCTTGTTTTTCAAATTCCTGGCATCAAACGCAATTTGGTCATGCAACAAAAATGGACATAGTTTGTGCAGAAATTTTTGCTCTTTCTACTCATGCATCTGATATGTTTTTTAGAGCTGTGAATCAAAAGTTATTGAGCCAAACCACAAAATGTGGTCAATCGTCTCAAAAGGGTTAAGAATGAAATATGAGTAGTTAACTTAGTTTTCGGCTGAGATAAAATACTTGAGCAATTTTGGTATTCAGTTGAATCTTTTGGCTAAGTACTTTACCCTAAGTCTAAGACAGCTCCCTAGCAGACTTAAAGGGGGTACCCAATGCTGAAACAATGTTAGTTCATTTAAAAGATCATAATTTTATTAGAAGAAAATCATCTGCCTTAATTTTTCTTTTTAATTCGTGTTGCCAGAAAATCCCCGAAATATGGTAAGATTTCAGGATATTTTGGCCCCTCAGCTGTGTCCCAATTTCAGCTAGGTAACCACAATGACGTCAAAGTGGTTACCTTGTCGCGCAATTATAGCAAAATGCGCGCAAGGTGTAATGCATTTTGTACAGTCTAGCGCGCAACACATCTGCAATACGCGAACCTGGGTAACCACTTTGACGTCATTGTGGTTACCTAGCTGAAATTGGGACACAGCTGAGGGGCCAAAATATCCTGAAGTCTTACCATATTTCGGGGATTTTTCTGGCAACACGAATTTTTAAAAAACTTAAGGCAGATGATTTTCTGCTAATAAAATCATGATCTTTTAAATGAACTAACATTGTTTCAGCATTGGGTACCCCCTTTAAGCCAATTACTTGATTGGCAGGTATGTGGCTTTCATACATACGCGGAGCAGTATAAGCACAAGCAAACCATGTAAGCGCGCATCTACTGTGACGCATTTATTGCGCATGATTTTGGACAGGATATGTGACTTCACAATGGATATCAGTAAGTAAAATTGATCCTTGAGAGCTGTTTCATCAAATCGATTTTAAGCTGAAATCGATTTGAATTATTAATTTTTTTTTAAATTTGGAGGGCTCTGTGATCAAGACTAGTGAAATTTGTGTCTGTCAACCACCAAATGGCGACGCTAAACCACTGCTGGAGGGGGTCCCCAAAAAGTAAGTAAATGCCGTTTTTCGTCAAAAAAATATTTTTAATCGATAACAAACTGTATCATTTTTGTAGAATAAAGGAATTTTCATTACTTTTTTGAAGGAAAATTCATAGAACCAATTGGTATTTGTAGTAATGCAGCTTAATACGGCATCCCCGACTGGGTTACAGAAAGGCGAATTTCCCTGCTGTAGGCATTTTGGTCCCATTCATATAAATTCATGCAAGTCAAATTCAACTTTTGTCTACCGGCGTAAATCAAATATCAGTTTACAGGAACGTTACTCGTTAGACTAGTAGTCTATTAGATTTTTTTTTAATTTACCACAATATGCCTGGACGTATAAATCATCACATTTGATACGAATGGGTCTTGTGCTTATGTCATACAGGCTCTAGATCTAACTTAAGTTAGAGTAGATCTAGGGTCTAAATCTAGTAATGTCTGGTCTCTGTAACACTCGGTTAACAATCGAGTTTTGTTCAAGAAAATGTTCACTGAGACTCGTCTCTTGTTAGCAATAAGTTTAGCCTAGCTTCCTAGGTTCTGAAATGATAGATGTAGACTAGAATCTAGTCTACATCTAGAGTAGATGTATGTTTAGTCAAGATCTAGAGTAAATGTAGATTTAGTCTAGATCTAGATCTACCAGTTAGTGTAACTGTTAGATCTAGACGTAGTCTAGACAAGTAACACGAACAATTAGACTACCTGGTCCCCTGATCTATTTGTCTTGATCTAGCGTTAGAACTAGGTCTACTAGATTGGCTAGACTAACAGTGTTCTAGAATCAAGGGCAGATCCAAGGTATTTGGCCATTTGATGTCCACTATGTTACATTATGGTACATGTATTTGAACATGAAATGACATGTAATGCCAATTTTGCAATATCATTTCATTGATATTTGGTATAATCCAAGATCTGGTACTGCTTAAAAATCATCAGATACGTTATTATAAAATTAAAACTTTAATGTGGTTGGTAAAGTTGGGAAAAAATATCTTGCACTTTAATACAAGTGGAACCACTGACGAAATTACACTTTAATTCTTTTGAACATATTTCATTTTTATAAATTGAAAATTATTCTGTGGAGTATATTTGCTATCAAAACAGGTAAAATTCTTTTTCAATCTCAGGTTTTCAAATAGGCCTACATGAATAGAGGTGTGGCATCTACTGCTCATTCATTGCATCTGGACTTTCATGCTTTAGTTGATGTACATAACTTCAATTTGAAAAGGTAAGCAGTATTAGATGACATGATTGGTTTGTAAGCATGTTTTGTGCCTGTCACAAAAAAAATAAATAAATAAATAAAAGTTCAATAATAATAGTCTTTTTACCAAGCGTATTACTCTTACCCATTCTGAAAATTCAAAAGAGCAACAAAGACAATATTATCATAATTTGTTTATTAATCCTTGTACTTTATTTATTTGAATATGCATTGTAAGTAACTGATATAATCATAAGATATGATTACAGAATGAATTAAAAGAGCACTGCTTTTTCCTTAAGTACCCATGAATTCATTTATCAGAATTGTGTTTGTATTTTTCTGATTTCTGCAGACTACAGAGGCTGAATCACCAGCAATGATCTGCTCGATATGGCGAGCCTTTAGATACTTGTGTAACACCCTCCTTTTCCTGCTTCAAGTTGGACCACAACGTTACATTTATGGAGGGGTGAATCCAGGATTTTGTAAGGGGGCAAAAGTCTCAGACAATTTTCTGACAAGCAAAAGAAAAAAAAAGGGTTATCACATTTTTTACTCTTTGTCGTTCAAAAAAAATTATCTGACAAGCAAACCCCCCGAACAAGGAGTGAATAAAGATTATCAATTCGAAAGAGGGGGGGGGGGGGGGGGCGCACAATTTACTAAACAATCAGTGGTGGATCTACGGGGGGGTTTAGGGGGTTTAAACCCCCCCCCCCCCCCCCCCCGCTTGGGCTGCCAAGTAAACATTTAATGTGCATAGGAAAAAAAAATAGAGCATGCAAGTATGCTTAAAATCGCAAGCTGGCAACCCTAAAAATGAAAAATCTCCCTACTGTGGGAGGGGGTATCCCCCCTCCCCCCTCCCCCTCGCATGCTTCGCTCGCTCGGTCTCGGTCGCTACGCTCCCTCGCAATACCTAGCTCAGCCCCTCAAACCCCCTCCTTGGAAAAATGCTAGATCCGCCCCTGACAATATACACTTTTATTTCAAGGGGGAACGAGCCGGAAGAGCCCCCTAAATCTGTCACTGCATGTATGTTCTTTGGAAATAAAACTTCTTCAAAAAGTGTTTTTGAAGTCTTTTATCTAAAAAAGGTCAGAACAGATAATTAGATTTTTTTTCATGTTGATAAATCTCAAGATTCACCTGAGCAGCAGTGAATCAATGTGTTTGGCCTATTAGTCCATTGTCAGGCAGTCAAAGAAATGGCCTTTAAAGGGAAAGTCTACCCTGATTACAAGTTGGTTTTAAAAGAAGCAGAAAAACTAAAGAAACAGATCAGTCAAGGTTTGAGCAAAGTATGATAATAAATAAAAATAAAGTTATGAATTTTTGAAGTTGTAATTAAAATCAAACACAAACTGGCAACTCTGTGACGTATCTTGTGAGCTCCTCTCCCATTTGCCTTGTACTCCAAATATAGTTAATTACAATTTCTCTAAGGAAAATACATACATGCACTTTAGATATAATTATTGCTCATATGTTTTTACACAAAACCTGTATGAAACAAATATATTCCTTCATCAGAAACTAAGAAAATGAAAATTTATGAAATTTTCTGTACTGAGCAAATGGGAGAGGAGTTCGCAAGATACGTCACAGAATTGCCAATTTGTGCTTGATTGATTACAACTTCAAAAATTGAGAACTTTCTTATTTCTTATCAATTTTGGCTCAAACTTTCACTAATCTGTTCTCTCATCAATAAAATACCAGGGTGGACTTTCCCTTTAAGGCAATTTCATGAAAACATTTTTGTTGGAAGATATTATGTCATGACTAAAAAACTGTACACATTATTCATGGGCCGCGGAACCGGGGGGGGGGGGTGGGGCTGCAGCCCCACTTTTTTGAGTAGACGCGTTTTTATAAAACCTCGGAAAAGAAGTTCGACAATTTTCAATTAATGAGTGAAATCAAATCAGCCCCCCCCCCCTTCCAAAAACGCTCCGCGGCCCCTGTTTTTTCTAAATTTTAGATGCATCTGAAGTTACTTCTTAGACTGATTTTGGACTAATTATTTTTTGTAATCAGAATTTTGTTTTAGTTATTCTAAAGTGCAATAAAGATATCTTTCCTACTCTGTCTATAAATGATATCGGAGATAATTTTCATGAAGAAATAATGAAGAAAAATATATAATCATAACAAATGTAGGCTTTAAGACATGCATTTTATTCGCTTTCTACTATTGTGTCTCTGGAATGTTATAATGCACTTGTATTCCTCTACTGAAGTTGATGAATCTTTAATACTTCCTCATCATTTTATAAAATATAGATTTGCAATCATGAAAGGATTGAGAAAAATAATAAGCTATAAAGCTTGTAAACTCTTTGTAACTTTTATTTTTAATGTAATGTTTGTCTTTTAAAGAGATAAAGGAGGGGAAACAAGAAATGAATATCTAAAGGTGAGACTGTATGCTTATCAATGGTAGCAACTATGAAATGATTATAAAGAGCAATTGTTATGTGAGTATATTGGTTTGTACGAGGAGAAGGTGCTTTTTGTTACAGGCCAGTTTCTCTCCCCCCCCCCCTTGTTTTATTTATTTTTATTTTATTTATTTTTTTGTTGGGGGGGGGGGAGAGAAAGGAAAGAACAAAAGGAGATCTTTGAAAGGGAAATGTAACTCTGCGATTCGAAAGGAGTGTGTTTTGTGTATGTGGCGGAGAGGGAGGTGGTCAATGAAAATGATGCTCATTGTTCCGTTGGGGTAGTTGTTTCTTTGCAACAAGAAAAACAGAATGATCAATTTTAATATGGAAATGCCATCATATTAGTTATTGAAAAGAGCAATGAAAAGTAATCAAAACTTCCCCGTTTTTCCTCTTTAAACAATAATTCAAAGTGTAGCATTTAATACCTATAGTATTATTGTCATGTAAAGAAATATAGGCCGATATGAAAAACATATCAAGCTGGAAAGGAAAAATGAGAAGAGAAATAATTTTAACCAAAAGGGGCAATTTGGGAATTAGCATATTCCTTGGACCTCCCGTGTCCCATTGCAAATGAATCTTAGCAATACTGAAATCATATCACAAATTCGGTAGTGATAATTGATAAAGTGAGTAGACCACTCATTATGAGGAGATATTATTCTATTCTATACTATTGACCTTGTCTTTGATGATACCAAACATGAAACACATTGCCATTAATTTTGTTGAGCATTATCCACCTTCAAATAGTAGTGCACGTCAAATTGAGGTTAGCGGACATTAAACCGTTACACCTTAATTCTGCTGAACATAGCAAATCAATAATAACCAATAACACATTAAAATTGATCTGTGCACCTCTTAAAATCGATCAGGATCACATCCTAAGTTAAAATCGATTTAAAAATAATATCAATTTTAAATACTTTGATGAAACAGGCCCTCAAACCTAAAATCAATTTTAAGTGCATAAAATCGATTTTAGGCACTTAAAATCGATCGGATCGATTTTAAGATCAATTTTAAGGATTGATCAAACACCCCCCAGTTTACTTAGCCAAGCCAAATGCTAAGTAAAATGCTAACTTAATGCGCGTTTTGATTTGAATACCGCCCAAGAATCTGGCAGCTATCACAGCACTGCACATCCTGGGCATTCGGCTGGTCAAGTTGTGAAGATAGTCACTGGAACTGTCTTTCTATGCCTTCTGGACATATAAAAATATTTGTCTACCAGCATGACAATGACCCCAATCATTCCTTAAGGCTGTGCTAAATCCACCATGAGCAAAAAGAAGAGAACGGGTTCCTGAAAATCATGGGTTGGTCGCCCTAGTCCCCGGATCTGAATCCGATAGAGCTGATGGAAAGAGCTGGACAGCAAGTGAGCTTTATCTTGTGAAGGCATTGAAGTACATTTTCAGTGCCTACCTCCACAACTACCTCCACAAGTTTGTCTTTCAAAAGAAAATTTACCGCAAACACTCCTCAAGACAACGTAAAAGCTATCTTTAGAAAAAAGAAGAGAGGGGTCCTAAAAAATATGCTATGGGAGAGCTGGACCTGAAGGTCCGATGAAAATGCCCAACAAGTGAGCCTCATCTGTTGGAAATTCTTCGGAATACAGGGAAATACACTTCCCTTTACTTTCTCCACAACTGCTTCCACAATTTGACCAGGTGGATGCACATGATTTGCCGTACTGTGGTCACTACCAAGGGCGGGTTCTCTGATGAGAATTCTTTATTATTCGAGACGTGATTGAATAAAACTTTGAAAAATAAAGAAATGCGCATCTAATGACAAACTATTATTCATTTGGGTATTACATTCCTTGAAGAAGCAACAAAATGCAAATGATAAACAATATAATATGATTTCCCAAGAGAAAAAATAAAAGAAAAACTAGTGTGGTGATCCCAAAATACACAGTAAAAAATATGTTAAACAACTGTTCATTTTTTTTTTAACAACGTTGTTTAAGTCGGTCACTCTGTTAATCAACCAAGGTTGTTTAAACTTTAAACAGCCTCTTATTTATTTTTTTTTTTTTTTTAAGCAACAGCTTTTAAACATCTAGGTTGTTCAAATTAAGTTGTTTAAACACACTGGCACACAGTTGCTTAAAACTTTTTTCACAAATATTGTTTAAAAAACTGTTGTTTAAAACAATCGTTCAAAACATCTAAGTTGTTTAAATTAAGTTGTTTAAAACTTTTTTCACAACTAATAATAATAATAAAATTGGATATTTATATAGCGCTCATATATCCACCATGAATGGTGCTCAAGGCGCTCCACTATTACACCGGCTCTACCGATTTCGGTGCTCATAGCATTCAAGGAATTAATTAAACTATTGTTTTAAAAAATGCATTCAAAGTTGCTGTTCAAAATAATTGTTTAAAAACTATAAAGATGTGTTAAACATACACGGATGTTTAAGGCTGTTGTACACAAGTAAGTTCCAAATGCCAGAGCTGATTAATACGTTCAGAGGAAAGCATTTAGACTAACTGTACTGTAATCTTATCGAGTTTATACTCAAGACATATTTGTGCTGCGGTCACATTAAATCACATCACATACATATAGTATAGGATCGGACCTACGCGCGCGTTCACTTTGTGCAACTTAAACTGCGCTACGCTGTAAGGGCGACTTGCAAAGTTGCAGGTCTAGATCATAATTTATTCTGTGACTGTGGCTTAGATCTAGACATCATATAGATGTCATGGCAGCACAGATATGTCTTGAGTATAACCTCGATCAGGTTACAATATATTTAGTCTAAATGCTTACCTCTGAATGTATCAATCAGCTCCGGCATTTGGAACTTCTGCAACATGTCAACCACAAAGTCATCCGCCATGATGAAGCCGGCCGTGTTTGGCGGAGAAGCAAACCCGTCTAGCGCGAAGTTTCATTCTTTTTATTCAACGTTGTTTAAAAGATTATTCTTTAATATCAATTCAATTCAATTTCGATTTATTAATATAAAATACACAATGCAGTTGTCCAAGGACTAATAGTGCAATGTTCACATAAAACGTGCATCAGAATTAAGAACAATTATATACAATTAAAATTATTAAATAATTAAAATTATAATTAAAATTATTATAAAAATACATACATGAAACTATATTCATATTGTAATACCTGAAATGATAATG
The DNA here is from genome assembly GCA_025618425.1 of Heliocidaris tuberculata. Classification (NCBI taxonomy): domain Eukaryota; kingdom Metazoa; phylum Echinodermata; class Echinoidea; order Camarodonta; family Echinometridae; genus Heliocidaris; species Heliocidaris tuberculata. The sequence continues at coordinate 28,068,085 of CM046841.1, forward strand.
ATAAAGAAATTAGCGTCAGGTTGCAAAGGTATTGAATAAAAGAGGTGATTATGTAAGTAAAATATGTAAATAAAATCTTAGCTGGAATATTATGTTGTAAAATTGCTTGATATGCTGTGTAAGGTAAAATATCAAGTTAAGTTAAATGAATTATTTCATAGACATCACATATCATTGATGTCTTAAACAGCGTTTGTTTAAAATGCAGGGTCTGTTTTTTAAACAATATTGCTTAAAATTTAAACAGCACAATCTTTTAAAAAAAATAAAAATTTTAAACAGCGTTTTTGCTGTGTAATGATGTCTTTCATAGATGAAAATATTAGTTTTCAGCATGAGTAAAGGATTGATTAATGTATATTAGTCAATAAAGATGTATTATTCGTCAGTACAAACAAGGGTCAGATTTTGTAGAATTCCGAAAGAGCCAAAACGATTGCCATTGTTGCACAACTGACCAAACCAATGACCTAATTTTTTCCACTAGAAATGATACTTGGGGGGTTAGGTTGTTGTTGTTGTTGTTGTTTTTTTTTTTTTTGCCTCCTGAAACGCTTTTCATACGTTAAACTGGTGTCAACTCGAAGGCTCATGTCTGCCCTTCAGTTCGATACCAAATTATTACCATGGTTACATTGCTACATATCTGATGATAAATGAAATGTGCGTGATCATGAAAAATCATTTCTGAATACATGCAGGTGTATCCAAACTTTTGGAGGTCATTATATATACATCATGTACATGTTCAGCTTAAAATCGATTCTAAAGCGAACACCATACATACTTACCTTTAACGGTGGTCAAGGTGGAAGCAGTCACCGTAGTTGTCTCATTGCTTACTGTTGAAAATATAAGAATATGAAATTGATATATAAATCAACGCTTTGTGAACTTAAAAGAAATTACAATGTATTTCATACATTGAAATTTTAATGTGTCACTTTATATCCAAATATGTAACAACATGAACAAAGACCCAAGGCCTACATGTTATCCACTTATAATGTATACAGTATGAAAATTTTGAAATTAAAGTGATATAGTCCATGCTTAATTTGCACAAATGGCCTAGGCTCCCGTATTCATGTACCATATCAAATAACAAAAACAAAACAAAAGCAAATCATCGTTGACGCAACTTTGCCTTGTGTTGTAAAGCAATATAATTATTCCTGGGCTTGACCATGACTGGATCATCTGGATTCGTAAAATTACAATATGAATTCATATTCTTTTGATTCTTTAATTTTTTTTTTTTTTTTTTTTTTTTTTTTAGCAGGCTCCAATTCCTGAATGAAATGTGCGTGATCATGAAAAATCATTTCTGAATACATGCAGGTGTATCCAAACTTTTGGAGGTCATTATATATACATCATGTACATGTTCACCTTAAAATCGATTCTAAAGCGAACACCATACATACTTACCGGTGGTCAAGGTGGCAGCAGTCACCGTACTTGTCTCATTGCTTACTGTTGAAAATATAAGAATATGAAATTGATATATAAATCAACGCTTTGTGCTATTCCTTCCACGAAGAGGAGTGTTTTGACATCAGGTATCTAGCGTTTGTATAGCACTGTTAGAACGTTGATTAAAAATTTTAATCTTGTTGGTTAAAATTTTAATCAACCGAGGATTACCAGGTGAACCACACATTTGTAGGTTAAAACTTTAATCAACGGCCTGTTGATTAAAGTTTAACCTGTGGTTGATTAAAAGTTTTAATCATTTGTTGGTTAATCGTACTTCGCTCAACGTTGGTTAAATTGGTGTTGATTAAACTTAAACATATTGTTGGTTAATTGTTTAACCATTTGTTGGTTAGTTTTATTTTGTTGGTTAATCGTATTTTGCTCAACATTGGTTAAATTGGTGTTGATTAAACTGAAACAAATTGTTTGTTAGCCTCATTTGGTACGTGAGAAACTCTTTTCATATCTGTGATTGTTGTCTAGCTTAATCTTAATTTATAAAGAAATAGATCTACTGTGTGATCTTGCTTTCTAACTAAAGATAAGCGGTTTGGGAAATTCGACCTGCTCAGACCTGGACTAGACCTGACCAAGCCAGGCCCACCGGCCGTAGACTACGCCTACGCCTACAATGATGCTATATCTTTTTTTTTTTTTTGAAGTTCTAGTTCTAGTTTCAGTTTTTGTCGTATTGACCTGTCCGCGAAATATGGACATCCGCGAAGGTGAACACACCGCCATACCGCCGGTGTCGCCTCCTAGCTACCGTAGGAGTAGTCAGTAGATCTACCAGTGGGCCTGGCTTAGCCAGGTCTAGTCCAGATCGAGCAGGTCGAACTAGCTTCCAAGCCGTTTTAATTAGAAAGAAAGATCACACTATAGATCTATTTATTCCCAAGATTAAGCTAGACAGCAATCACAGATATGAAAAGAGTTTCTCACCTTCAAACACGCTGACAAGCTCTTTGAAATTCCCCAATCATTCAGCGACTTGAATGACAACGCCTTCCATTTTTATCGCAAACAATTTCTGCGATAGATATGCGCGCAGCAAATTTGTTCCAAATATCCATGCGCTGTTCAGTCACGCGATCGGTATTTTAATCAACTTTGATCAAACTTTAACCAACAAAAAGATAAAGTGTCTCGACAGTTAGCACTATCATTTTGGCGGGAAAGCAGAGAACACTGTTTTTAATCAATGTTGGTTACAAAGTAACCAACGAGATTAAAAACAATAATTTTAATCAACAATATTTTTAACCCACGCAAGATTAAAAGTCATTTTTAAGCAACACTCATTTTATAACCAATGTTGAGCGATTTTTAATCAACAATTTTTTAATCCGTATTTTTTTAATACATGTTTTAACAGTGAGTCTTATTAAGAAGAGATTTGTTATGAAATTCTAACGAAAACCAAACAATGCAACCGTGCTTTCCCCTGTGTCACAGAAGCCAATATTTGTTTTGAGGGTAATAAAGCATACAATATGCATCGTAAATACCACTTACCTGTGTAAGGTGTTTCAAATATCTGGATATTGTCCAATCTGATAAGCGGTGGCACATTACTTCTCGTTGCTTTAAATTTTATCTGCAGATATCAATTGCAATATTATATTATGATGTAATACTTTTAACTTTGCTCACGAAAGCGAATTTTAACATTCAACATAACTATGGAAATTATATCATCTTAAATTAGGGCGTACGTGCATGTTAGAGTTTATTCTAGAGTACATTTCTAAAAGTATCGACAAATTTCATGTAGCCTATTAATGAAATATGAATAATAAAGTTTGCGTTTTTCACGATATACATGTACATCAAACCATTATTTCGTGTCCTAAATTTTATGACATGGATTATTGGTGCCATAGGTCACACCTTTCCAACAATGCCAACGACTCTCGACTATACTATTGAGGAGGGTAATTTGATAGTTATATAATTATATAGTTACAAACCTCAATATCCATCTTGTTTGCACAAGAATAAGAAATTTCTGCAGAAGCATCCAGCGGATCTGATCCAGTAACACGAAGTTGCAGTTCTTCGTGTTCTCCACAAACTGTAACTAGCAACATAGTACCGACCCCCGCAATGAAGTAATCAAAAGATACGTTTCCTTGCGGCGATGTGAAATTGTATGGGATTGAAAATATAAACATATCACCTCCACTGCTCATGTTGCTAGATACGATTGCTCTTAGTGCACCTGTACATTTAGAAAAAGAGTGAAGATATTTGCAGGAAATATGTATTGTAAATAATCTACGGCCCAACAACCATGCAATCATGTTAAATTACTTGATTTGTAATTAATCTTCATAACATTTTTTTTTTCGTATTTCAAAGAAAGGGGTTTGAAGCACATGAAGCGAGTTTGGCAATTACATGAACGATTATCTATATCTTCATGAAAATTCAGTTTGTTGTAAAATAATATTTGTTTAATGTTAACTACACAAGCCACAATATCTCCATCATGACAAAATGGTTAGCAGTAGGTTATTTATATATACCCACTGCAAGTGCACAAATTCAGATGTTACTTCTTTTTTTTTTAATGTTAGGTCCCAAAAGAATTCTATTCTAGGCCCGCTATTTATTTCTCATTCAAATTGATGATTTTGTGAGGTTTCAGCAGATTTGGATTCCACACAAGTATCTTCTTGTCACATTGTGATATCCAAACTCTCGAACACAAACTGAACTCAGAACTTCCAAAGTTGACAGTATGGTTCAGGAGTAACCTGCTCTCTCTAAATATAGGGAAAACCAATTTTATTCATTTTCAGGGGAGGAAATTTATTGGCAACAAACAATTAAATAATAAGGTGGATGGCACAGAGATAGAAAGACAGACATGTACACAGTTCCTTGATGTGTATACCAATCAGAATCTTGACTGGAGTGATAATGCGGCTCACATTGTTACCCCAATTTATTTGAATTAATTCAGTTTACGAAATAATGATATAGGTGTATTGTACAGGGTCAAACGTTTTGTTATTGATATAATTTTATTGAAATTATACAATACTCTTATACTGCCATACATTTCACATTGCAATGTACTTTGGGCTACATACATCCAAGCTATCAACTAACAATGTCCTTCTCCTGCAAAAGAAAGCCATTTGCATAATTATATACTGGGTTTGGTCGATGATATAAATTACTTGCAAACCGCCTTATTCATGTTTCGCTTTAATGCCAAACGTTGCCTGACCTACTTTCTTCTACGTTTAATCCTAACAGCACCATTCACTCCCATCCCACAAGGCAGGCATCAAATATACATTAAGTCTGTAGTATTTTAATCATCCTCACTTCGTCTTTTGCTTTAATTTCTCATTTTCATTTCCAATTGTGCAAAGTTATTTTGAGAGGGCATTGCCCTCTATACCAGAAGTCACTACCACTCCTATGTTATCACATTCATTTATCAACAAGTGGTCAGCTGCATAGCCATGCCCATCACACATTAGTGACTCACCCTCAATTCAAGGAATAACAACAGTACTCTCTTTCTCTTTCATCTTGCTTCACTAGCAAGGGATGAGAACAAACACTTTTCATCTCCCTCTTTGCTAGACACACTTCTCAAAGTTATCTCATCGAGGCAACATGTCAGTTTGAGAACGTCATCTCTTCATATCATAATTTGTTTCCTTCATCTCACTAGGAGGAATTTCTACAATCCTATCTATTCTCTACATTCTACTCCTGCACCTCACTTGGAGAAATCATTACTATCTTATATATCATCTCTGCAATTCACTCAGAGATCAATCCAAAATCTCGCTTGAGCTAGCCAGGTAGTTTTGTGATCATTTCTGTGGTGATATCTGTGTGAATATATATTAATGGATTGTGCAATATTTGGGAACATGATATTTTGGAGGATCCATGTCCGGTTAACTCCTGCACGTATAAAGTCGGTAAGTGGTGATTGCGTTTTATTCCCATCTCGCCTATAATTAGCAACCAACCCCTTCACTGGTGACCCCGACGTGATCTAAACCCGACCAACGTGCTGAGTAGCATACATCCTTCGTCAAATCGTTTTCATTTATTGTCTTCCTTTCTTCATATATGGTCGACTCATCTTTCATCCTCTCAACATGTTGACCGACAATCGAAATCACCCTTCCTCTTCTACTCAGTCAACTCCTACTACCATTCAAAAAATGAGAGCACAAATCTTACAGCTCTCAATCCTAATTCAAACTTTGACTTCTCAATTGCAAAAAAGTCAAACTAATAGGAGCAAAAGTAGTGGAGACAAATCATCACATCACTCAAACTCAAACCAAGCTAGCCAGTCCCGCTCACATCAACATGCTGGAGAGTGGAGACTACTGTTACTATCACTGGCGTTACGATTCTAAAGCCAATAAATGCGTACCACCCAGCAAATTCAAAAAGATCTCTGACATCAGGGAAAGAACAAAGCTAATCTAGCAGCTAAAAATCATACTGGAACGACACAAAATAGTCGCCTCTTCTATGTTACCATGGTTACTGATAGGAAAACTGGAATTCGATTTCTCGTCAACACTGGAGCTGAAGTGAGCGTTCTTTCTCCTTCAAAATCCGAGAGAAATCACCCTTCTTCAAAATTTCACCTGCAAGCAGTAAATCGCTCAAGTATTACTACTTACAGAGAGCGAAGCCTGACTCTCGACGTCGGCTTGCGTCGAGTTTGCAGATGGATTTTCATCATTGCCGACATTTCCACTCCTATCCTCGGGGCTTACTTTCTACACAACTTTGGCGTGTTGGTAACTGTTCGCAATCTTCGACTCATCGATTCTACTACCAATCTATCAGTAAAAGGCATCCTTTCTTCTTCTCCTTCTATCAGTCCTATGTTTGTAAAGCCAGACAGTCAAGCTGCTTACAAATCTCTTCTTGATCAATTTCCCGACATCTCACGTCCTGTCTGCAAGGAGGCTACACTCAAACATTCCGTCACCCATCTTGAGACGAAAGGCCCTCCTGTATCAGCTCGTCCTCGTCGCCTAGCAACCGACAGGTACAGCATAACAAAGGCTAGCTGAATTTGATCACATGCTGGAACTGGGTATCATCCGACCATCAGCAGCAACTGGGCATCCCCACTTCACATGGTGCCCAAGAAGACCCCTGGAGACAGGAGACCTTGCGGAGACTATCGGGCACTAAAGAGGAATACGGTGCCCGATCCCCCATCTTCAAGACTTCACCTCTACCCTAGCAGGCAAACTAGTTTTCACAAAACTTGATCTCGTACGAGCTTACTATCAGATACCAGTCGATCCCACAGACGTACATAAAACAGCATTCACCACACCCTTTGGGTTATTTGAGTTTGTGCGCATGCCTTTTGGGCTACGCAATACAGCACAAACTTTTCAACGATTCACTGATGAGGTAACCCGTGGTCTTCCATTTTTTACGCCTACATCGACGACCTCCTCGTCGCAAGTGAGACACCCGAGTAGCATGTACAGCACCTGCAACTTCTCTTCACTAGACTTGCGAAATATGGAGTTGTCATCAATCCAGCCAAGTGTGAATTTGGCGCATCCTCTCTCACCTTTATCGCCCACATCGTTGATGAGAACGGCATCCGCCCTCTTCCCGAGAAAGTCAAAGTCATCAACGACTTCCCTGTCCCTGATTCCCTACGCAAACTTCGTGAGTTTCTCGGACTCGTCAACTTCTATCGACGCTTCATCCCCGATTGTGCAGCTTCCACACAACCACTCATCGATCTCCTGGCATGCAAGCAGAAAAACAAGGCAATTCATCTCGACGAAACAACCCTCCATGCATTCAACTCAGTCAAGACAACATTAGCTAACGCTACACTTCTGTCACACCCTAAGCCTAATGCGCCACTATGCATTATGGTTGATGCATCCGATGTTGCTGTCGGAGGTGTGTTGCAGCAACAGGTTGATGATGACTGGCAACCCATCACCTTCATCTCCAAACGCCTGCAGCCAGCAGAGACCAGGTATAGCACTTTCGGACGTGAACTTCTAGCTATCTACCTCACCATTCGTCACTTCAAGCATGGACTATAAGGACGACAATTCTGTGTCTACACAGACCACAAACCACTAATACATGCCTACAACTCTAGACCAGACAGGTACTCACCACGTGAAGTCCGGCATCTAGACTACATATCTCAATTCACAACTGATATTAGGCATATTAGTGGCAAACACAATGTAGTGGCAGACACATTCACCCGCATGGAAATCAACTCTCTCAAATCATCTTCCACCATTGATTTCAATGCCATCGCCACTGCACAGGAGGATGACGAGGAACTCGAGCAACTCACCACGACCTCGCTCAAACTCCAAGCTCTACCACTCCCTACTTTTGACTCTCCCATTCTATGCGACACTTCTACTACAAATCCTCGCCCTTACATCTCAGCCAAATTTCGGCGAGTATTTGATGCTCTGCACAACCTATGTCACTCCGGCATCAATGCTACTCAAAAACTCATCACTGAGCGATTTGTATGGCCTGGAATCAACAAAGATGTCAGAAGCTGGACCAAAACTTGCATAAAGTGTCAACGTTGCAAAGTACATCGTCATACCAAGACACCGATAGGTACTTTCGCAACACCAGACGCTAGATTCAACCACGTCCATATCGATCTCGTGGGACCCCTCCCTCCTTCATGTCCTTCAAAGGGCAACGCATATCTCCTCACTTGTGTTGACCGTTTCACTCGATGGCCAGAGGAAATACCAATCCCCGACATATCAGCCGAGACTGTTGCCCAAACTTTTATTTCACAATGGGTATCTCGCTTCGGAGCTCCTTCGACCATCACAACCGACAGAGGACGGCAATGCGAATCTTATCTCTTTCAAGCCCTAACTCATCTTCTTGGCAGCTCTAGGATTCGAACTACATCTTACCACCCAGCATCAAATGGACTTGTTGAGCGCTTTCACAGACAGCTCAAAGCATCTCTCAAAGCTACTATTAGTGCTCGATGGACTGAAACTCTCCCTCTCGTCATGCTCGGAATCCGAACTGCAGTCAAATCTGATTTAGGTTGTTGTGCTGCTGAACTGGTATATGGAACAACTATAAGATTGCCAGGTCAGTTTGTGGCACCTAGTCAGAATGATTGTGATTTGGACCCTAGCAACTACATCCACCGACTGCGGAGACATATGCAGAACCTCAGACCTCAGCCCACTTGTGCTCAACAACGCAAACCACAGGTCCATCCTGATCTAACAACATGCACCCATGTATTTGTGCGACATGATGCAGTCAAGAAATCTCTCCAACCACCATGATGGCCCGTTCGAAGTCATCAGACGAGCTGACAAGTTTTTCATGATTCAACTCAAAGGAAAACAAGACAGCGTCAGTCTCGACCGTTTGAAACCTGCATACTTGGACTCGCCTGTCACATCTACTACTTACCCTGGACCAACACTCTCACAGGACCCCAAACCTTCACAAGCGCCTACACCAACCTCTCAGCCTCAACCTCCTTGTATCACTCCTTCATCTGCCAAGCCTGAAGTCAGACAAGAGTACACTTTCCAAAGCGCTATGTTCAAGTTTGGCATTTCAAATGAGAAATTATTTTATATCATTCGGACTACATATATTTTCTCTATTTTCTCTGTTATCGACCGTTTCATTTTATTCAACGGTCTATTTTCTCTATTATCGACCGTTTCATTTTATTCAACGTTCTAGGAGGGGGCTGATGTAGTATTTTCCTCATTCTCACTTCATCTTTTGCTTTAATTTCTCACTTTCATTTCCAATCGTACTAAGTCATTTGAGAGGGCATTGCCCTCTATACCAGAAGTCACTACCACTCCTATGTTATCACATTTATTTATCAATAAGTGGTCAGCTGCATAGCCATGCCCATCACACAATAGTGACTCACCCTCAATTCAAGGAATTACAACGATACTCTCTTTCTCTTTCATCTTGCTTCAATCATGTCAATAGCAAGGGATGAGAACAAATACTTTTCATCTCCATCTGTGTTATGTTTCCTAGACACACTTCTCAAAGTTATCTCATCGAGGTAACACGTCAGTTTGAGAACGTCATCTCTTCATATCAGAATTTGTTTCCTTCATCTCACTTGGTGGAATTTCTACAATTCTATCTATTCTCTACATTCTACTCCTGCACCTCACTTGGAGAAATCATTACTATCTTATATATCATCTCTGCAATTCACTCAGAGATCAATCCAAAATCTTGCTTGAGCTAGCCAGGTAGTTTTGTGATCATTTCTGTGGTGATATCTGTGTGCATATATATTATTGGATTGTGCAATATTTGGGAACATTTGATATTTTGGAGGATCCATGTCCGGTTAACCCCTGCACGTATAAAGTCGGTATGTGGTGATTGCTTTTCATTCCCATCTCGCTTATAATTAGCAACCAACCTCTTCAAGTCAATCCCGCACCGCGTTCGCACATAAATCAATCAGACATAGTGGTCCAGAGGTTTAGAGTTCTCTTCCGCAAAATATCCGTAATTTTCAAACCCCAAAAATGGCCGTGAAAAAAAAAATTGATAAGACGTAGGGATAGTCCTATAATGATATTATTTAAGGTAACTTTAAAGAGTAAATTGAATTGACATTTTTCATAATTTGGTATAAATATACACCCTCTCTTTAAAAAAAAAGACGAAACAAGCACTCTGTAGTATACAAACGGGTTGGCAAGGTTATAATAAGCATACAAAGTATACTGAAATAAGATGGCTTGACGGATATATACTTCTAGCATCATTTTTTAAAGCCCAATTGTGTATTTTGTGATAATAATGATAAGATAATAATAATAACAACAACAACAACAACAACAACAACAACAACAATAATAATAATAATAATAATAATAATAATAATAATAATAATAATAATAATAATAATAATAATAATAATAATAATAATAATAATAATAATAATAATAATAATAATAATAATAATAATAATAAACATTTATACCTCACCATGTCTGTCAAATATGATATTCCAAATTTGGCACACATGTAGAGAAATATGTTAAAAGCAATATTGACCACTTGGACACCTAAAATTTGACCTCAGGGGACCGTTGTGCCCATTTTACAAATGACCATCACGGGGAATTTTGCCTGTATGCTTGGTCAAAAACTTATATACAGATCAAATTTAGGTTTACTGTATTTAGTTGTAGCCATATCTAAACTTTCAAGTTATAAAGAAATCATAAAAAGTAGTTCAGGTGCCCATATGTGATATATGGGCCTTATGTCGGAAAGATCAAACAACGGGTATTATCAGACAAATCAAGTTAAATTTCGGTGTCATAAAGTAAGGTGAATAAATATCTAAAATTTCTGGGCTGATTAAATTCAGGAAAAGTGGTTAAGGTTCCACATTTTAATGTAATGAGCCATTTTGATAACACGTTATATGTCATTGAACAAGGACAATGAGTTGACACTTGTGCCTTAAGTGTATTGTTTATTTGATGTTTTGTTTTGTTTTGTTTTTCTTTTACCTGACTGCTAAGAAAACACGTGAATGCTTGTAAGGAAACAACCAGGGGACCTACGGCATTAAATCGGCTTTATACGGCATTATCCGAGGGACTTCTTAATGAGGATTAATGCCTTACCAAAGGGTAATTGCGCCGTCCACTTGGTTTCGAAACCGGGACGCCCCTGCTTACGAGACAATTGCTCTACCACAGAGCCATCGCGTGTTCACTATAATAGAATTCGCTTCTATTTAGAAAAAAACATGGGCTCCTAGAAATCATATTTCGAGTCTATAAAAGCAAAAGACTGCACATTTACTCTGTAGTTAATACAAATATTCTTTAAAAATCTTGAGTTTAAACTTTTGTGTTTCGGGCCCTTTTGTCAAAGTGGACAACTGTGCTACATAATTTGTCAATTTCATTGTGGATAACATAATCCTGACCACGGTTTAATAATTCATGAGTAAGTGTAAGCTCATGGTCTTTTAAATCAATGCATCTGGACTATTGTTTAATGAGCGCCTAAAAGATATCTTAATAAATTGTTGAAACCTGATGTTTTAAATTCAAATTTTATAGTTCTCATTACACCTATAAATGGACATTGATATGCCGCACTGTGTTGTTGTTGTATAGCCGCCAGTTAGCGAGTGGTCATTTTAAAAATAGGGCAAAAATATACATTATTGCTTATAACATATCCATCTACCTGTGTGCCAAATTTGGTGCTGTAAGATTCCATGTCTTATTATCGTCTTCTTTTTTTATTATTATTTTTTTTTGTTACCTTTGTTTTTTTCAAAAATAGGCTCCCAAAACACATTTAACAGATTTGGGGGACCTGGAAATTTTACATTCAAATGCGATATATCTGATTACACGTACATGAAAATTCATATATCTCACTAAGTAGAAAATGTACCCGAGTGGCGGCTATACAACAACAACATCAACAAAGAAAAAGAAAGAAAATATGGGCACAACGGGCCTTAAGCATGTCAAGGTACCGAATGGTCAAATAGACAGTTTTGCTTAAAACATATCCATCTTCCTGTGTGCCATATGTGGCTTTTTTATCACAAAATGCACGATTAAATCACTAAGCCGACTAATAATACATTTGAAGGACACAATGCAATCAAGAGGTCAGGGGCATGAACATATTTTTTTTTTTTTTAATTCCTAATTTCTTTCATTATTTATTCTTTCTTTCTTTCTTTCTTCATTTCATCAACTTTCTCCCTTTTTTTTTTTTTTTTTTTTTTGGCTTTCTTTTCATTTAATTTTCTTTTCCCCTGCCTTTTTTTTTTTTGGGGGGGGTGGTCGTTTTTCTTTTTTTTTTTTTCCTTCTTTTTTCTTTCTTTTTTCGCTAATGCACCAGCATCTTTAATAACAAACAAAATAAGCGAAAGTTTTTTATCACTTACCTTTTCCAGTACTCGTCCTAGTTCTTTCCCACATTCCATCCAGGTTTATGATTCCACAATCGTCATCTTCAAAGTCACATGACCAGTCTTAAGGGCGAAAACCAATATAATGTGATTAACGAGAAGGATAAGTTCTGGGGAAGGTGAATAATAATTTGTGAGCTTTCTCATTCTCTTCATGACAGTTTGAAAAATTGGCATAGAAGAAATGAAAAAGATTGCTCTTCAAATGCTCTCAGAATTAAAATATGACAAGAAACAGCTGAAACATTCGGGCTGAACTCTCATGTTCATGTAGTCCCATTTAGACAATTTTGTGTATATGTACTATACATCCAACCTTTCCCAATTACTGCCAGATGGTTTCTTTCACAATGTAATCACGTGACAAGAACTCAACTTTATCTTTAGATGTATATTTCATTAATATTTTATTATTGCTAATATAAAATCAAGTGCTGACGTTTCTTCGTAAAAGTTTGGGACAACTGTCCCATATAAAAGATAATCAAGTTTAGTTTGGTTTTTGCAAGTGGTGAATGTGTGGCCTAAAACGTGAAGCTATTATCAGTTATTCCTCTCACAGCTAAATATCATTGTATCACAGAATAATAGAAATTACATACCGGGTTCAGCTGCCGCAGAAAGTCCAAAGAAAATCATCACAATAATAGCTATCCGGTAGTAAAAATCCATCTTGAGATGAGATACGTCTAAACACTAAAAAGAAGTATTAGTTAAAACGATTCCCACCTAACAGATTACAAGTGATAGAGCCAATCCAACTCTAGAGAAATTCTCGTTTTCGTGTCTTTCAAGTTTTGTCGTTTAAAGCCAACTGCATTTACAAGATGATTAATTGCACGTATTTGGTTTCAATAAACAACAAAAAAAAAAAACAAAAAAAAAAACACCAGGCGGAAAAAGTTTATATCAAATCTATTTACATTCCTTTCCACAAATATTCGATTTTGTTAGGAAAATGCAACAAACGCATTTTTTCCGACTATTGTCATAACAAAAAACACCTTTAAAGGCCACGTGTGATTAAAAATAACAGTGTAATGATGATGACATAATAATCATGTTTGCACGGGTGATGTCTTGTATCCCCTCACCAGTTCCCTCCCCTTAACCTCTTCCTCTCCCTCTCTATTTTTCTTTTCCCCTTTCTCCCTCTTTTTCTATCTTTCTCTCTCTCTCTCTTCTTCTTTCTCTCTCTCTCTCTCTCTCTCTCTTTCTTTCTCTCTCTCTTTCTTTCTCTCTCTCTCTTTCTCTCTGTCTTTCTTTCTCTCTTTCTTTCTATAATTTGATAAACAAATCAATTAATAAACAGTTCCATCTTGTAATTAATACTGTGCTTGAAGAGACAGTTATGTTAATACCTTCCACCAACATTAGGTTTTTTGTGCTGTAATACAATGCATGTCCGTTTATTACTGGTATTTCTTTGAACGGAAGAAAACATCCCCTCTTATAACCAGGTGTTTATCCATTATTTGACTTCCGTCGATATCTGCTCTTTAATCTTTTTAGTTTATTTGATGTTTGTTTGTACACACGATTGTTCACACCAAATCAATAGCGTGTGCCACTGTAGGTTACGAGTGACCGCTTCACTGAAATTGGTTTGACAGTGTCAACCTGAATGAAGGTCTGTAAATAAGGAAATATTCGCATGCAACAATAATACTATAGGCTTCTGTATGGCAAAAATATTTGATGTCGTATATTATTCATCACTGGTAGCATTTAATGTACCTATGGTATCCATGGTAAAAAAAAATTAAATACATTATAGATTTTATTACCATTTGGAGCTAATAACTTACAAGGCAGCGTAGATTTCACCTTAGGCTCATCGACATTTCACTCTTCTTTCAGTTCAGTCTTTTTTTCCTCGAAACTCTGTCCCCCCCCCCCCCCCCCCCCACCTCCACCCTTACAAAAGTCCTGGATTAAACTGTCCTCGTTCTTTGATATAAACGCACTGTGGCAAATATTATCTCTCTCTCTCTCTCTCTCTCTCTCTCTCTCTCTACCTACCTATCTATGTTTCAATTGTGTGTGGGGGTAGGGGTGAATCGCCTATCAAAGTAATCAGAAGTAAAGAGACTTACTTTAAAATGTCAAAGAAGGGAAAAACACAAGTCCTTTAGTGGTCTCATTTTGGTTATTAAATATTCAACCCTAATCATGCTAATGTAATTGATATCTTTAATACCCGACATAGCTATGTTACATAGTGTATGTATTTTTCTTTCTCTACTCATTCCTTCTGCTTTCTCTCTCTCTTTCTCTCTCTCTATTAATATATCTCTTTCTCTCTCTGTCTCTCTTCCTCTCTCTGTCTCTCTGCCTCTCTTTCTTTCCCCTCTCTCTCTCAATCTCTCCCTCTGTGTTATTCTCCCTCTCTTTGTCTCACTTTCTCTTTTTCTTCCTATTTCTTCCTCGCTCTTTCTCTTTCTCTTTTTTTTTTTTTTTTTTTGGGGGGGGGGGGGGGGTTTGGTCCTTTTAATTCTACGTTCTCCTTTTCTCAATTAAGTGTTGTCCGAGTATAGTCCGTTTTCAAATGGTCAACAATGGGAAATTTTGTGAGGATTGGGGGGAACATACATTTTTAGAAAGATAATGTCATGACTTAAACTATAGACGTTGTTTCCAAATTTTAAAATCGGTCTAAAATTACTTTTGAGGTATTTTAGAATGCTGATTTGGGTCAAATTTATGATTTTCGAATTATTATTTTTTAATACCCTAAATTGCAACAGGGATAGAAATTCCCACTGTTTGTATACAAATGATATTGGAGATGACTTTCGTAAAAAAGGTAATGAAGAATATTTATAAATATATGAAATATAGGCTTTTACTCATATCTTATTTTATACGTCCTCTACGATGATTATGATCCATTGTATTCTGCTCTATGACTGCTTCCGACAGTGTATTTACATCAAATCGTATATCAGTAAAAAAAAAAAAAATAAATAACAAACGATCAGTGACATAATATTCATTATAATATTGGATAATAAGATAAAATATCATATTCATTTGATTATTTACTTTGAAAATATGATGGCACATTGAGTGACAATCAAAATCATAAGTTATATGTAAAAAGAATCACTAGAAGAGTGCTATACAACACGATCCACACTTGCAGCAACAATTCTCTTCTTCATAGTTATACTTTTTTTTCTCTCAGTATATACCGGTATTTGATTTTAAACAGCGTACTCTTCCCCTCTTTTTGGCTTCTACCAATCTCTTGCGCACCAGTGCACGGTGTGCCCATTTTCCCATTTTTTATTTTTATTTTTTTAATAGATATTCATCTTATTTCTCTCTGTCATTGCTTCTTGGCGTCATGTTTCTTCTAAATGAGAACCGACCTTATATATCGGGTTCATCTCAGTAAACCGACAGCCCATGCAGGAGACCGACATTTACAAAAGGTTCCCTAGACCGATAGCCAACGAGAACCATAAAATAAAGAAATATGCTTACATAAAAGGGAAAATTTCGTTCTCTTATTGGCCATCCGTCTAGTGAACCCTGAAAAAGACTGTCAGAAGGTAGACTGGTGGGCTGTCGGTCTCTTGGAATTTTGGTCCCTTGAGCTGTAGGCTTTTGGCATCAGTTCCTACATTCTTGGACCTCATACCACTCACATTAATTTCTTTCGAATCTCATGAAGCAGTGAAATAAATCTTCATTACGGAAGTGACTGAATGTAGGAAATGTTAAAGTGTACTCTTTGAAATATTATAAAGCAATGTATTATATAGAATTATTTTGTTTTATCTCCTTCCACCTTGCTTAAATCTCTCTCTCTCTCTCTCTCCCTCTCTCTCTCTCGCCTTCACTTTCTCCAAAATCTAAATATATGTAATTCTCTACGCTATTCACTCTGAATCAAATATTTGCCTTCTTTCATTTGTATGGAATAGGTATATATCAAAACAAAAATAGTTTTTTGTTGTTTTTTTTTTGTTGTTATATAGTAATTACCTAACTTAGTTGTTTATAAGCCTATTTCGTTGGGGCACTCGTTTTTCCAAAGGTTCGTTTTTCCGAAGGTTCGTATTTCCGAAGGTTCATAATTCCGAAACACAAACTTCCCATGCCTGGGGGTTATAATTCCGAAAATGAAAAAAGGTTCATAATTCCGAAGGTTCATTATTCCGAAAATGAATTAGAGTTCATATTTCCGAAGGTTCATAATTCCGAAAATGAAAAAAAGGTTCATAATTCCGAAAATGAAATAGGGTTCGTAATTCCGAAAATGAAATAGGACTCGTAATTCCGAAAATGAAATAGGGTTCATAATTCCAAAAATGAAATAAGGTACCTAAAAAGGAGGGAGGGGGGACCAAAACGACTGAGCACCACCCCCCCCCCCCCCCTTTCTATATCAAGGGTAAAAAAAAAAGGGAGAGAGATAAAAGAGGGAAAAAACTATGACAGAATAAGAACCAGTGAATTAGTTGGCGGCCGCCGGATAATTCCTTATTCCTTATGTTATTCTTTGTTTTTATCCTTCTATCATTTCCTCTTTCTATCTTCATTATGTTATTCATTGTTTAAGTTTCTTCTATCTTTTTCTCTTTCTATCTTTCCTAATGTTATTCTTTGTTTTTATTTTATCATTTTCTCTATCTTTTTTCATTATGTTAAAAATAGGAAACGATAGGATAAAAACAAAGAATAACAAAAGGAAAGATAGAAAGAGAGGAAGATAGAAGGATAAAAACAAAGAATAACATGAGTAAATTTAGAAAGAGAAGATGATGGAAGGAAAAAACATAACATTGGCGGCCTCTAGATAAGTATTTGGCGGCCGCCAGTGAAGTACCTGCATGGCGGCCGCCAGATAGTTCTATCTTTCCCTATGTTATGTTGTTTTCCTTCCATCATCTTTTCTCTCTAACTTTCCCTATGTTATTCTTTGTTTTTATCCTTCTATCATTTCCTCTTTCTATCTTCATTATGTTTTACTTTGTTTAAGTTTTCCTATCTTCTTCTTTTTCTATCTTTCCTCATAATATTCTTTGTTTTTATTCTATCATTTTCTCTACCTATATTTATTATGTTAAAAATAGGAAACGATAGGATAAAAACGAAGAATAACAAAAGTAAAGTTAGAAAGAGAAGATGAAGGAAGGAAAACAACATAACATTGGCGGCCGCCAGATAATTCCATCTTTCCCTATGTTATGTTGTTTTCCTTCCATCATCTTTTCTCTCTAACTTTCCTTTTGTTATTCTTCGTTTTTGTCCTTCTATCTTCCTCTCTTTCTATCTTTCCTTTTGTTATTCTTTGTTTTTATCCTATCGTTTCCTATTTTTTAAAATAATGAACATAGACAGAGAAAATGATTTGATAAAAACAAAGAATAACATAATTAAGATAGAAAGAGGAAATCATAGAAGGATAAAAACAAAGAATAACAAAAGGAAAGATAGAAAGTGAAGAAGATCGACGGAAGAAACATAATATAAGGAAAGACAGAATTATCTGGCGGCCGCCGGATAATTCTATCTTTCCTTATGTTAAGTTGCAGATAGAAAGAGGAAAATGAAAGAAGGATAAAAACAAAGAATAACATAAGGAAAGATAGAAAGAAGAAGATAAAAACAAAGAATAACATAAGGAAAGATAGAATTATCCGGCGGCCGCCAAATAATTCACTGGTTCTTATTCTATAATAGTGTCATATTTTTCTTTTCTCTAATATCTCTCTCCTTTTTTTTTTTTTGACCTTTGATATAGAGAGGGGGGGGGGGCTGCTCACTCGTTTTTGTCCCCCCCCCCCTCCTTCCATTTTAGGTACCTTATTTTATTTTCGGAATTACGAACCCTATTTCACTTTCGAAATTACGAACCTTATTTCGTTTTCGGAATTATAAACCTTTTTTCATTTTCTGAAATACGAACCCTCGGAAATATGAACCCTTTTTTCATTTTCGGAATTATGAACCCTTCGGAAATATTAACCTTCGGAGTAACGAGCCCTCTTAATTACGAACCGTCGGAATAATGAACCTATCAGAATTATGAACCTTCGGGAAAACGACATGTAACCGTTTCGTTTAGGGCTTCCATCATCTCTACACAATCTCAAATTAACAGCCATTTCTCTGTAAAAACTTTTAAATGGAAATGTTATCAATATGATTGAACAAATAACTCTTGATAAGAATAAATGGTAGTAGATCATTGAGAGAGGGCATTGATGACGAAGAGAAATAGAAGATGATGAAGATGAAGAAGAAGAAGAAGAAGAAGAAGAAGAAGAAGAAGAAGAAGAAGAAGAAGAAGAAGAAGAAGAAGAAGAAAAGAAGAAGAAAAAAAAAGAAAAAGAAAAGAAGAGAGAGAAAGAGAGAGAGGGGGGATCGTTTAGCAAGATGGGGAGGGGGATTCTAATAATAGCTCAACAGCACGATATCTCAATTTGCTTTACAAGAAAATAAGCACACTTGAATACAATCACTTGTGTAGGAATTGCAAATTTCACAGCTTTATGAGATTTGAAAGAAATTATCTACCTAAATTTAGCTGATGTAGCTGATGTTACATATAACGATTAATTTTACCTTGATGTTTAGCTCAAAGTATGACAAACTTATATATCTCCTCTGGATCTTCTTGAATGAATGGAAGTTTATGTTTATATTAGCATGCCGAAGGGCAGACTTTTAGGTTCATGGTAAGGGCAAGTTATTATCAGAAGCATAACGCCAGCAGGATGGAATGACAGATAACATTGTGGTGAGTCGTAGTTTTGGAAACAATTCATGTAGAGAAAGAATACTAAGAAAAGGGGGAGACAACACTAAGAGGCAGCTATCAAGACGAAAATTGATTGTTGTACAATCATTGTTGATCCTGTTGCATATCACTATTCTAATTATGTTGATACCGTCTTTTATACTACTTTTGATTCTGACCGTCACTCCATGTGTCAACACATTTTCAAAGTATATGATATAATGAATTATGCCATTGATCTATTATTGGATATGTAACACTGCCAATGACTGTAGGAAACAGTCGTTAGAGCATAAGACAATGTTTCATCATTATCATAGAGGGCGTATCAATAAGATATGATTAAAAGCCTATATTTGCTATAATTATATATTTTTCATTATTATTTTTTCATGAAAGGCATCTCTAATATCATTTCTATGCAAACAGTGGAAATTCCTATCCATATTGCACTAAGGAGTATTTTCTAAAATATAATTTTAAAAACCCATAAATTTGACCAAAATCAGCATTCTAAAAATGCCTGAAAAGTAACTTTAGACCCACTTTAAAATTTGGAAACATAGTTTTATAAAAATGTATGTTTCCAAAAATCCTCACAAAATTTCCAAAAAGGCTATTTTTTGACCACTTGACAACGGACTAGTAGTTTGATTGTCTAGTCATGTTTTTAATCATTTCACAATGTTGTCTCTGAAATTAAACCAAGCCTGCTACATGCATACACTGTGTATGTTTATACTTGAGAAAAACCATTCTACATGTTCTAGGATACGTTTCGAATTCATTCAGTTTGAATAGATTTAAAAGCTTCATTTTCACTCATGAAATGCATTAACAAATATATTCACTCTTCTATTATTAATATATAAAGTCAAGAACAGATAAATTACAGAAGTATTAATTTAAGATTAATAAAGTTGACAGAAACGGTCCAACAGGACCACATCTAATGAACACAAGAGATGGAAATTGTACATCATCAACGATTTAGGATGTAAGATATGTACCCTAGATCACAAAGTTTGATTTTACAACATTAAGTGTGGTGCTGTTGAACCGGTTCAGCTCCAAAATGTGAAAATTTGCTTACATTTTTTATAGCCATGAACTTACTCATATGGCAGCTTTCAAAATTGTTCATGGAAATTCATGAGTATAGTATTCAATGATTAACGCATATGTCATAATGTAAAATAATTATATGTAAATAATACACACATGATCAAATTATAGCTTAATAAGTATACATTTAACATTACAGAGTTGTTAGATACTCTTTCAGCTAATTCTCTAAATTTCAAAATATTGGCTTCTTCTTTCATTTTACTGAAACATTTCTAGAAAAGCATATACATGTAGCTTGTAGATTATATATAATTGGCGATATGAATTTGATTAATATTCATTTGCCAGGTTGACAATTACTTATAAATGTTATTTCTGCAAATGAAGAGTTTCATCGCAAAACGGGTTATATCCATTTCCAATGAAATGAGAAAGAGTGACTTTTTTAATGACCAAAGCTAATTATCCTTCAGTAATGATTGTTTGTGTTATCATATAATCGCAAAAGGGTAATGAAATGACACCACTGATTTAAATTCAAGTCTTTTTAATTTTTCTGAAAAATGGTAAATTTGTAGGTTTTATTGCAAAACGTGTTATATCCAAGACTTAGTTTTATTGCAAAACTGGTTATATCCATCTCAATTAATTGAAGTGAATTTCCAATAAATTTTGACAGTGTACTGGGCTATCTATTCTATCCAAACATGCACAGACACAAAGTCAATGCACGTGAAAAAGCACACCCACATATACCTATACCCTGGCGTAGCCAGGGGGGGGGGCATAAGGCGGCCATGGCCCTGTTTAAAATACCCCTGTTAATCCTCAACAAAAAAAATAATCATCCGAAGAAATTATGGGTCAAGACCTTAACCCTACCCCTACTCCCAGGTGTTTAGAAGGAAAATATGAAGGACAGTGCATCTATCAGTCATTGAGGAGGTACCGGCATGGTGGGGGTGGGGGGACAAACATCATCGATCTCTGTAAATAAAATGCGGATATCATAATTTATGAGGCCTATAATTGGGGGACGGTGCTGGAAGAGGTCATATCGTTTTCATTTCTCTCCCTTTTCTCCCCCCCCCCCCCCTTTTTCTTTCGTTTTCTTTTCGCAATTCCAGGGGGGGGGGGGCACGTGCCCTCCTTTAGCAGAGCCATTGATTATGCACTCGTAAACACACATGCGCTCTTTCTGTCACACACAAACACTCGCCACCCCCCCCCCCCAACACTCACACATATCGCCTTTTCTCTCCCTTTTTTCTTTTTTTTCTTCTGTTCGCAATTCCAGGGGGGGGGGCACATGCCGTCCTTTAGCAACGCTATTGTTAATGCACTTGCAAAACACATACCCTCTTTCTTTCATACACACACACACACACACACATCGTCTTCTTATCCTCCTTTTTTTTTCTCTCTCTTTTTTCTTCTTCTTTTGTTCGCAATTCAATGGGGGGGGGGGAGGTGCCCTCCTTTAGCAACGCCACCGACGATGCACTCACAAACACACATGCCCTCTTTCTTTCATACACATACACTCGCCCCCCCCCACACACACACACACACATCGTCTTCTTTTATCTTCCCTTTTTTTCTCTCTCTCTTTTTCTTTTCGCAATTTCAGGGGGAGGGGCACGTGCCGTCCCTTAGCAACGCCTCCTCCTCCTCCAACCCATCCAAAGCATTCATGTTGCTTGAAATGTCCACTTATCATAGTCTCTGAAGCGCATGGGCGCCGCCATATTTGGAGAAATAGTGAGCGCTGATTGGTCAAGAGGATATAACCATCTTTGTAAAAAAAAAAACGAAGGTGGCGCTTAACCCGTTTTGCAAAAAAAACCCACAAATTTCGATGATTCAAAAGTCTAGTTTTACACTACTTTGCCTAATTCTGATTTCAGATCGATAAAATACTATCTTTCCTCTTTAGTCAGACATCTTTAACTTTGAACATTTTATTTTGGCAGATAATCCGTTTTGCGATGAAACTCTTCAAATGTGTTGGATTGTTTTTCAAGTTAGTGAATGCATAACATATAGAGTCCTTATATGTATTATCGGTCTGCATTTTGTTTACTAAATCAGAAATGAGGCGCACATAATAGGGGCAATTATATCATTATTTTGTTCTATACTGTATGAAAACAATTATTTGTTTTAGGGGGCTCCATTTGTCATTTTATAAAATACAAAAAAAAAAAAAAAACTAATAACCTGCAATGGTTATTTGACAGATAAAATTCTCAGGCTTTTTTTGTATATCAGCTATCAACCTGCGTCAAATATTTGATAGGCTTTTCTTCTTTTTTTTTCCACTTAGTAAAACTGAAACGGGGCTAAGAAAAGAAATTATAATTATGATAAGCCTACATACGAAATGTATAGTATCATGAAATTGAATTTTACAGGAAATTATACCTTGAATATTATTTAAATTTGTTATTATTTTGTTTGTATGTTTGTTTGTAGTTTGGTACTTCCCGATTTTGGATCTTTTGTCTAGAACCATTTTCTTTTCTAATTTAAGGATACTCAGGCATGCCAAAGTTGTTGATTTTGTTTGTTCATTTGGTGACATAATTGTAAATTTTGGAAGATGAGAAGATTGACACCTAACACTCAATCTGCCACTTAAACCTGGACTAAATTTAGTAGGTGTTTATGATTAACGGGCATTGATTCTACCTTTAAGACCCCCATACAGCTGGTATGATGTCCTCATTCTACTTCTTAGCCCCCCTTACAGCTGGTATAATGTCCTCATTCTACTTCTTAGCCCCCTTTACAGCTGGTATGACGTCCTCATTCTACTTCTTAGTCCCCCCCCCCCCCCCCATTACAGCTGGTATGATGTCCTCATTCTACTTCTTAGCCCCCCTTACAGCTGGTATAATGTCCTCATTCTACTTCTTAGTCCCCCCCCCCCCCCTTACAGCTGGTATGATGTCCTCATTCTGCTTCTTAGCCCCCCTTACAGCTGGTATAATGTCCTCATAGTCTTCATGGCCTTCCATGGTCATATCATCGTTTGAATAGACATGACATATGGTAATATTTCGATCTGCTCTCATAATTTGTTGACCAGGGGCAAATGGCACTTCATATCCATTCCCATCAATATCTGACTCTTTCTTGTAAGATTTCATCCCAGAGTTGGCGGGGTTGATTTGACTGTATACCTGGGGTTGTCCGCGATTGATCAATCCCATGTAATTGGCACTCGTTACGTTGTCATTCTGTTTGCTAACTGCAACTGGTTTGGCACGAGGTGTTTGGTCGTTCCGTTGAGCTCCTGCTGCAATTGTCGTGTGATTTCCCAAGGCCATGGCTTGAGGAGAGGAAGCTCTGGAGCTCTTTTGAAAGCTAAACAAAATGATACATCGAATGATAATTAACATACAAAGGTTTCCTTGACAGCCAGAACATGAGCATGATGAGAGAGGAAATATCAAATATCGTTACTGATTGTACATGGAAACAATGATGACAATCGATGATGAAAATCCCAGAACAGTTGATGCCAAGGAATGTCTTTTTCTTGTATTAAAACATTTTTTTTTTCAAATAACATATAGATGTACATTTGCTCTTACCTTCGTCGATAGCAAAAGACCGCTCTCAGAACAAGAAGAGTGATAAGGAACAACACAGCTGCGGTTGCTATCACAGGAATTAGCCACGACATGTCAGGACTCTGAGGAATAGGTGCGACATCTGGAAAGAATTGATAACAAATATAACCATTTTTTACCAGGCTTTTATGAAAACAATGTTTAAACTCAAAATTTGAAGAAAAAAAAGTAAATGAACAATTTTGTTCATAATAAATAGGCTTATGCATTCCAATTCGTTATAAAGAGCGGCGACAAGAAAGAACATAAAATGCAGCAACGGTACTATTACAAAGGGATTTCTTGGTTCAATTCATTATTTATTCGTCCAAATAAAGTAATGAGATTTGACACGGGGATTTTTACATGACAGTAATATACAACAAAAAAATTTTTTTTAATGAAAATACATATTACGGTGAATATACGTACACAAATTAAATAACGTATGACATGATAATGTACATTAATCAATGTGGGTATTGCATAATAACGTCACCCCACCACACCCTCAAAACCATGCATGCCTGCCCATTTACAGGCTGGTTATCCCGCTACAAAGTATAGTATTTTAGCTACCTCATCCCGAGTAGTCGAACTTAACTCCAAATACCACAGCCACTGTTAGGCATGCATGGAGTTGAAAGCATCGAGAAAGGATAACAAGGGGAAAGAGAATGGTAGAGAAAGGAGGAGAAGAGAAGTAGGGAGGAAAGTGAATGAGTTATAAGAAGAGGGAGTACAAAGAGAGAGAGGGGGGGGGGAGTGAAACAAAAAGGAAAGAAGAGAATATAACAAGAATGAATTGTGCAGAATTAAGAGAAATGCAGAAATGACAGTAGATAATTACATAATATTTAGCAAAAAATGCATTCATAATTATATAAGTAATATTATGAGCATAGACGATATTCTGCAAAATCGCATCAACTGTCAAAAACACACACACAAAAACCCAACAACAACAAAACAACACTCGACTGTACCGCAGAGAGGTTGAAGAATTATGGAAAGGAGAGAGAAAATTGTACATTTAATATATATGCAGTCGAAGGATATACTGCCTTAAAGTGATTTGGTAACTTTGTAGAGGCTTGATAAAATCTGAGCTGCCTGGCCTACATTCTATCAGTGAATGTAATATGGTGTAAAAATGAAGCCCAGGAAAAAAAAACACTTCAAAATCATCATGTGCTTCACAAAAGTAAACATATGCAAGTGACCGGAAATGCCAGACTCATTTTCCCCATAGACTCAGTGTTATATGGCCATACGCTTTCGTAAATGGGAGTATTTAGTCATAGATATCTTAAAATTAGCATTATATATTTGAAAACCTTTCTATGCCTGGCTATTTATCCTTCTGAACATCATTATACAAGACAGATATCAAAATTTAACAATTTATTTTAAAAAATTAAATAATAATAATAATAATACAATACATTTATTAGGCGCTTAATACGGATGTTTCTAAGCGCACGGTTTACCGGAAAATTAAGATTAAATCCAAAATAATACAAAAATACAAAAATTATTAGAAACCTTATGTAATTCAAACAATAGATACAGTGTATAAATACGGTAAATGAATACTGAAAATCAAAGTCGGTGTGCACCTCCATCGACCGACCCACAACTGGGCCATTCCAGAGGACTATCTACTAAAAAGGTAAGTTTTCAGCAGGGACTTAAACTGATTAACGGAAGTGGCTAGATGTATATAGGCAGGCAGAGAATTCCAGAGAGAAGGGGCAATTGTAGAAAAAGCACGATCACCATATTTTGTGGAAGTGCGAGGTCCAGGAGTTAACTGCATTGTAGAGGATGAACGGAGGGATCTTGAGGAAGTAGTGGAACGTAAGGAAATGAGATCTGTGAGATACTTGGGGGCTTGCCCATTCAGAATTTTGTACGTAAGCAGAAGAACTTTAAAAGATATACGGTGATGTATGGGAAGCCAGTGGAGAGAACGGAGGATTGGGGTTATGGGCTCGGATTTCCTGGAGAGGGAGACAAGTCTTGCGGCAGAATTCTGTACCCGTTGAAGTGGAAGTGAATGTGTATGAGGGAGGTTAGAAATTATGGAATTACAATAATCTAGGTGACAGGAAACAAATGCATGAGTTAATTTGGCAGTTGTGGGTCGGTCAAGTAGTTTCCTTATCTTCCCAATTTTGAACAATCCAAAAGATGCTGACTTACAAATGTGTTTAATGTGGTGTTGTAGGGTAAGATTTTTGTCAATGATCAAACCAAGATCACGTACCCATTCACTACTCTTAATATTAACATTATCAGTAACTAAATCCGGAAATGAAGTGGTGTTTCTATGTTTGGAATATATATGGATTAACTCTGATTTCCGTTCATTGATGCAAAGCTTGTTGTTTGAGGACCAGATTTTAATGTCCTCAAGACAGTTGTGAAGTTTTTGAGCTGCTTCAGCCTTTTCATTTGGTTTTAGTGTAACATAAATCTGTGTGTCGTCAGCATACACGACATGCTGAACACCTTGTTGGGATTCAATGACTTTGGATAATGGACTGGTATAAAGAAGAAAAAGGAGCGGCCCGACCATGGAACCTTGCGGAACCCCGCAGGTCAGCGGGAATGGTGAAGAGAGCGTGTCATTGATAATGACTCGTTGAGTACGGCTGTGAAGATATGAACGAATCCATCCGAGAACAGTTCCGGATATCAAGAAATCCTTTTCGAGACGGCGAAATCACACTGTGGTCGACAGTGTCAAAAGCAGCTGTGTAGTCCAGGAGGACTATCACTGCTTCATTCCCCTTATCTACGGCCAGTAGAAGATCATTGGAAAGTTTAACCAAGGCAGTTTCTTGGTTTTTTGACCAATTCATTCCATTTATTTCATTTATTCATTTAAAAAAAAATCATTTACAAAATGAATAAAACAATCACAGTATAATAGAACATGAATGAGGAGACAGCTTAGAAAGGCAAAAGAGCCTTATTGGTGCTGCCACCAACAAAAGTTAAACAACATATATATGTTAATTTATACATAAAAGTAAGAAAGCGTAATGCATAGCAAAACAAAAACAAACAATACAAAAATAGGAGTAAAGCCTGAACATAGATAAAGTAAACTAAGTATTATAAGTATCCAGTATTAGTGATTTCAACCTCCTTTTGAAGACTTTAAGAGAAGGACTACATTGAATGTATGAGGGTAATTTATTCCAGATTATGGGCCCCTTATAAAAGAGTTTTTTGCAACATTGATTCTTGTCAACGGTAAATGAAAGTGGGAGGAACTACGTGTATTATATGAGTGAAATTGGGCATTGATACAGAATTTGTTAGAGAGACTAAGTGGGATAGTTTTGTTAAAGCACAAATACATAAAAATTGCAAAATTAAAATCAGAGAGATCAAATACATTTAATAATTTTAAATGAGCAAATAATGGAGTAGTATGAGCAAGAAAAATGGCATGAGAAACGATTCTAATTGCCCTCTTTTGCAATCTGTGTAATCTAGACATAGAATAATTAGTTGAAGAACCCCAGGCAACATTGCAGTACTGAAGGTATGGGGATATTAAAGCATTGTAAAGCATTAATAATATTTTTTGGGGGAAGTACTTGAGTTTGTATAATATGCCTATATTCTTTGAAATTTTGGTACAGATTAAGTCAATGTGATCATTCCAAGATAATTTATCATCAATAGTAACACCTAAGAATTCCAATGAAGCAGAACGACTAATAATAGTGTTATCTAAGGAAATAAGTATTCTATCATAATTGATGGGCTTATTTGTGAAAATCACATAATGCGTTTTGTTTATGTTTAATACAAGCTTATTAGAAGTCAACCATGAGTTGACCTTCGTTAATTCAGTATTGAATGCAAGAACCAGATTATTAATATTTTCATCGGATAAAAAGACGCTAGTATCATCTGCAAATAAAATGTATTGTAATTTTTTAGAAGTTTGACAAATATCATTTATGTAAATAAGAAATAAAAGTGGGCCAAGAATGGATCCCTGGGGTACCCCACATCTAATAATATTGAAGTCTGATACTTGATTATTTACCATAACATACTGTTTTCGATTAGACAAGTAACTTTCAAATAAATCTAAGAGAACGCCACGAACACCGTAATAGTCTAACTTAGTTAATAAAATGGAATGATCTAAGGTATCAAATGCCTTGCTTAAGTCAAGAAACAAACCTATTAAACTTCTTTTATTATCCAGTGTATTGCTAACTTTAAATGTGAAATCGACTAATGCAGAAGATGTAGAGTATCCAGAACGAAAGCCATGCTGGCAATTAGATAGAAGATTATAATTATTTAAATATTTGAGTAGGCGATCGAAAAGACACTTTTCATAAATCTTGGAAAACACAGAAAGTACAGAAATAGGACGATAATTACTCATATTTTCAGATGATCCATTTTTAAAGACCGGAATAACTTTTGCTATTTTTAGATTATTGGGGAAGATACCTGAAATTAGTGAAGTATTGTATATGTTGCATAATGGGTAACAAATAACATGTATAACACGTTTGATAATCGATATATCAATCGCAGCATATTTCGACTGGAGCACATTATTGAAAAGAATGGTAGATTAAGATCGGATGATTATTTCATCAGAAAAGGTTTGTTTACATGGAACATATCACGAATAAAATATATTTTTGGAATGATCCCAGATAGTTGGAAGAAAAAAATGGTGAGAAAAGAAGAGGAGAAAATAGGATTAGATAAGGGAGAAATCAACTTTGTATTGGGTGACAGAGTAATACCCTTAACTGAAATCCCATCAAAAAGATTATACCTACAGTTACTTGATAACAAATCTGAAAATTCATCTGTTCTGAATAAGTTGAAAGATTCGTTTAATATACCCATTATATGTGCAGAAAGAGCATTTACTAATTTAAGGAAATGTACTCTTAATAGCAAGCTACGAGAATTTCAATTCAAAAAGTACATAGTATTATTTATACAAACCATCATTTGTATCGTTTTGGTGTAGTTTCAAACAATTGTTGTTCCTTTTGTAAGAAAGAAGAGGAAACATATAGTCATGTTTTTTACGAGTGTGTTCACATTCAAAATATGTGGGAAAAGGTTAGCATTGAATTCAAGTATCCTATTTTGAAAGATTTGAACTGGGAGAAAATTTATTTAGGAATTAATATGGAAAATGTGGGGAGAGAAAATTTAGTAAATCATCTTATTCTATTAGTTAAATATATGACTTTCCAATGTAGGAAAAGAGCGACACCTCCGACCGAAAAAGAAATTAAAGCAATGATGTCAGACAATCGATTAGAAGAAAAAAATCATGAAGAAAATTCTGAACTGTAGTTTTTTAAAATCTGAGGCGGAACAACGGACACAAGGGGGGGGGGGGGGGGGGGGGGCCTTTTCTTTTTTTCTTCTTTTTTTTTTCCTTTTTCTTTTTCTTTTTTTTTTTTCTCTCATTTTCTTCCTTTTCATCTTCTTTTTATATTTTCCCCCTTTTTTTATCACAAAGACTTCCATATATTGCATAATTTACTATTTAATACATGCATGTAAAATATTATGGTTACTTATTATTATGTAATTTGGCACAATGATACTGCATGTGAATATATTTGTTTGTATATTTTACCTTGATTATTGCGAAAATGTATTTTGAAAAAGGAAGTAATAAAAGATTCTTAAAAACAAAAAAAATCAAAACCTGGACTAGAACGATTTCGTAAATGAGTTACAATATTTATGATTTCTTTTGGAGTAATGGGCAAGAAAAAAGCAGATTTGTCATTTCTGTTAAGATATCGTATGTAATCTTTATCAGAAGAGTGAATATATTTATTTTGTTGCGACGAGGAAGGACCAATATTCACAAAAAAGTTATTGAATTCGTTGGCAATATCAATATCATTAGATATGGATCGATTATTTACAATGATTTTATCGATACTATTTTTATTTGGTATGTTTCCCATGGTCTTGTTTATCAGTTTCCATGTTTGTCTCATGTTGGATTGCACTTTGAAAATTTTTTTTTACAAAAATACTCATTTTAAATACTCATTTTTTGCTTTCTTTACCTCATTATTACATTTGTTTCTAAATGATTTATAAGAGTGTTCGTTATAAGGAGGATATTTAATATACTTTTTATACAAACGGTATTTCCTTCTACACATTTTACGTAAATTGGTATTAAATCATAGGTTATCCCGTTCATACTCTTTAACCTTTTTTACATTAGGAAAACATTCATCATATAAAGATTTAAATATATCAAAGAAACTACTATACATGTAATTAACATTATCATTCACGTAATCAACTTGCCATGAGGTAGGTTTCAACTTTTCACTAAATCTTAGAATATTATTTTCACACATATCACGTTTGATAATAAATGATTCTGCTTTATTGTCAATTACATCTTCATGTACGCAATAGATAGGCAAATGGTCACTAATATCTGCAAAAATAATACCACTGCTAGCATTGTTTGAATTGTTAGTAAATATATTGTCAATTAGCGTTGCTGAAGTACCAGTAATTCGAGTTGGATTATAGATCAAAGGAAATATTGAATTGACCAAAAACACATCCAAGAAATCATTAACTTGTAGGCAAGAGTTGGCATTTAACAAGTTTATATTAAAATCATCGACAATATATAAAAAAAAAAATTACTTTATTGATGCTATTCACCAGTGAATTTAAATATTCTATAAAAGTTGTTATAGGTGTACTAGGCGGTCTATAGAAAACAGCAAAAATAATATTTTTCTTGTTAACTTTAATTTCCACAAAGATAGATTCAAAAACATCATTATTTATATACATATATCAATCCTATGAGTAAAAGTTAAATCATTCCGGATATAAATGCCAACTCCACCTTCGTTTCCATCATGTCGTCCTTTTCCTATGAAATTATATCCACTGATATTACAGACTGGATCATTAAATTTTAACCAAGTCTCAGAAATACCTATTGCACAGAATTTGTAGTTTATTGTATTTAAAAATGAGATAAAACTATCAAAATTCTTTTTTATACTTCTGCAATTGATATGAAGACAAGAAAATTGAGTATTCGATTTGCATGAGCTAATAAATTTATTAAATTCATCAGGTAAAAAATAATTTTGTCGAGGACCATATTCTTCGTCATCATCAGGAGACAAAATTTCAGATAATGATTGAAGATTCAAAGTATCTATATATTGTTGATATGAGTTGTAGTCAGGCATAACAAAAGGAATATGAACAAAAATAAACAACTAAAAGAACATACATACACGAAAACGTCATAGGAGGTTATAAGTTGTAATATAAAAATATACCTCCGGGAACAATGACATTCGCTAAGACAATGAGGTTACAGGACTGTCAATATAAAACAGGCAAATGTTGTGAGAAATAATACTACTACTACAGTAATGAAAAGTAGCTTATATAATCACATATTGGGATAAGCATAGGAATAAGAATATCAATAAAAACACGTGAAAATTGAGCAGACCCAGTCCGAAAGTGATAAATCGTGAAGGTAGTAAAATACAATATGATATTAAGCCATCGATTCACATGGTGAATCGATCAGAAACCAAGGCAGGTAAAACAAACATTAAATATTGCAAAAAATTACAACCTATTCTGAAGAATCAAGCCTCCACAAAGTTATCGAATCCTTTAAACACATTATTCAGAACGTTATAATCATGTTAAGCACTAAAGACTGCTGTCCATCCGATAATTCAAATTTATTTACATTTACATATATTACAACATACCCCTACTCAAGGAACTCCATGGTTCCGATTAAGTATCAAGTGCTAGTGGGTGGAAGGAAGAAAGGAAGAAAGTGCATATAGCACTGAACATCATTCATGAATGATTAGCGCCTTACAGACAGACGTACATAATTATGGGTTTACATGTTGAACACGCTTGCGTCAGATGGGATTTTCAAATGTATATGCAATTGTATAATACATTATTTCAAATCTACAGATTGGATCATACGCCCAAATGATGGGAGATGGTAACTGTTTAAAATTTGCAACTATTAACTGACGAGATGATTAATTGCATTAAATTGCATCGGTTGTCAGTACAATAATAACAATATACGTATGAGCATGCGAAGTAATTTGGAATATTATATTTATAAAAGTCTAAAAAGCTGTGTTGCATAGCTCATGTTATCACGATAACATCGTTATCACGGTTATAATTAATAATAATAATTTACAATATTTATATAGCGCTTATCACAAAAAATGTCTCTACTAAGAAAAGGAAAGAGTAGAAAGAAAGAAACAGTTTCAGACGTACAAAAATATATTAGTTAAAGGTTGAGAGAGCTGCATATATGCTAAGGCATACAACTATTTGATGAACAGATAAGTTTTTAACATGGATTTGAATCTTTCCGTTGAGTCTGCTTTTTTATGCATTGAGGTAGATTGTTCCAGAGCTGAGGAGATGCTGAATAAAAAGATCGAGAACCGTAAGACTGGGTATTGGTGGGGGGACTATTAAGAGTGATTTATTGCTTGAGCGGAAACTGTTAAAGGCCCTTATGGAAAAGGTAATGAAGGATTTCAGAAATCGATTCGTCCCGCATTTTTTGGACTTAAGTCGTTTTCCTGATCGCATCCAGCAAAAACGTTGATAAAGGTTTTTTTTTTTATTATTATTATTCATAATATTCTACACTTTCTTAAGAATTCGTGCATAACAGATCTCTTAGATAAGTTCTTGATAACGGTTTGTATTTCATAAAATAATTTGCTACTATTGACAGACAGTCAAAGTCTATATGTACTCTCTAAATGAACAATTGATTATAAACAAGAATCTTTTAAAACTAAGTATTATCTTCTTTTTTTTCTTCTGTCACAATGGCTTGAAGTCTTGATGATTGACCAAGCAATATACATTTAAGTGATTTGGTAACTTTGTAGAGGCTTGATAAAATCTGAGGTGCCTGGCCTTACATGCTATCAGTGTATGTAATGGTGTAAAAATGAAGCACAGGAAAAAAAAAAACACTTCAAAAACATCATGTGCTTCACAAAAGTAAACATATGCAAGTGACCGGAAATGCCAGACTCATTTTTCCCCATAGACTCAGTGTTAGACTAAAGCGTATGGCTATACGCTTTCGTAAATGGGAGTATTCAGTCATAGATATCTTAATAATAGCCTTATATATTTGAAAACCTTTCTATGTCTGGCTATTTATTTATCCTTCTGAACATCATTATACAAGACAGATATCAAAATTCAACAATTTATTAAATCAAGCCTCCACAAAGTTACCGAGTCCTTTTAAGCTTTTTTTACCAATTAATATTACATATCGATGGTCATCTTTAAAGTACCCTGATTTGCACTGGTTTTATGAATTACGTGTCCAAAGCAAGGTTGTTGTACTTTTACCTTCTAAAGCAGTGGTAGATTCTTCTCCAGTGGGCCTTGCACCATCGATGACTATTTTACTCGATGTTTCAACTGTTTTTATCAAAAGAAAATGAAAATGTATGATACGCCGTTCTACACGATTTTTTTTTTCTTTTCTTTTTGCAAACCATTTTATATCAGTCGGAATAGTCAAATCATTCTTTATCTAAATACACATTATACAGTCTCCTTTAAAAAAGAAGCTTTTTCGTTTTCCCTACTCCGTTTTCATTTTTTTTTTTTTTTGCAATGTCCAGAGTATTATTCAATTATATCACGAACATTGGAATAAAAGAATTTTTATTTTGAACAAAATGACTTTATTGAAGCGTTTTTGATGGGTGAAATGTTATCCAATACTTTAACTGAATATTATAATCATCAAAACAGTCTTGTTCTCTTTTAATCTAATATCGGTTAAATGGTTTAATCGACCTTTTTTTTTCTTTTTTTTTTCTTTTTTTTTCTTTTTTTTTTTTAGTGCATTATCTAAATGGCTCTGCAAAAATGTTAACCATGTAATCACTCGAGAGACCATCTAAATGACATTTACAAGGAAACTGAATTTTAAAAGTAAATTTAATTGATTCCTAAATTCCTTTGAATCAACGGAAAGAAAAGTATAACAAATAAACGTTGTATCTATATACGATGTTCAAAAAACGCTTCGCGGTTCCTGCCTTACCACCAAAACTACCACGACCCAAATGTGCACCCCCCCCCCCTCCAAAAAAAAAAAAAAAAAAAACGACAACAACACACAAACACATCAACATTAATACAACAACAACAAAAACAGGCAATAACGAATTGTCAATTACAATTACTCCGGATTATCCCCCCCTCCCCCCTATCATGCCTATTCCACGTTTTCTAAAAATCATGTTTGATAAAAATTAATGTGACAGTTATAAGTATCGTATTAATTGAAGAGCTTCATGCCAAAAAGGAGCTAAATAGATTTTTGACAACAACTGATAATTAAAGATAAATGTGTACATCTCGGACATGTACCATATGTGACCCATCACGTCAAAATGAGACAGAAGTCGCTGGGTAAGAACTTGAGAAAATTGGGCAAATCTTAAAAATCTTTAAATTTGGTTTTAAAAAAATTCTTCGCTGATTTGAATCCGCAATGTTTCATGAATGCTCTGTTAAAAATTTGAGTCCTAAATATAACGGGAAAGGGTAGAAACAGCAGTTTTTCTGCGAGTGTTTTTTTCGGTCAACTCTTCTATTTTTTCGGACAGCTGGTGCGAGCCAGCGCGAAAAGAAAGCCATCCGCTAGGCCCCGCCCCTAGCGACGCGGGGCTTTGTTCATTGGATGTTCGCAGTCACGTGATCTCTATAAAAGAATTTGCATCTAGATCGAGCGGAGTGAAAAGATGACTTACAAACAACGACACTGTTTTACACAACAATAATAAGGGATAAATTCTGTAACACTTTTAAAAGCCGACTAAAAAGAAAAGAAATTAGCCTTTTAACCAGAAAGAAAAGTACCTGTGTCATGTGCGTAGAGATTATGAAACAAGCGCGTGAAAGACAGAGAGAGAAAAAAGAATCAATAATCGTCTCATGCTGGAGGTGACTTAATCCGTGCTCTTCGATAGGGGCGAATTCTATACCTTCTTTATAACATGGCGAAAAGAAAAGAAATTTAGCTACATGTATTAAAAACCAGTAGATTGTACACATTTTTTAAAAAGCTTGAGTTAACTAGAGCGGAGAGAAACGATGACTTTCAAGCTAAGATGCAGTTTATCTTCATCATGTTCATACCGCCATAGTTAACATGATGATAATTAGCGGCCAATTCTCTTATTCGTTTAAAAAGCCGAAAAGAAAAGAAAGTTGGCTTTCAAAACAGAATTAAGAAGAACTGTCGAAATTATGATAGAGGTGAAAGATTTAGAAGGAGAGAGAGAGAATTGTCTCTGCGTTAATTTTTACAAAAAGCAGTTATCATTATTCTTTGTTTTTTAAGCTCTAGTTTATAACTAGAGCGGCGCTAAGAAGTAGTTTATCTTCATCCCGCTGTTGAACATGAGGATAATAAGCGGCCAATTCTGTAACTCTTTTAACAGCCGAAAATAAAACGAAAATTATTTTTTTAACTAGAATTAAATGGCCCTTGGTTGCGATAATGAAACAGGAACATGTGCCTGATTTATTTCAAAGCTCGAGTTAACTAGAGCGGAGAGAAACGATGACTTTCAAGCTAATACGCAGTTTTTTTTTCATCCCGCTGTTGAACATGAGGAAAATACTGTAAGCGGCAAATTCTGTAACTCTTTTAACAGCCGAAAAGAAAAGAAAAATTATTTGTTTAACTAGAATGAAAAGGCCCTTGGTTGCGATAATGCAACAAGTACCTGATTTGTTTTAAGCTCGAGTTAACTAGAGCTGAGAGAAACGATGACTTTCAAGCTAAGACGCAGTTTTTCTTCATCCCGCTGTTAAACATGAGGAAAATACTGTAAGCGGCAAATTCTGTAACTCTTTTAACAGCCGAAAAGAAAAATTATTTGTTTAACTAGAATGAAAAGCCCTTGGTTGCGATAATGCAACAAGTACCTGATTTGTTTTAAGCTCGAGTTAACTAGAGGTGAAAGAAACGATGACTTTCAAGCTAAGACGCAGACTATCATGTTCATACACTGTAAAAAAAATATCTGTAATTTTACAGCAAATCTGGTGTCAGCAGAGTCGCCATAACTTCTGATGTAAAAATACAGATTAGTTGTTATTTTTTCCTATGACACTGATGTACAAATAACATCAGATTAGCTGTTATGGGTAAATACAGAACTAATCTGTATTTTTTTTCCTGTAAAAATACAGATATTTTTTACAGTGTACCGCAAGTAAACATGATGATAACTAACGGCCAATTCTCTCATTCGTTTAAAAGGCCGAACAAAAAGAAAGTTGGCTTTCAAAACAGAATTAAGAAGAACTGTCGAAATTATGATACAGGTGAAAGATTTAGAAGGAGAGAGAGAGAGAAATGTCTGGGCGTTAATTTTTACAAAAAGCAGTTATCATTATTATTTTTTTTGTTTAAAGCTCTAGTTAACTAGAGCGGCGCTAAGAAGCAGTTTATATTCATCCCGCTGTTGAACATGAGGATAATAAACGGCCAATTCTGTAACTCTTTTAACAACCGAAAAGAAAAGAAAATTATCTTTTTAACTAGAATGAAAAGGCCCTTGGTTGCGATAATGAAACAAGTACCTAATTTGTTTTAAGCTCGGTAACTAGAGCGGAGAGAAACAGTGACTTTTGAGCTAAAACGCAGTTTATCTTCATCATGTTCATACCACCAGTTAACATGATGATAATTAGCGGCCAATGCTCTTATTCGTTTAAAGAGAGAATTGTCTGGGCGTTAATTTTTACAAAAAGCAGTTATCATTTTTTTAAATTTTTTGGTGAAGCTCTAGTTCTACAGCGGCGCTAAGAAGCAGTTTATCTTCATCCCGCTGTTGAACATGTGGATAATAAGCATGATAAGCGACCAATTCTCTAATTCGTGTAAAAGCCGAAAAGAAAAGAAATGTAGCTTTTTAACCAGACAGAAAAGGACCTGTCTCGAGATTATGAAACAAGGGCGTGATTTAGAAGGACAATGAGAGAGAAGAAAAATCAATAATCGTCTCGCGCATGCAGGAGGTGACTCAATCCTTGTTCTTTGAAAGGGGCAAATTCTATAGCTCTTTGACATGGCGAAAAGAAAAGAAAGACGCTTTTAGAAACTAGTAGATTGTATACAATTTTTAAAAGGTAGAATGAACTAGAGCAGTATAAAAGTGTTTCTTTATTATGAAGCTGTTTCAATCTATCGTTGTTTAATCTGGTAAAAAGTAAACAGAAAAGAAAGATAGTTTATAAAAGAAAGAAAGACAACTCTGTCGAGATTATGAAACAGGTGCGTGATAAAGAAGGAGAGAGAGAGAGAGAGAAAATCAATAATCGTGTGTTAATTCTTAAGCTTCAAAAAGCGGCGAATTTTATTGCTCTTTCAAAAGACGAAAAGTAAAAAAGTTAGCTTTATATTCAGACATCAACGATCTCTGTCAATATCATGTTTGGCAAAGATTCGTCTATTCAGTAATTTTGCCATGCTTGAATGACTTTGCGACAATCGAATCCAAGCTTTGAAAAAGAAAGCAAATAACATTGAAGGAAATCAAGTTTACATGATTAATCTAGAAAAAAATATAATGAAATGAAAACCTCTTAAAGTTTGAAATATAATCTAAAACATTTCCCCGCACAAAATGACAGACTTATAAACCTTTTGACTATAGCTAGGTTATTCAACCTAAGAGTATACCGGCATATGAAAGGCTCAACGAAAAAAGCACGAAGTCGATGCGGGAAGCTTTTTCAGTACTGTGAAACTACTTGATTTGCTACCCTTTAAAGCGTTAGAATTCATGGCTTAAATGAATTAAAATTCATGTTTTCATGAGAGGAGATCCTAAAGAAACATATGGACTAGTTTTTATTAGAATTAATAAACGGTTGCTAAGGGGTTTTTTTCAAATCTAGTTGACATTGCAAACGGAAAATGCTGCATGTCGGCAAAACGGAAGTCAACTTTGGAAGCGTGTTTCTCGAAGAAATACTTTTCCACAGTCCTACTTTACTCAAGTTTCAAAAGCTATTATCTCCACTAATACTCACTCTCTAGAGTTGAACTATATACCAAATTAAAGCTTATGAAACGGAGAATAATAATCAATAATAAAATGAAATGTCAAAAAATGCGACTTCTGTCTCATTTTGACGTGATGGGTCACATATTGCATGAAAAATTATTTCATGAAAGTTTTTTTAAAAAGAGCTAAATCCACTATGGTCATTTAGGGTTTGTTCGTTAATTTTCACCACATAATTTTGATTAAATTAACGGAGTTTTTTATATTGTTTTGAATATTTTTTGATTCAGCTCATTTTGAAATGAAAAATCGAAAATCCCTGAATTTAGAAAATTTAAGAAATTCAGAAAAAAACTATCAAAACATGTTTTATCATCAAATAAACGTCTGAAAAGATTTTGAATGGACTCTACTAGCAATATTAATGTGTTTCATATTAAATTTCAATTTTGAAGGTATTTAGATGGGCAGAAAAGGATATTTAAATAAGGTTTCATTCCAAAAGGGGCTAAATCAATGAAAATTAAGAAAAACTGAAATTCATTGCTGGATTTCTAAAAATATGCTTGAATTAATCTAAGACAATAGCCTTACCATATCATATCAAAATAAAGTAACAATGGATAATAGAAAGTGGTAAAATAAAAAATTTTAATTATTGTTATTCATTTATTTATTTTTTAACGCTAAAGAAGGATTTATCCCCTTTTTGAATGAAACTCTTCAAATACTCTGACAAATTTAAATGAAAGTACAAGTTTCATCTAACTGCAAGCGCATTCATGCACGTACATTAAAATCCATAGTCATAATACACACCTTTACCTGTAGTAACAGGCTGCGTAGGGGCTCCAGTGTCGACTTCTGTAAATGAAATACATGTATAATGTATCATAAAGCACCACTGCTTTAACCTGTGGAACAAATATGCAATGTGCCTTTTGGGTCCTTGGTGTTTCAGAGGTATCATACCTCATGTATTCTCTGCTCTTATAGTATAGTAGTTTGAGAGGAATAAAAAACTTTGGAAATTGAGATTTACTTCGCGAATGATTATGCATTCAAATCCTCAAAAAAATTGTACGAACATTATCAAATATACCCAAAGTCAAAATATCACTCATTGGAAATTGAGATTTACTTGGCAAATGATTATGAATTCAAATCCTCAAACAATTTCTACGAACATCATCAACTATACCCAAAGCCAAAATATCGCTCATTTTGCAACATATCCTCTTTTTACCCTTCCCCTCATTAACGCCGTCTGCACAAGCCCCATTCAGCAAATCATATCAAGCATATTATTGTTCTAAGTTTAAAGAAATATATTAATCAAAGTCGAGATTCCTTACTTTTTTGTGTATACGTCGCAGGTACATATAGAAAGCAAAATAGTACAACAAAGTTGGATCAACATATATATTTTTTTTTAATCCCAAATGCATTTTCATCTATATGTCTTTCTTTTTATTGCACCTCTGTTTCCGAGTCATGCTGCCATTCTAACTGTCATCATTTTGCTTACTTTCACATTGCTAATTATATAAATCTAAATTTCATGCTCGAAAAGAATGCAATTTTTTTATAGAAATGAACATGAAAATAATTGAAATTAAATGTACTATATTTGTGTCAAAAATATTATTTGTCATTACATAATCAAGGCAGAATGTTAGATTGCCGACGAATAGTTTTAATTTACGTTTAGACTCGTGATTTTTTTTCTATCGCGGGAAATGAAACGCTTACTATATAGTTGAAATCAGAACAGAATGATAATAATAATAATGATAATAATAATAATAATAATAATAATAATAATAATAATAATAATAATAATAATAATAATAATAATAATAATGATAATAATAATAATGATAATAATAATAATGATAATAAACCGTTCTTGTATAGCGCATATCACATTATGATATAACGTCCCTATGCGCTTCCAATGAATCGGACAAGGTGTATCATACATGAAAGCATAAGTGGAGAAACACTTCACATGCTAAAGATGCGAAGTGTGAAATGTGAAAAATATTCAAGACCGACACAGCTTCATCAGAATCATTTTAAAACTTTATCACCATAACAGATAGTTTTGGAATTGAGCAAGGCTATTTACGTTTATTGAAAATTATGAAGAGGGATCGGCGGGGGATCAAAATTTATATAATTGGAAATGGGCCGCGGAACGGGGGGGGGGGGGGCTCCTCTTTTGTGAGTAGACACGTAAAAAAAAAACAAAAAAAAACTAATTTTCAAGGAAGAAATCATTTCTAGTAATTGATGAAATTGACAAAATTAATATAAACGACTGTTGTTGTAGTGAGAATTCCTATAAAATGCAGATAAAATGCTAAAGATATGATTTGAATGTCCCGATATTTCCGATTTCATATATCATAATCTCTCATCCATGTCCCTTGCTAACATCTTTTCCATTGGTACGGATGGGCAATACATCCCCGCCTCTTTAATGCACAGTTAATGCAAAATCTATAGGCCTAATAAAGCATGGTATTATAAACAAACTGTAGAAAACAAGCTCAGATATTTTCACGTGACTTCTCGGGACTGTACAGCATTCTCTAAAATGACAGTCTATCTATCACATCTTCTACAAGTTCATGAGTCTTCTTTCAGGATTCAGAATTACGCATCAACTCTTTAGAGAAATTTTAGGATTATTTAAAATCAGGCGCTGTGGGGGTGGGGGGGGGGGTACAGTGTCCCCAGTAGTTAAGGAATTTGGGTATCCTAGAAGTTCCCCCTTTTACATAGATTACTTTAGATAAGTGCTCCCTTTCCTTTATATTCCTGCCCGTTCCACAATCTTAAAATTTTATTTTATTACCATTGATAATTGCCAGAGGCCTATTAATATCTGAGAGGTGCCCCTTCTTCCTTGACAACTGTCCCTTTTCGTTAGTAAGAAGTGCCCCTTCCCCATTTATAAGTATCCTTTATATTATAACACGTTCCCCTTTTCCAATCTTATAATTGCCTCTATTCTTTCTGATAAGTGCTCCCTTTATTTTATTTCTATACACGAGCCTCTTCCCTTTTTATCTCTCATAAAACTCCTAATAAAATCTTTCCTTCGACAATTCCCTTTTAAATCATTTGCATCAAATGTTTCTACATGTATTAATTTCTTTCAATAACTGCTCTTTTTCCAATCTGACTTTTCAGATACAAGAATTACCCCCTTTCCGTCTGATAAGTGCATCTTTATAATACAAGTTGTCTTGACTTCACAATTCAAGTCCTTGAAATTAAAGTGTAGTAAAAAAAAAAGTTACTCAAGTTCAGATCCAACGAATTTTGGCTGTGTGTTTGTTTACTTATTTTTCTTTTAGTTTCTTTTATATGTATAATGTGTGTGTGGGGGGGGGGGCTTGGTGGATATCACTTGCAATATTTACGAATAGGCCCCTAAATGCTATACAATTCGTTCATCTTTAAAACGCTCATTATTTCATCTAGTATGAATACCTATGGAGTAAAAAGAATACAAAAACATAAACAAAAACAAGCGACAGTAATCATGACGAATCTCTATGTCGTCTGAGATTTTCTCATACCACTACGAAGGTTTAACAAAATATTGAGAATCAGGTTAGCTAATAGAAATTTTATTAATCTACTATTTGCACGTATATATGTTGCCTTTTTCATACAGCATTTTCTTTTCTTGTTGTTGCTATTCCTGTCCCCCTTCCTTTCCTCTCTTTAGTCACTATCCTTTCTATATTTTTAACCATAAACACTCACCGTTTTCCTTTTACAATGTCTTCTTCCCTCTATTTAAGTTTCCTTCTTTTAAATTTAGGTGGTCTTACCTGCGGTTGACATTTGAAATATTTGAATGTCGTCCACCAAAATAACATTATGCACCTTTCCCCTTGTAGCGTTGAACCTTATCTGTGAGCGTAGATTAATTCACGTTATGAGAAACGTTAATTTGTCCGTGTGGAAGCACAACAAGGAGGGAAATAATGCAGATTTTAGGAAAATCAAACAAAGAATAGAATAAATATAGATTTTGACAACTGAGATGGCTTACATACAAGCTGTAGGAGAAATCTTTCCTCGTCATTTCGAACATGTTTGTTTGATTGAATACAACGGCAATTCTGCATTTGTTTCATTTTACCCTTACTTACTAAACATAATTCTTATCTCCATAATTATTTCATCTCAAAACAGACATAACATATTTCACTTTTCAGTTACTTTGCCTCAAATAGTGTGTTATATATGCTAATACATTATTTCTTAATTAGAAATCATCTATGCTTTGGCTATGTTTCTCCTTTTGTTTTGATTTGATATAGATGACTCAGAACCTTAATTATATTCGGATTTCCATTTCCATTTACCAGAATCATGATATCTATTTACTTCATGATATCTATTTACTTCATGATATCTATTTACTTCATGATATCTATTTACTTCATGATATCTATTTACTTCATGATATTCTTTTACATATGTTTAATTGATACACTCCTTTATTTATTGTGATGTTATGTATTGCCCGATTGCTACCCAAATTCAAATAAACAGTAATGTTTAAATTGAACAAGCCAAGAATAATTTTTGCAAAATACGTATAGTTTCAATATTGTTGCTCACTTTTCACTGCGTTCACTGCTCTGCTCCCCCATACAATACCTCTTTAATTCAAAATTACGCCCCGCGAGATCTTTGCGCTCATCCACTTCCAGTTCTCTTGTGATTCCTAAAGTCGCAAAATCTTGGGGGGAAAGATCATTTGCCCACGCATGTCCTAAATTATGGAATAGCCTTCCTGAAGACATCAAAAAGTGTATAACTTTTGATTCTTTTAAAAATCATGTCAAAACATTTCTGTTTAATTCTTAATTAATTTCTACATGCGCCTTGAGCACTCCACAGAGTGGATTTGGTGCTATATAAGTTACATGTATTATTATTATTATTATTATTATTATTATTATTATTATTATTATTATTATTATTATTATTATTATCATGAATAAGTAAGAAGTTATTTTTTGACTACAAACCTCAACCTTTGTTTCATCATCACATAAAAATGGCACTGTCGCGTTGTTAAGCTTTTCAATTCCACTGAGGGTTAATGCATGTATATTATCGTCTCCACAAACTGTGACTGTAAGGAGGTTGTCCTCAGAACCCGCTAAAAAATATTCAAAACTCAGGTTGCCTTTTGAAGACGTAAAATTATAGGGGATTGACAAACTAGCCATATCCCCTGCAGTGCCGTCTTCTGGCCAGTCAGGTTGCAGTTTCCCTAATTTAAAGAAGACAGTAGAAAATCATTGATAGAAAATAGCATGGGTATTGCCCATGCATAATGACAATGCGGCCAAAGATTACCGAGCTTCACAACAAATAAAACCATAACTAAGTAACTTAGGATTGCATAAACGCATAAATACACATACATTTCTAATCGAAAAAACTTTTGGTT
This sequence comes from Heliocidaris tuberculata, assembly GCA_025618425.1. NCBI lineage: Eukaryota > Metazoa > Echinodermata > Echinoidea > Camarodonta > Echinometridae > Heliocidaris > Heliocidaris tuberculata. The sequence goes on from CM046841.1 coordinate 28,111,649, forward strand.
TCTTTTCTGATTTTAACCTGGTTATAGAGCATTATGGCATCAGAGTAATAATCTTCGTAAATCCTACCATTATATGTATTTTTCGTGCAACTCATCATAAGAGTGTAAATACAAGAAGGGGTAAAGTATCTTCAAATCCATTAAAGCGTTATCAACAAAGGTAACCACTACTCAATGTATTAATATTGAAATCTCTGAAAGTGTTATTTGATAAATAATCCATGTTAATTAATGACCCCCTTTTTCCGTGAACAGTTTGTTCTTCTTTAAAAATGAAAAGAAATGTATTCAAATAGTTGTATACCAAGCACAAATCTATGACTTAAGATATCAAATAAATCCTCGGTCAGACATCAATGGAGTGATAAGAACTAAAAAAAAATTAAAGTTAAAAGGAAAATGTAGACTTAGCTTCGTATTTCGTTGTAAGTCATAAACTTGCCTATTCCATTTGCACAGTTTATAGTCCAAGTCCCTGCAACCTCAATGATGCCGCACTTATTGTCCTCAAAATCGCACGACCAGTCTATAGAATGAAAAGGAGATATCATCTACAGTGAACATATTATGAACAGTATGGAAGTATATGGAACTTAGCAGGAAGGCAGTGCCTTATATAAAGCCAAGTCCAATGGGAAAAAAAAAGGTTATCTGTCTCATTATCGTATTAGTCAATTACAATTTGACACAATGTATACATTGCGGGTTTGTCTCCTAGATATATTCATTGCAACATAATTATTGTATTAGTATCTTTTCACTTAAGGGTATCGGTATCTTTTTAGATGGTGAATATCCGTGAGTACAAACAAGCAAAAAGAAAATCCTATGATGTATTACTGCAAATCTGCACAATCTTGTTTGTTTGAAGTTTGAGGTTATTTTTTCCACTTTTACATCAAAAACAATTTAGATTTTACAAGCTTAAAAGTTGGTTACAAAGGAATACTCAAATAAAGTACAATGTACGGTAAAAAGGTAGAGAGACAGATATGTCTACCACAGCCAAAAAGAGACAATGAACAATTTTTGGAACCTAAATAAAAAGGATAGCTTGTAAATGATTAGGCTCCCATATAGAGAAATTTTGTATACAATTTACTATTGAAATAGGGGGGCTAAATGAAAATTGCAAACATTTAGACATGTTACATTTCATCAGCGTTGCATAAAACGCAAGGATATAAAACTGTTTTTCATAAAGCAAAAACATCATGAATAATCATTCAGTATTCAGTGTTATTTCTTAAAGCAAAGATTCCAAAGACGAAATCTCAAACTCCATTAATCCATAGCAGAAGGAATGAATAGCTAAAAGTTCAAAATGTATTGCTAAAACTAACCCCCTATAAGATTGAGCGTAGTTGTCTCTTATACCTACATGACATGACCCTTTGAAAAAATAAAACAGAAGGAGCGCGTTTATCTAATCACTGTCAACATTAGATAGATGATAAATATGATAAAAAGACTAAAATATCACGAAATGAATCTGAGGTAAGAACATTTTTTTTTTAATAAAGCAAATCATGTAATGCGAATCGTAAATCATCATTATATGAAAATGAGAGAGAGGAGGGGGGGGGGTCTATTTATCTCTCATTCAGTGTACATAGTTTTAACAATGTAATCATTGTTCCAGCTTGTCCTATACCCCACCCCCCCCCCTCTCTTTCTCTCTCTCTCTCTCTCTCTCTCTCTCTCTCTATGACCCTCTCCTCAGTTATCTTCATCTTCCCCTTTTTCTGTTTTTCTCTCTCTTTTCTCCTTTGATATAACAGGATTTGATGTTGTGTCCACCGTTTTGTTTGTACCATGATCCTCATATATTGTGATCAGATGTTTTTAATATTAATGTAGAATTGCTTATGTTAAAGTGACAGTAAATTGAAGCTCCTAATGGCACCATCTATCAACAGGATTTGAAAAGTGTCTGTGCCTCTAATTTTCCCATCATGCCCCATTCTAGTTTGTAGAAGCTTAGAATGTATCTGTATGCAATTTTCCACATGTGCAACGTCAAAAATAATAGTTTGAAATATAAAATATGCCTATTTTCCAAACAACTGTTAGTCAAAATTCAAAATAAAGTGCAATTAATTTTCAAATTATAATCTCAATTTAGCAGTTACTGTAAGGTGGCGCTGTTCAAGTTTTGCCAGTTTAATGCCATTTTAATATTTTGTTGCTGTTCAGTATTATATACACCAATGAATGATAAGTTGATAAATAAATAAATAAATAGATTATAAAGTGGTGTTCCTTGAGTTAATAGGGAAATGGTAATAGTCGTAAAGGTCTTACGTGTAAATTGATAGATTTGTCAAGAATTGAATTGTTTCAATCCTTATATTTCAAATATTTATTCGGCCATTGCTTAATTATAGGAAAAAGATATTTCCCTTCTAAGCCAAATGTCACTTATTTATTGATTATAGCTTATTGCAGTTTAGTTTCTAAACTTACTATAGAAGTACTGGTTTGGTTTAGTTGTTTTTTTCACGATCATAAAAATGATACAGATTAAAAATATAAACATGAAATTATATAACGGTATAAATATAACATTGGTATTAACATACAATACAAAAGAAAATAAATTAAGATCAAGGGATGACCCGCTTCAGATTAACTTACATAGCTAGAGAGTAGAGAGAGTGTACTCATTGTGACACGAGTACATTGTGTCGCATTGACATGATGCAAGTCGAATATATCATTACTTGACTATATTTTTTACATTGTGCACATTTTACGCATAATGCTGTACGATAATTATTTAATGTGTACTGCATAGCGATACAATAATACAAATTCAAAATGTAGCAAGCTAGCTCAATTATTTTACCAGGCTCAGTAGCTGAAGAAATTCCTATGCAAATCATCACTGAGGCAACTATCCATTTGTGAATATCCATACTGCAAGCACTGGTTGACAACATGGAATAAAAGACAAAACATGGAATGCAGTAATCAACAGTAATTATTTTTTCCTTTGAACTTAATCTACAGGAAATTAGTTTGACTAATATTTCTTTCCTCTCTGGTTTCGACTTTGTCTATGTTTTTATTTCCTCTGGAATTGTTAATATCCTGAAAAAACTATACTCTCAAGGTTTTTGCTATGAGTTTCGATTCAATCAACCAGAAAATGTTTATCACGCATGTGTCTACGTTTCAAAGCGGAAACAAATAATTTAGAATGATACAACAAAGGTAAACAGAATCAGATAATAGAACGGTCAGAGATTCCTCATTAGACTTAAAATAATAATGATGTATTATGAATGATAAACAAAGCGTTTTGGAAGCGCATAGAGACGTTATACCATAATATGATATGCGCTGTATAAGAACGGAATATCATTATTATTAGCCCGATGACTAAGGAATTCTGTATTCCCATAGGCTTAATACAGGGTTGGCTCGGTTCCCGTAGGCAATGGGTTAATATCATTGTAGTATTGTAGTATTATAGGTATTCAAAGCGAGTTTTTCGTACAAGACGGTAGTTGTGCAAGATTGTTACATTGATGCTTCATATTCATTTCAACAACCCAAGATTAGTTGGTTCTGGCTAATGTTTCACAGTTAAATATTCATGTGATTTTTTTTTTCTCTCTCTCTCTCTAGTGCTCTGTTTGTACATTTATTCAATTCAATTCATTTCATTTATTTCACATTTGCATAAAAAACAAGACAAAATGTACATACATAAATACATAGGTTATATGTCATACATTATTTATGTATAATTTATCTCCATCGTTTCCTTTGGATAAGGTACTAACATATCTAACCCCCTCCCCCCTCTTTCTCTCTCTCTCTTTCTCTCTATAAATATTTTCCAATATTTTCCAATATATCTCCCTCTCCCTCTATCTTTCTCTCTTTTTATCTAGTATCTCCCCCCCCCCCCTTTTTTTTCCATTCACCTCATTTATAGCAAGTATCCTCCTAAACAAACCTAGATTTAATTTTGATTGATAGTCTTTTCTAGATATCTGTTTCGCGATCATATTTTTCCTCAATTTTAGGAGTTTTAACCGCTTGTTTGCATTTCTGCTTACTGAATTGGTAGTGACGAGTGATTATGTCAATTGTTCTGAATACAGTGATGTTCAGTTTACCGAAATGTATACAAATAAGGAAATAAAAACCACCATTATCCAAATGCTATGATGTATGAATCATCGTTTATGAATAAAGCAAGACTCAGTCGTACCATGCAAATATCGCATTTAATAAAATTGGAACCGTGTATACGAACATAAACCTTTAACAAAATCCGCCCAAAAATGAATACTAGTGAGAGGTGAGTGCCATCCTAATAAATGGCTACAGCCCACCAGACCGACAATCTTCGAGACCGACTACCCACGAGACCGGCAGCCTGTGAGACCGACAATGCCGGTCTCACGGGCCTTCTGAAAAGTTATCCGAGGGTTCATTTAGTCTCGTGGGCTGTTTCGGTCAATTGAAATGTCCCCTGATAACTAATGCTGGTGCCAGAACACAATTGCAATATATTTTGCTCATCAAGGTATATAATAATAACAATAATAATAAAGTGTCTTGTTTACCCAGTGTAGCATTATCAGTATACTCTTCTCCCTGAGGGTATGCACACTTGTTTAGGTATTGATGCTTGAAGATTGCCAGCAATTAGGCAGAGTATATAATAATGCGTTATCCTTATTAACAAATGTAATTTAAAATGTGCAATTGTTCCGCTTTTCATTCATGAAAAAGAGACAAGGAACAAACAAACATCCGGTGCTATCTATCATATTTCCTGAAGGCTCCTGAAACCATGATTGTCGGTTTCTTGTGCAGTCGTTCTTGAATATTATTGAACAAAATGCTACTCAAATGCAATATCACTTCCTTTCCTTTTTAATCAAATGCTTTATTGAACGATAAAAAGAAATAGCAAAAATCATGATAATTTGTACTGAAATTAATGATTTCCATTATATACATGTACCTTGATAAAAGGTCTTGTTACATAATCACAAATGTTCCCTTTCTTACTTTGACCTGAAACATAATGTCCTATATTATAGGCCTATTTTTGTTGAAATGTAATTCCCCCCCCAAAAAAAAAAATAAATAAATAAATAAAAAAATAAAAATAAATAAATAAATAAAAATAAATAAATAAATAAATAAATAAAACAATAATAATAATAATAATAATAACAATAATAATAATAATAGTAATAATAATAATAATAAATACATAAATAAATAATTTTAAAAATACAAAAATAAAAATTAAAAATAAATAAATAAATAAATAAATGAATAAATAAAAAATGAATAAAATTAAAGCATGGATTTAGTACGTATTATACCAATGTTGACTGCTTTAAGGGGCACGGTTAATGTTATTGCCCAGTATGTTCATATCAATAATGATTCTTTTTTATTATTATTATTTGTTGGCTTCTCAATACCGTCAATTTGTATGATGTACAAACTTATTACATTGGCACTGAACTGATCATGTATGTTTATATTGAAACGGAAAATATATCAGTCAAATCAAATCAAATCTCGAAACTGGAATATGAAGTCTAGAGGCATGGTGCACTCTCGAAATCACCGAGGAACTATAGTTTTAACCATGACCGGGAAAATAAGCAGTCAATATTTGTTTTATAAACTGCATCCCGTGCGTGGATACTCGAAAAGAGATATTTTGACGAAATATGACTGTCAAAATGTATGTAATTTCAAGGAAATGTAGAAATTTAAGATTAGTGCGCGTAATTGCAATGTACAAGCAAGTAGAACGATGCCCAGGTAATAGTTTTCGCTACTCTGCATGCCTGCAGTCAGTGTAGCGAAATGATTGGTCTACAGTTTTGGTAGGCATATACAGTATATGAAATTGAATATAAATTCATAATAAGTTTAAGAGATGACATGTGTTGTTCTTCAAAGATCAATTGCTTAGTTGATTGTTGAGCGTCCGTGTCATTAATTCAGAACACAAACTCAGACTCTAACGGTAACAGATACAATAATGCCACATTCTTCGTGATTTATTTGGCAGACTGCCATTTTCATAGACCATTCATTAAGACGAATAAAACAGACCAGTGCATTAGGCCTTTAAATTGATGATAATACTACATTCAGAAAAGTTACAGGTTTTTTTTTTGTTTTTTTTTTTGGGGGGGGGATCACTTCTTGCAAAGTAACATGAATATCTAATGGCTATCAAATGAGTTAATGTCTCTGATGTGAATCATATACATGAAATATGTCTTTTGGGCATGCATCATACAAGCATTGCTTTCTCAGCATGCCCCCTCCGTTTCATTGTATATGCTAGGTCAATAATGATCCGTTTTCGTAAATTGTGTTTTTGTACTCTTCTTGGTATCCTTTATATTTGTATGTTAGTGTGATATACTAAAGTTATTACATTGCTTTATGTTTAATCATTTGATCGATATGTATCAATTTTTTTTATTTTTTTTTTTTAGTTCACTTCAGTTTATTTTATTATCATCATTTCGCAGCCTCAGCTGAATTGCATAACAATTTACAATCTAATATATTTTTAAAAAAACACATCACATTTCAACAACAATATTTATATAATACATAACATTTAAAAACAGGAAATCTTTACGTATAGTGTAGTTTATATTAATTAATCTAAAGAAATATTTAACATACATGTATTTACAGTTTTCATGTATAATTATTTTGAAACGGAAAATAAATCAAATCAAATCAAATCAAATCAAATCAAATCTTCTTCATTTTGGCACTGTCGCGTTGTTAAGCTTGTGAATCCCGCCGAGGGTTAATGCAGGTATATTATCATCTCTACAAACTGTGCTGGTTAGGAGGTTGTCCTCAGTACCAAACAGGCTACCTTCTGATCTCGTGAAGTTATATAGCACTGAAAAATAGCCATATCACAAGCAGTGCCGTCTTATGGCTAGCCCAGTTGCAGTTGCCCTAATTTAAAGAAGAGAGTATGAAATTATTTAAATTTATCAATACGTTTGTTGTCATTGGCAATGATCGATTTAAAATATTATTACATCACTGTTAAAATTACATTAAGATTCTTGCTCTGGTTATCTCTCTCTCTCTCTCTCTCTCTCTTAACTTGGTATCATTACCTATCATGCCTATAGGCTATCATGACATTTCAAGAATTTAGCAGAACAGCACAATGAATGTAAACGAGGAATGTGGCCAATCATATTTAGAACTGAGAAATGAGGAGCGAAGTGACCGAGCGGGGGAGGGTCCCACACCAGGGACTTTTTGAAAAATCTGCCTATAAAACTTCCATTTTAGAGCATCCCAAAAGTTTTTAATGAAAAGAAGGAATGCACGGATCTACTCCAATGGACGGAACCTCTTAATTTAGAATAACAATGCGAGCGAACGAATTTTATTCGATATTTTCACATTGAAATTATGGCATTTCTTATTTCCTTATATACTTCTAATCATTAAAGAAACGGTGATGGTATTTCAAGATCAAACATAATGAGTTTGGATAATTATCAATTTTAAGTTAATGTATCATACATGTAATTCTTATTCATTTTATCAAAAATATTGGGGGATCATAATACAGGCCATGCCCCCCCCCCTCCCTTTAATTTTGGGAGAATATATACCACCACCCCCCCCCCCCCCACGTGATCGACACCCATGGTGGCACACAACTCATGGGGAAAACGGAAGGATTAGTCAATTATTATCTTTAACTGGAATTTCACCAGTGGAGATTCAAGTATTGATTTTGTCGGCGTTTCGTTTCTTCCAGAACATAATACCGAAATTTTGTTTGAACCACTAACCTATTCCATTATACAGACCTTTTTGTCCACCTCCCATTTAGGTTCAAAATTCTACAGTCATCAACTTTAAAGTCACATGACCAATCTACACAGAGAAAAATAAGAGAAATGTTTTTAATGTTAATACAGTAACTATACCCATATATTTTTTTACGTCTTATATCAAAGGTGAAATTTATTTTCTTAATCTCTTGCTCGAATCTTGCACACACACAAACAAACAAATTGTTTAACTCAAGATAATAGAATAGCTTGAAATATTTTTTTTTAATTGCTGTTATTTACACACGAAAAATGAAAAAAAAAATGATCAGAAAATTATCTCTTACAAAGGGCTGACCAAGCACTGAAACTAAGTCAATATTTAATGAAGGACACAACCTTATATGAGATGGCCCGTAGTCTCATTTCATTGCCGATTCTATTTGGATATCAGTTTAGTTTGATATTAATGAAAAGATTCATAAAACATGCTGAAAACCCGATTAAAAGACAAATATATTTCACATACTATGAGGAGAGATATTGGGAAGTATGGACCTACTATACCACATAAAGATTGTTATGGAGAGCTGCCTCCTCATCAAAAGTAAAATAATTATTTACCAGGTTCAGCTGACCCCCATGACAATCGTAACAAAGATAGCTATCTGGTCGTACGAATCCATTCTCACACGCATGGTGAATAGAAGAAATATGTGAATAATGTTTCCCAGCCGAGAATAAACTGAGAAATCATAAATTTATTCTCAATATTGATAGAAATCCAGCTCGTAAACGTTTTTGCATTTTTGTGGTTGATATTTTGTGAATTATTTTGTTAGACAAGCTTTAACACGATTACTGTATCCATTTATTTCACAAAGAGGGAAGTGTAAATTTCGAATTGTGTACATTGTATCCCACAAAGATGCTTGATTTTTTTAGAGAAGGAAATACATGGATTATCCACTGATTAGCATGCTTTTCATAATGTAAATGGCCAACTTATAAGGGAAGTCCACCCTGATTACAATTTGGTGTTAAAAGAAGCAGAAATATTAAAGAAACAGATCTGTGAAGGTTTGAGCAAAATAAGATAAGAAATTAGAAAGTTATGAATTTTTGAATTTGTAATCAATTAAACACAAATTGACAAATCCTTGGCGTATCTTTTTTTTTTATATTTGTGTGTTTTATTAAAGAATCAACATCGAATCAACATATTTACAAATGATCAGTGAGATTGCAAAACAAATTACAACATAAACAACAGAGTTGGGGGGGGGGGGGAAAAGGGCAGACAACAGAAATTTTGAACGAAGCCCTGAAACTGGTATCAAACAACAGGACTCCGAACAACAGGAATTGGTACCACAGTTCACCAAAAAGGAGACAAAAAAAAAAGAAAAGAAAAAGACTAGCATCAATTGTTCATGGTCATACATGGAGCTTGGGATTTAAATAACAACTAAGAAAAGGAAAAAATACTTATCGTTTCCTGGGTCGAGGGTTGCAGAAGTATCTTACGAGCTCCTCTCCCATTTGCCCTGTATCTTTCAAAAACAACAACATTTAATAATTTCAATTTTCTCTAAGGAAAAATTCAATCATACATGCACCTCAGATATAACCATAGCTCATTATGTTTTTAAACAAGACCTGTATGAAACAAATCCTTCATCAAAAACTCTGGCTAAGAAAATCAGAATTTATGAAATTTTCTGTACTGAGCAAATGGGAGAGGGGCTCCCAAGATACGTCACGGAGTTGCCAATTTGTGTCTGATTGTTTTCAATTTTTTTAAAATTCTTAGCTTTCTTATTTCTTATGGCATTTTTAACTTTCACTTTAATATCTGTTTCTCTCATCTTTCTTCTTTTTTTTTCTTCAAATCAACTCAATACCAGGGTGGAGGGAAAACTGCGTAATAACCATTTGATTGTTATGAAGTCGTGTGCATTTAAATACTTGGAATTGAATTTGAATTGAAATTGACTTTTATTTTCCTTCTCATCCGTACAATTATGGTAAACAAATACAATAAATGATTCAGAAAACAGATGGACGGAAGGCAAAGCTTGTGTAGGGAACGCCCATATCAATTAAACAAAAGTTACTGAAGGACATCATTATATGGATATGATTCTTACATCTACATAAGGAATCGATTATCTGAAAGAAAATAATGTAGATGGAGAAAAACTGAGAAGAAAGTTAGGCACTGGAAAATAAGTTCATTTGAATTAAAGTTAGATAGATTGCACCAACTTGGGGAGGCCTTCGCCCTGCAGTAGCCTGATCATGACTGACGATGATGATGATGATGATGATGATGATGATGATGATGATGAGATTGCATATATCATTTCGAGCCTTCTGTATACTATGAGGTTATACGATAGCACCATCAAAGACTGCAGTGTACTAGAATACTAAAATAGACAGCATACATACTTCAGTATGGTAATATGCATGGACGATGTGGTGTGTAACCCCTCTATCTTCTCCCGCTACCTCTGTCTGTGTGACACCCCCCCCCCTTCTGTCTGCCCCCCCCCACATCTCTATTAAATCTCTCTCTCTCTCTCTCTCCTTCTCTCTCTTCTGCTCCTCACCCTGTTTTTTTTTATAATTGCACTTATCTGCATTTATCACCTCTGCCATTATATTATCTATTTTTTTTTAAATATATATTATATTATTTTCTCGTTCATCTCTCTCTCTCTCTCTCTCGCTCTCTCTCTCCCTCTATCTGTCTAAAAAAAAAAAAAAAAAAAGTATATTACTTTTCATCCTACTCTATAAGTCATTCTACATCATATCTATCCTGTTCTAAATAAATGTTTCCCTAATATTTTAGTTCACTCTGAAGATTTTCATTTCGCTCGTACAAATCAACCAAAGGAATTCCCAGACTCTCTCTTATAACCAAGAAACAAAAAGCAGAAAAGATATGAATGATAATGTTTTACTTTGCGGTCCATATCATGATATGGGATATTCTTTATTGTTTTTGGTAGCACAGTGTGTAAAAACGTGCCAACAACATGAAACATTTTACAATGTCGATTGTACATTACTTAACAAAGTCTACGTCATCAACTTCCAACATGAAATTAACTAAAGCTAAACTCAAAGACATACTACTACCATTCACATTTATTCGTACAGGTCAACGAAAAGATTATATCAAGGATGCGTCCGGTTTTCGTAGGGGTTGGCTTTCACATTAGTTGTCCGATGGTGAAGAGAGGTGCCACTTTGGGGTTGGTGGCTGTTCTGTTGGTGTAGTCGCTACACTGCTTAATTATTGCTTATAAATAAAAAAATAAGTGACACTACATTTTCAATAACAAATCAATTCAACTGCTGCATATGTACGTCGATAAGCATTATTGCTGTTTATCATGTTTATAGTCAACGAAAGTGTAGTAGCTACGTTATGAGAGAGTTTTATCTAGGTATAAACCGTTTATCTATTAAATGCTGATGTTCATGTTAATAAAAATGAAAGTAAGTGTTCATGGAAATGTAAAATCATTTTTTTCTTTTATTATTATTATTATTATTATTTACCCTTAAAGCTCTTTGTTAGTAACTGTTTATAAACTATTCGTAACTACTGCTGAAAGGAAGACAACTCACAATGCATTTATTTTCATTTCTGTTTAACAATTAACCATGGCTGTTAACTTGACGTTTGTTTGTACTGGTAATTTGTCACAATGACAAACCAAAAATATGTGGGACAAAGGTGGCTGCTTCACTGCGGCTAAAGCCGACGAAGTCATTCTGCGGAAAAGTTCGTAAGTACGGAAATATGGGTATTCAAACCTACAAAATTGACTCTGCATGTCGAATATTTTTGGACACGTCATAATACACAGAGAATGAAGCCAAAAACTTGAAGAAAACAATCAGAAACGTTGATGAGATGTAATTCATGACAAAGTAGAAGAGAGGATGGATGCTGGAGGTGGGTGAAGAAGAAGGTCCAGATAGAGATCAAAACAGGTGGAACCAGATGACTCTTGAATGTTCCTCAATTACACCCGGGAATAGCTAAAACATCTTAATCTTTGGAACTAATTCAAATTCGACAATAAGGTAGACATTTTCCAACAAGCAAGCAAGAAAGAAGGGCCATTAGATTTCAAAATTTGCCGGCGAGGAAAAGACTGAATTGTCGGATTTTCAACTTTGATGAAAGATTTCGTTGTTTTGTTGTTGTTGTTGTTGTTTTTTTTTTGATTGTTTTGTTTTGTATGTTTGTTTATTTTCAACGTATATATGATTCGCAAATACGCGCAACAAAGGTCCAACGCGTATTCACGTATCTATGTTTTATAAGTATTACACTTACGTCATTATAGGAAAAACACCATCTTGATTTAAAGCAGCATATTTGAACGAGCCCTTACTTATAGGAGAAATAGTTCCAGTTATCTGGAACTGTTCTCTCTATATAATTACAATCTTTTTCTTGCTTACTTTCAGAATTTGACATATCGGTATAATATGATCTTTATCATGAATTACAGTTGAAGATATCCAATTCAACATCAATATCCTAATAATTCGCAAACCTAATTGCTTTCGAGAAAGAAATTAAACAACAGCGACGGGTTCTTCGATTTTCTGCATTCAATAAATTAAAAGAACGAGACTTCTTTATCTTATCCTATATTTTGTTTGTCTGTGTGTGTGTGGGGGGGGGGGGGCTAAATACAGATCTTGAAAATCGGACGATACCGCAAGATGCCTGTAGAAATCGTAATATAGTTTAGTAGCATTGTAACCTATACACCTTACAAATTACAACAGTGAACATAAACTAGAGTAATGAAATATTTTACAAAACATTTCTGAAATACATTCTCTTTTTCTAAATATTGAATAACATATCTCCCACAGATCTACTCGGAATCCCTTGGATGACACAAAGTGAACTAAATGCCGTATGCAATTAAGTTCTTACTCTCAATAAGTTATAAGGTATTGTACAAAAAGACAATATTAATATCAAAAGCAAGGATCCCCATTGATTTATGTACTTAGTGTTTACTATACATGCAAAGAAATAAGCCTATTACGAAGAAGTCATATCTATTCTTTATTTTTAATTCAAAAAAAGATATCCATGAACTTGTTTAAACATATATAGCATGCAACTAATAATACATTACAAACGTACTTGGCATTTCAACCAAAAAAAAGGTATCCAGGAGACAATTAAATTAAAATTTAGACACATCAGGGGCGGCGGAGCGTCTTTCAAGGGGGGCGCACCAGCAAAAAAGGGCACTTTGAGGCAAAACGGGACATCCACAAGGGGTGAACATAAAGCAAAAAAAAAAGGGGGGACCATTTTGTGGCATTGGCATTACCCTACAGTCTAATTAATATAATTATTATCAAGCATCACCTTCTTCCTTCAGCTTGCCCAATTAGCAGTTGTGTGTAATTCATGTGGGAGCGAGCGAAGCGAGCGAGCAACAATTTTCGGACTTTTTTTTTTCTAATGCTGAAGTTCTTGAGTACGCATTATTTACAGCGATATAATGAAAATCACAACAGCAAATTCATTTGGGGGAATATGGAATGATCTTTTAATTTGTGCATTAACCCTGTCGTTTATTTTAGGATTACACCGATATCTAACATATTTTATGCGATCTGCTTGACAATGTAACAGCGAGTTAGCGAGTTTAATATGGGGAAATTTTCAGAATATATTGCCCTTACTTGGTGTAAATTATGGGCACATTCGAGCGAGCGGAATTAGAAATCCTTTGCTGGGGGGGGGGGGGGGGCATTGTGCCCCTCTTACATCCAGCTCCATTGCCTTATAGTATAGTTGTAGTAATATGGCTATTTATTACTACATAAAGCCGCACCGGTTCTTTGAAGCTAGATATGGTTCTTTTTGTTTAAAAAAAAGTTGGAAATTATATAAAAGCGGGCACTTTTAATGAAAGGGCTCTTATCAGAGGTGGAAAGGGGCATTTATGAGAAGACGAAAAGGGCACATATTAGATAGTAAAAGGGGCACTTATCAGAAGTAAAAATGGGGCACGTATCAGAAGTAAAGAAGGGGCACTTATCAGAAAGGGAAATGGGTACTTATTAGAAGGGAAAACGGGCACCTTTCAGAAGTAAAAATGCACTTATCAAAGGAGAAAAGGGCACATATTAGAGAGAAAAAAGGGCGATTTTTAGATTCGAAAAGGGGGCACTTATTAGAAGGGGAAATGGCACTTATTAGAAATGAAAAGGCACTTTTAGTAGTAAAAATGATCTTATATCAGAGAGAAAGTGGGCATTTTTCAGAAATAAAAAGGGTACTTTTGGGGATACTTTAAAAAGTTGGGGGCACTGTGCCCCTCCCCCCTGGGCGTGCCGCCCCTGAGACACATACTTATCAGGAGAACGATTTTCCTTCTGTTATTTTTAATAATATGCAACGATAACCATGCACTATTATTTGAGCACACAGGAAATTAATCATGATTACGAATTCAAATTCAAATTCAAATACAAATTTATCATAATAGAATCCTGACAAAATAGAATTTACATCAAAACAAAACAGAAGCATGTTAAATAGGGACAGAATTTAACACAGCAATGTGATAACACATTATAATATAGCGACAATTTAGACCCCCCCCCCACCCCAAGGAAAAACGAGTTCATGTTTGAATATACTAGGTGGATGTGCAAGTTCATAGCTTTAACTAAAACAATCTTCTGATAATAATGGGTGTGTGCACTCTCAACAATCCAGTCTACATATCCCTATTACCCATTTTAGGAAGTGCGTAACAGACGCTTCCCTTGGCTTTGTGTTGAAGTCCAGCGTCTTCCATAGATCCATCGTTCACGTTCACGTTACATTCCTTCCCACGAGGTTTGTCGTTCCGATCTTCATACAGAGGATTGTCAACCAGGTCATCTGAAGGCTCCGATGGTGGTTGTTCAAAGTCCGTTCCACTGTAGAGAGGGTTGTCCATCAGGGACTGGTTTCTACCATCTTCACCTCGTGCTGGCATCGGATCAGTGCCTACGTAAACTGGGTTCATAACGAGGTTACCATTCTTGATATCGGAAACATCATCAGCCGAATGGTAAATCTCTGTTTTTTTTACTTCATTACTGCCCGGATGTACAGAGTTTGGAATTGGATATACTACACTGGTACATCCATGGTCTGGATATCTCATGTCTTTTGAATTTGGTTCTGCTGAAGAGTTGGTCTCCGTTGTTGATATTCCGGGATGCTTCCTAAAGAGGAAAATGGAACATGATAATGTTCACTGGTTTCGGTGATAAAGTAGCTGCCCTATATGGTGTAAATTTAAACCTTATATAAGTGTGCACCCTGGACTAAGCCCTGATAACTATTAGGCTAAATTGAACATCATATGGTGCAAATGTTCCCATTTAAAGGTAACAGATAGTTTTGGGAAGCCCTCAAAAACTTTTCGTGAGATTTCGTTGATTTTACTTAATAAACAGCAGGGTACTAACATAACTAAGATGCTGTGAAGTTTTTTCCTCCTCAAGTGAAATATTTATCGAATGAGAGGTGAAAAGTAATAAAAATCACTGGCCACAAAAAGAGGGGATGTAAATTCAAACAACGGCTACACACACACTACTTACATGAGGATTGCTGTGTGTGTAGAATACGCTACACATAATGCGAAGCGCTGGGTTTATTGTGCGGGGAACCTTCGGGTGGATATGGTCTTAGCGTGAGGCAGTGAAAAGCCGTTACCAAGCGTTTCTTATAGATATTTACACTAAAATTGGTTGGAAATCGTGAATGGAATGTTAAATAATCTCGTACATATGTCTTATGATAAAAGGAGAATAGTTTGTGACTATTTCAGATAAGTTTCTTGCCAGTATGATTTTTTGCTACCGAGATTGTCTATGAGCTTTAACAAGACGTTAACGTTAGAAAGGTTTTATTTTTAATTCTTTTCCAGTGCTGCCGTTGTACCTTTCAGAGTGCAGGTCTGAATCCCTAATATATTAATGCGTAGGGCCGTCTTATATTACCATGATTACGGTTTACTTTAACCTGAGACTCATTAATGCATTCATTTTCGTTTTATGTTACCTTATCATGCTTATTTCATAACATTGTATGTTTTATTGATTACTTCCATAAGAAAACCGGCGTAAACTTTAAGAAGTCTTACGTTTCTCTTTCCGATTTTTTTTTTTTTTTTTTTTTTTACATTATACATGTAAATTGTACATATTGTTATTTGTTTGTGTGGGGTTTTTTGTGTACATGCATGTATTGATAATTTTTGTATCTTTATGTATGCCTTTTAAAGCGAATAAGGAACAAATGCAATGAAAATGTGCCGGTATTAATCTGTTTTAGAAAAACAATGCAGATGTATGTGCTTATTGTCATAAAGTATTCTCTGTTCAGATTGTTGAGGTTGTTGTAACGAGTATTGTTGCTGGTAGACTTACTTTCGCCGAAGGCAATAAAACACAACCAGAACAACTAGGATGATAACTAGCAAGACACCGAGAGAAGCTACCACAGGAATCAGCCATGGCGTACCCTGTCTTTCAGGTGAACGTGGGGAAGCTGGAAACGATTAAGAGATAGATAGGAAAAGACAATATGACGATTAATTCAAATTTCTTATATGCATCTTACCATCATCATAACATCAATAATGAAATCGGTGTAGAGATATAATAAAAAGAAACTGCATGAATAACAATGAAAGAGACAGTTTTATTTCATTGATATCCGTTAGGTTTCTAACCAGCTGAGTCCTATCAAATCAAACCTACTTTTCTTTTCTTTTTTTTTTTTTCTTTTGGTCTATCATTGGCTATTCATGCATCATTAAATATTTAAATTCATCCATGTATGTGTCAAAAAAGTGTGGAAAAGGAACATGATTAAGAAATGCAGAGGAAAAGGCAATCAACTGTTTGATAGGGATTTGTTGTATGTATCTTAATTTAAAGAGATAGATTTAGTACAACAAGAATTAGGGAATAATATTAAAATAAAATATCAAAAATGTGTTAGGAACTGTGTAGTTCATATGTCATTTTACCTCATATAGGTTTATTGAGGATAGTATGTAAAAAATTGGTATGACCATCAGAGACAATGACACATACCTACATGTGTTGGACAAAGCTTCACTATGGTTTCATGATAAGAAACGTATCTGTTGGCGATGAGGACGCTATATTTACCTTCTGTAGAAATGGTCGATTGATTTTTCGTGAAGAAGGCGTTTGTAGAAAAGATAGTGAATAAGTTCGTTTGCGTAGGTTCTAACGTTACTGGAGTATTCACTAAGACGAATAAAACACACCAGTACATTAGGCCTATAAATTTATGATAATACTACATTCAAAACAGTTACAGGTTGGGGGAAATCTCTTCTTGCAAAGCAACATGAATATTTAATGGTTTTCAAACGAGTTGATGTCTCTGATGTGAATCATATATGTCTTCTTTTTTTTCTTTTTTTTTTTTTTGGGGGGGGGGGGTGGGGCTGTTTTTTATTTTTCCTTTACATGGTAACTCTCCCTGTTTTGTAAAGGCTTTGACGTAGTTTTTTGTCCTTGTCTGTTGTTGAGCTTTATGATATAATCGGGATATGGCTTAGAAATAACACAAAAATCTCTTAATTAATATATAAGCCAAATCGAAATCGCCTTGTAGGGAATATAGAAAAAGAAATTAGCGTACAATACAAGTTGTCTTGGCTTCACAATTCAAGTCCTTGAAATTAAAGTGTATAAAAAAAAAAGTTACTCAAGTTCAGATCCAACGAATTTTGGCTGTGCGTTTGTTTATTTATTTTTCTTTTAGTTTTTTTTTTATATGTATAATTTGTGTGTGGGGGGGGGGGGGGCTTGGTGGATATCACTTGCAATATTTACGAATAGGCCCCTAAATGCTATACAATTCGTTCATCTTTAAAACGCTCATTATTTCATCTAGTATGAATTACTATGGAGTAAAAATAATACAAAAACAAAAACAAAAACAAGCGACAGTAATCATGACGAATCTCTACGTCGTCTGAGATTTTCTCATACCTCCACGAAGGTTTAAAGAAATATTGAGATTCAGGTTAGCTAATAGAAATTTTATTAGCCTACTATTTGCATGTATATGTAACTCCAGGGAGTTTCCTCTCCGAGCCGATCTTTCCCCGTGTTGTATCGTCGATGCAAATGACTCGTATTCACGGTGCGCATGCAATTCAGCGCATGCGCATTGCGAATGCGAGTCATTTGCATCGACGATACAACACGGGGAAAGATCGGTTCGGAGAGGAAATTTATCTTTTTTTCATCGAAATGATCGTCAAATCGTGAAATCTGAAAGCCTACTGCATATATAAAGTAATTATCCTGACATGTAAGTACAAATTTTCATCTTACCTTCAAAAACTAACAAATGAATTTAACCAAACTCATGGCGATGCAGACGTCGGTTATTTGTACCTGGAGCTCGAACGCTACGCGTTCGAGCTCCCTGGAGTTAGTATATATGTTGCTTTTTCATACAGAATTTTCTTTTCTTGTTGTTGCTATTCCTGTCCCCCTTCCTTTCCTCTCTTTAGTCACTGTTCTTTCTATATTTTTACCCATAATCGCTCACCGTTTTCCTTTTACAATGTCTTCTTCCCTCTATTTAAGTTTCCTTCTTTTAAATAAGGTGGTCTTACCTGCGGTTGACATTTGAAATATTTTAATGTCGTCCACCAAAATAACACGATGCGCCTTTCCACTTGTAGCGTTGAACCTTATCTGTGAGCGTAGATTAATTCAAGTTATGAGAAACGTTAATTTGTCCGTGTGGAAGCACAACAAGGAGGGAAATAATGCAGATTTTAGGAAAATCAAACAAAAAATAGAATAAATATAGATTTTGACAACTGAGATGGCTTACATACAAGCTGTAGGAGAAATCTTTCGTCATTTCGAACATGTTTCTTTGATTGAATACAACGGCAATTCTGCATTTGTTTCATTTTACCCTTACTTACTAAACATAATTCTTATCTCCATACATGGGCGGAAATCCCGGGGGGACGGGGGGGGGGGGACGCGTCCCCCCCCCCCCCCCCCCACTATTTGGAAGGTAGGGGACACAATATCAAATGTCCCCCCCCCCCCCACAATTTGTTGTCTTTTATTATGAAAAAAAATACATCATTCAAAACCGAAATTACCTACATGTATATGCATCCTCAAATTTCGAAATATATAATTTTCTTTTTGTAAAGAACTTGTGTATAAAAAAAAAAAAAAAAAATCACTTGTAGCGTACGACTCGAACTCGCTATGCAAGCCATGGGTATTAAACTCTAGCCAATTGATGAGTGACATCGATCGCCACGTGTCTAGGAGCTATCTATACAATACGCTAACATCTACCTTAGACAAACTGATGAACATGCGCGTCACTGCGCACGGCCAGCGCACGCACGCCATGCATCAATTCATTAGGCCTAGCCTACATGTACTATACTAGTGCTATGATATGATCTTAAAAACTTGGAAAAAAAAATTAAAGGGAAGGTTCAGAGTTCAGATTTAGAAGTTAAACATGAATCGGAGATCTAAGCGTTCGGACATAACTCCCGTAAGTACCTTGTTTATTGTTTAAAGTCTGATAGAGTCTATAGATCTAGAGTCACTATTGTTCTTTTTCTTCAAAAACATTCTTTCAAACTTCGAATTGGACCAAATGGCAAAAATTGAAACAACATACGGTAGGCATGTGTCACTGTTACTACCGTCAGGGTACATTGAGAAATGTCATTCAAGTTTATTGCAGGTGACTGGCCCATGCAGCTAAAATTCTTAAACAAGTAGATCTCGACCTAGGCCTAATACTATAGTAGACTATACTAAATAAGACTTCGGCTTCCATTCGACTTATTTTTCGTGGGGGGGGGGGGGGGGATAGAACAATAAATAGATCATAAAGTAATTAAGATAGATTATCCCTTGTCAGGCTTGTGCTACGGCATAGGCTCAGTCATGGGATGATGGGTGGGATCGGGGCCGGATCGGGGGTGGGATTGGTAACGCGACTAAATACCAGTCTGGTACTTTGGTGTACCACCTGATCCAGGATTCTGATAAAGGGGTCAAAACTGCAATGCTACATTTCTGTGTCACATCTGGACATGAAATTTCTGTCATCCATTAAAAAATATAGAGCATGTTTCGAGTGTCTGACTAGTTTTGTACTAAAGGAAAAAATGAAATAGTAAAACAAAGAGGAGAAAACATGGGATTGTAAAATACATTTACTTTCACTGCTTAAAGGCATTGATTAACATTGTTTCCAGTGAAAAAAATCTGAGTTCTATGGTTCTGCCTGCTTATTGGTGTCTTTGATAAGGTCTAAAAATGAAACCCTGAAAAAATTGTGCTTCAAAACTTTCATTAAGTGCTTTGAAAAGCCGAAAATCTATTGAGTAACCAGATTTACAATGCATGTGTTCCCCCATAGATGGTCGTTTTAATTATTATCGCCTACTATAATAAATAATCAAACCTCTGTTTGCGATCAGTATCTATAGGGTTTTGTTTATAATTTTTGTTGGTTTAAGAGTTTTTGAGTACATATGCAAGTATTCATATACATGTACATGTCTCATCTTGACTTGAATTATTTTTAAATCAAGTGCTCACAATGTCTGCCTTTAAACTTTCACTCCGCAATAACTAAGTTTCTGGTATTTTTTTATATTCATTATGCAATTAGCATGTAAATGAAGAGGGTCAACAGACGGAATGTGAAAGTATTTGACATATAAAATATTACTGCTCGAAAAAAAAATGAATACAACAGGAATAGAGTATGTAAAGTGAACATGTGATTATTGAACTTAAATTTTCATGTTTCCACTGACGGTGCAGTCCAAATACATATACCTATATCAATATCTCATTTGTTAAATGGGAGAATGGTTTGCTACAATAGTGATTACAGCTTTTAAGTACCTGGTGTACTACATGTATGTTTTATATTGCAGAAAACTGTTCAAGACTAGACTGCAAACGTTGCAAATGCTTAAGTTGTGAACTTGTAATCGATAAGCCGACGCCTTAATGTCTGCACACAATATTATATATGTATATGAAGAGAGGTTATTCATGAAGATCAGGTTCTGACTTGTTAATTTCTACTATAATATTTAATTTGTAATAAAGTCGTACACTAATACAAGAAACGTGAAAGAGATACAAGTGTATTAAGTATACAAATCTCATGCTGCAAAGCTAAGCCTGGCAATAATTGAAGGTTCTGGGGAAGAGTGCAAAACTATATGCAAAATGATGGATTGTATGTCAGTTTCCTTGTTTATGCATGGAGGAGAATCTCTGAAAATTTCATACCAATCTGATTCATATTATCCGAGATATGAGTGAAAATATAAACAAAGAAAATAAAAGAAAATGAAGCGTTACAGTAATGCTCTCACACTATTACCATTAAATATATTCTTTTTCCACTGACTATTTTTCCAAAGCTTTGCCATAGTTGGGCTTCTGTGATACTATCTGAGATATTTCTTTGCCATTTCACTTCATAATTAACTGAGCACTTTTGCATTCTTCCCTCCTACACTCTTACTCAGGACCTTTAACTTATAATCATTGGTCTTGCAATCCAGTGTACTTTTCTATTTTGTATGTTAACTATAAAGAGACTTGGTCTTATAGACACTTTTTTACCTTTTTAACTGTTGGACAACTTCGTACTGAAGAATACACAGAACACTGGTTTCTAGATTATATTGTCTTTATTTACTAAGCAGCAATGAATGAAGAATATTCGCAAAATTTTCAGAAGAAAAGGTATGGGGGGAATTCATGACGGCATTTAGCTGTAGACAAGAAAGGCAATCTATGTGCATCACCTATAAGGTATTGAAGGTCTACTTAAATAAAGATGTACAATTTGCTGACTTTATTCAAATTTTGTTGCATAGATTGTTTATTTATTTGTGAGCTTACGTTATGTATCAACCATTTTATTTATTTCTCGTTCCTTATTTATTACTGATTCGTTTACTAATAAATAAAAAAAAGTATCTAATAGGATGAATTAAGTACACTCAAGGAAGCAACTGGAATCAAACAAATTTAGAAAGGGACAGAATAATGAACTAAATGATTGTGATCGCTACCACAATCATGCTGACCAGGAAGAAGAACTGATTGTGTAGAGGCTGCCTTAAACATTGACAAATGAATATGTGGGAGAGAAATGGGGATGAAAATACCATGTTTGTTAACATTTAAAGTGCGACCGATGAGACTGAGCAAATGAGTAATAGAGACTCACAATTTCTGGCATTCCTTTCGAGTTAGAATGTTTTCATTTATATTTATGCACGCACACTTATTCATGTACTGGAGTACTGATGGATCTAGGTAGAGGGGGGGGGCGGTACTCCCAATACCCCATATATATGTGTGTGTGTGTGTGTATATATATATATATATATATATTATATATATACACGTATATATATATATATGTATATAGGTGTGTGGGGGTGTGTGTTTGTGTTTGTTACTCTGTAGAACAGCAAAGTGGAAAACAAAAAATGTGTCCCCCCCCCCCACTTCTGAGGGGAGATTTCCGCCCATGTCTCCATAATTATTTCATCTCAGAATAGATATAAAATATTTCACTTTTCAGTCACTTTGCCTCAAATAGTGTGTTATATGTGCTAATACATTATTTCTTAATTAGAAATCATCTATGTTTTGGCTATGTTTCTCCTTTTGTTTTGATTTGATTTGAATGATTCAGAACCTTAATTATATTCGCATTTCCATTTCCATTTACCAGAATCATGATATCTATTTACTTCATGATATTCTTTTACATATGTTTAATTGATACACTCCTTTATTTATTGTGATGTTATGTATTGCCCAATTGCTACCCAAAATCAAATAAACAGTAATGTTTAAATTGAACAAGCCAAGAATAATTTTTGCAAAATACGTATAGTTTCAATGTGAATAAGTAAGAAGTTATTTTTTGACTACAAACCTCAACCTTTGTTTCATCATCACATAAAAATGGCACTGTCACGTTGTTAAACCCTGTAGTTTCACTGAGGGTTAATGCAGGTATATTATCATCTCTACAAACTGTGATGGTAAGGAGGTTGTCCTCAGAACCCACTAAAATATATTCAAAACTCAGGTTGCCTTTTGAAGACGTGAAATTATATGGGATTGAAAAACTAGCCATTTCACCTGCAGTGACGTTTTCTGACCAGTCAGGTTGCAGTTCCCCTGATTTAAAGAAGACAGTAGAAAATCATTGATAGAAAATAGCATGGGTATTGCCCATGCATAATGACAATGCGGCCAAAGATTGCGGCCAAAGCTTCACAACAAATAGAACCATAACTAGCTAACATAAGTGACTTAGGATTGCATAAACGCATAAATAATCATACACATACACACATATACATTGTTTTTATCGAAACAACTTTTGGTTTCTTTCCAGATTTTAACCTGGTTATAGAGCATTATAGCATCAAAGTAATAATCTTCATAAATCCTGCCATTATATGTATTTTTCGTGCAGCTCATCATAAGAGTGTAAATACAAGAAGGGGTAAAGTATCTCTAAATCTATTAAAGCGTTATCAACAAAGGTAACCACTACTCAGTGTATTAATATTGAAATCTCTGAAAGTGTTATTTGATAAAGATTTCATGTTAATTAATGGCCACCCTTTTCCGTGAACAGTTTGTTCTTCTTTGATAAATGATAAGAAGTGTTTTCAAATAGTTGTATACCAAGCACGCATCTATAACTTAAAGATATCAAATAAATTCTCGATCGGACATCAATGAAATGATAAGAACTAAATCACTTATAATTAAAAGGAAAATGTAGGCGTAGCTTTATATTTCGTTGTAAGTCATATACTTGCCCATTCCATTGGACCAGATTCTAATCCAGCTCCCTGCAACCTCAGTGATGCCGCACTTATCGTCCTCAAAATCGCACGACCAGTCTATAGAATGAAATGGAGATATCATCTACAGTGAACATATGAACAGTATGGAAGTATATGGAACTTAGCAGGAAGGCAGTGCCTTATATGAAGCCAAGTCCAATGGAAAAAACAGGTTATTTGTCTCATTATCGTATTAGTCAATTACAATTTGACACACTGTATACATTACGGTTTTATCTTCTAGATATATTCATTGTCACATAATTGTATTAGTATCTTTTCACGTAATTGTATCGGTATCTTTTTGGGAGGTGAATATTCGTGAGTACAAATAAGCAAAAAGAAAATCCTATGATGTATTACTGCAAATCTGCACAATCTTGTTTGTTTGAAGTTTGAGGTCATTTGTTCCGCTTTTACATAAAAAACAATTTAGATTTTACGAACATAAAAGTTGGTTAAAAAGGAATACTTAAATAAAGTATAATGTACGGTAAAAAGGTAGAGAGTTTCGACAGATATGTCTACCACAGCCAAAAAGAGACAATGAACAATTTTGGCAGCCTATATAAAAAGGATAGCTTGTAAATGGTTAGGCTCCCATGTAGAGAAATTTTGTATACAATTTACTATTGAAATGTAGAAAAATAGGGGGGCTAAATGAAAATTACAAACATTTAGACAAGTTAGATTTCATCAGCGTTGCATAAAACGCAAGGATATAAAACTGTTTTTCATAAAGCAAAAACATGATAAATAATCATACAGT
The DNA here is from genome assembly GCA_025618425.1 of Heliocidaris tuberculata. Taxonomy (NCBI): domain Eukaryota; kingdom Metazoa; phylum Echinodermata; class Echinoidea; order Camarodonta; family Echinometridae; genus Heliocidaris; species Heliocidaris tuberculata. Next base: position 28,136,266 of record CM046841.1, read on the forward strand.
ATTCAGTGTTATTTCTTAAAGCAAAGATTCCAAAGACGAAATCTCAAACTCCATTAATCCATAGCAGAAGGAATAAATAGCTAAAAATTCAAAATGTATTGCTAAAACTAACCCCTATAAGATTGAGCGTAGTTGTCTCTTATACCTACATGACATGACCCTTTGAAAAAATAAAACAGAAGGAGCGCGTTTATCTAATCACTGTCAACATTAGATAGATGATAAATATGATAAAAAGACTAAAATATCACGAAATGAATCTGAGGTAAGAACATTTTTTTTTTAAATAAAGCAAATCATGTAATGCGAATCGTAAATCATCATTATATGAAAATGAGAGAGAGGAGGGGGGGGGGGGTTATTTATCTCTCATTCAGTGTACATAGTTTTAACAATGTAATCATTGTTCCAGCTTGTCCTCTACCCCCACCCCCCCTCTCTTTCTCTCTTTCTCTCTCTCTCTCTCTCTATGACCCTCTCCTCAGTTATCTTCATCTTCCCCTTTTTCTGTTTTTCTCTCTCTTTTCTCCTTTGATATAATAGGATTTGATGTTGTGTCCACCGTTTTGTTTGTACCATGATCCTCATATATTGTGATCAGATGTTTTTAATATTAATGTAGAATTGCTTATGTTAAAGTGACAGTAAATTGAAGCTCCTAATGGCGCCATCTTTCAACAGGATTTGAAAAGTGTCTGTGCCTCCAATTTTCCCATCATGCCCCATTCTAGTTTGTAGAAGGTTAGAATGTATCTGTATGCAATTTTCCACATGTGCAACGTCAAAAATGATAGTCTGAAATATAAAATATGCCTATTTTCCAAACAACTGTTAGTCAAAATTCAAAATAAAATGCAATTAATTTTCAAATTATAATTTCAATTTAGCAGTTAATGTACGGTGGCGCTGTTCAAGTTTTGCCAGTTTAATGCCATTTTAATATTTTGTTGCTGTTCAGTATTATATACACCAATGAATGATAAGTTGATAAATAAATAAATAAATATATTATAAAGTGGTGTTCCTTGAGTTAATAGGGAAATGGTAATAGTCGTAAAGGTCTTAAGTGTAAATTGATATATTTGTCAAGAATTGAATTGTTTCAATCCTTATATTTCAAATATTTATTCGGCCATTGCTTAATTATAGGAAAAAGATATTTCCCTTCTAAGCCAAATGTCACTTATTTATTGATTATAGCTCCCCTGTTCTTAAAGAGTACCTGAGGCCTGAAAAAATAATTTGTGCATAGTTAGCTTACACAAAATCAACCCCAGAAAACTTAACACGACATTCAACGGTGACAGGATACAAGAGATATTGATTTTTGAAAAAAAAAATACCCCCAAAAATTAATATAAATAAGACTTGAGCAAAGACTAGTCGATCGATCACGATAGCTCACCTAACGATATATCGATTCAGGAACGTCTTCACTTTCAATTTTCGATTCGATAAATTAATTTTGCGACTTAGTTCTAATTTATTTGTTGTTTCATTTGGTCTGTAGATTCTTTGTAATTTATGCGCCGAAGCAATTTTCTATTCGATTTAAACGTTTTGCGTTGAATACTTGATTCATCTGTTCTTTTGTTTGGGTTGTAGATTCTCCATAAATTACGCGGCAACTGAATTTTCAGTTCGATAAAAACAGTTTGCGTTGTATACTTAATACATTTGATGTTTTATTTGGGTTGTATATTATTCGTAAGTTACGCGCCAAATCAATTTCCAGTTCAATTTCCCATTCGATAAAAAAAAAAAAAAAAAAAAAAAACATTTTGCGTTGTATACTTCATTTATTTCATATTTTATTTAGGTTGTATATTATTCCTAAGTTAAGCGCCAAATCAATTTTTGATTCGATAAATGTATCTTGCGTCTCATTTCTAATCTATTTGTTGTTTCATTTGGTCTGTCGAATCTTGTAATTTATGCGCCGAACCAATTTTATATTCGATATAAAAAATGTGCGTTGTATACTTCATCCATTTCATCTTTTTGGGGGGGTTGTAGATTCTTCATATAATTACGCGCCAAATAAATTATAATTTTCATTTCGATAAAAACATTTTGCGTCGTATACTTCATTCATTTTGTTTTATTTGAGTTGTATCCCTAAGTTAAGCGCCAAATCAATTTTCGATTCGATAAATACATTTTGCGTCTTAGTTCTAATTTGTTTGTTGTTTCATTTGGTCTGTAAATTCTTTGTAATTTATGCGCCAAACCAATTTGCTATTCGATAAAAACATTATGCGTTGTATACTTCATTCATTTTATATTTTATTTGGGTTGTATATTATTCCTAAGTTAAGCGCCAAATCAATTTTCGATTCGATAAATATATTTTGCGTCTTAGTTCTAATTTATTTGTTGTTTCGCTTGGTCTGTAGATTCTTTGTAATTCATGCGCCAAACTAATTTTCTATTCGATATAAACATTTTGCCTTGTATACTTTATCCATTTGATGTTTTATTAGGATTGTATATTCTTCATTAGCTACGTGCCAAATCAATTTCCATCGATAAAAAAAATATATATTTTGCGTTTTATACTTCATTCATTTCATATTTTATTTGGGTTGTATATTATCCCTAAGTTAAGCGCCAAATCAATTTTCGATTCAATAAATATATTTTGCGTCTTAGTTCTAATTTATTTATTGTTTCGCTTGGTCTGTAGATTCTTTGTAATTTATGGGCCAAACTAATTTTCTATTCGATAAAAACATTTTGCGTTGTATACTTCATTCATTTTATATTTTATTTGGGTTGTATATTATTCCTAAGTTAAGCGCCAAATCAATTTTCGATTCGATAAATATATTTTGCGTCTTAGTTCTAATTTATTTGTTGTTTCGCTTGGTCTGTAGATTCTTTGTAATTTATGCGCCAAACTAATTTTCTATTTGATATAAACATTTTGCCTTGTATACTTCATCCATTTGATGTTTTATTAGGATTGTACATTATTCATTAGCTACGTGCCAAATCAATTTCCATCGATAAAAAAACATTTTGCGTTGGTCCTTCATTCATTTCATATTTTATTTGGGTTGTATATTATTCCTAAGTTAAGCGCCAAATCAATTTTCGATTCGATAAATATATTTTGCGTCTTAGTTCTAATTTATTTATTGTTTAGCTTGGTCTGTAGATTATTTGTAATTTATGCGCGGAACCAATTTTCTATTCGATAAAAACATTTTGCGTTGTATACTTCATTCATATTTTATTTGGGTTGTATATTATCCCTAAGTTAAGCGCCAAATCAATTTCCAATCGATAAAAAAACATTTTGCATTGTATACTTCATTCATTTCATATATTATTTGGGTTGTATATTATCCCTTAAGCGCTAATTCAATTTTCGATTCGATATATAGGTATTTTGCGTCTTATTTCTAATTTATTTGTTGTTTCATTTGGTCTGTAGATTCTTTGTAATTTATGCGCCGAACCAGTTTTATATTCGATATAAAAAAATGTACGTTGTATACTTCATCCATTTCATCTTTTATTTGGGTTGTAGATTCTTCATAAATTACGCGCCAAATTATAATTTTCATTTCGATAAAAACATTTTGCGTCGTATACTTCATTCATTTTGTTTTATTTTAGTTGTAACCCTAAGTTAAGCGCCAAATCAATTTTCGATTTGATAAATGTATTTTGCGTCTTTTAATAGTTCTAATTTATTTGTTGTTTCATTTGGTCTGTAGATTCTTTGTAATTTATGCGCCGAACTAATTTTCTATTCGATGTTAACATTTTTGGTTTGTATACTTCATTCATTTGTTGTTTAATTTGGGGTATAGAATCCTCGTGAGTCACGCCCCAAATCAATTTTTGATTCTTTAAAAACATTCTTCGTTGTATGACTTCATTCATTTGTTGCTTTATCTTTGTTGTATATTATCCATAATTACGCTCCAAATCAATTTCCAATTGGATAAAAACATTTAGCGTTGTATCCTTTATTTATTTGTTGTTTCATTAGGGTTGAATATTAGCCGTAAGTTCTGCCCCAAATCAATTTTCGAGTGTTTGTCCGCCCCGGTGCTGTACATAGCAGACGACAACGCGATAATGCGATCGCGATAATTCCACTATCGCGTCTTGGCTTTCGCCGAACGTGCACACATAAAAAAAAACGCACACGCATAGAAAACTGCTCGCGCGGAACTCAACTGGAGTTGAGTTCCGCGCGTCGTTCGTTCACGCTGTCCTTTATTCTCTTCTAACTCCTTAACCGCTAACCTGTAGAATGCCGGGTAAAGTTATTTAGGGTTAATTTTATACATTCTAACTGTATGCAAATTATTTTTTTGGACCTCAGAGACCCTTTAAAGTGCGGCCCACGGGCCACTTGTGGCCCGCGAAACAATTTCATGCGGCCCGCCAAAATATCTGAGTAAGAAGAAAAAAATCTTGTTTTAAGAACTTTGTTGATACATAATATATCATCCTAACTATTGGTAAGTAAAGTATCAAATTTTTTGCTCGCTCGCAAATAGCGTATCATATTTATCTGTTCCCTGCCCTACCACATATTATTATAGTTTGGGTTTTTTTTTTTTTTTAATCAAACAAAGAAAAAGTAAGGAGGGTGTATTCTAAAATCGTTTAACCGTCCTTAGATGAGCCATTCGGGTATTTATGCATTAACGTCTGTGGCGGGGTATGGGGCCTGGAGCCCTCTCCCCCGAGAATATCAAAAATTTTCCTGCATTCGGGCACCCACCATTTCATTTTTGGGCAGCGAAATGGTCTCTTTGTAATTTTTTATATCTAATCTAGATTAGCACATTTTGACGACGAAATTACATTTTCACAATTCTAAAGTGTCAATTTTTTTTGCTCACAAGCTTCGCTCACTCGCTGAATAATAATAATTAATTTAAAAAAAAACAAACAAACAAAAAAAGAAACAGAAAGCTAATACAAAATGTATTCGGGCAAGATTCGTGAGTCTCATGATTCTTTGTATGTATATATCATACTCTGTGGCCCGCGACGTAATTTCAAGAATATTTCTGGCCCTCCTAACAAAATAATTAAGAACCCAGGTTATAGCTTATTACAGTTTAGTTTCTAAACTTACTATAGAAGTACTGGTTTGGTTTAGTTTTTTTTTTTTTCACGATCATAAAAATGATACAGATTAAAAATATAAACATGAAATTATATAACAGTATAAATATAACATTGGTATTAACATACAATACAAAAGAAAATAAATTAAGATCAAGGGATGACCCGCTTCAGATTAACTAACATAGCTAGAGAGTAGAGAGAGTGTACTCATTGTGACACGATTACATTGTGTCGCATTGACATGATGCAAGTCGAATATATCATTACTTGACTATATTTTTTACATTGTGCACATTTTACGCATAATGCTGTACGATAATTATTTAATGTGTACTGCATAGCGATACAATAATACTTAGAATATTTAGAATCATATTTACAATCATATTTAGAATAGAGAAATGAGGAAGAAAAAAATACGCTAAAATTACCTTGGCACTCAAAAGCCGTAATCGGTATCGTAACCTTCGGAAATGTTTTACCAGTATCAATATAAATGTCATGTTCCTTTGTTGTTTGTTGTTGTTGTTTTTGTTGTGTTTGTTTGTTTTGTTTTGTTTTGTTTTTGTTTGTGTGTGTGTGTGTGTGTGTGTGTGTGTGTTTGTATTTCCGTGATAAACGAAGCCATTTTTAGTTTATTAACCTCTTTCGGGTTATGTATTGTAACATTCAAACAGTACTCTACCAAGCACAAATTTATGATAAATCTAAAAAGGTGGGAGAAAACAAAATCACAATAAAAATGTGAATATGATGCATTATAATGGACATGATATGTACTTATGCCACTAGACACGTGTCTGGTCCAGGTCCCTGTCACCTCTATTATTCCACATTCATAGACTTTAAAGTCGCAAAGCCAATCTAAAGAAAACGAATATATTATCTCGGTCTCCAATCAAACTTCAATTTAATAGGGAGGGGGGGGGGGGGGTGGTGAATTCACTTTAGGGCTCACCATCAAAAATTAGCCACATCGAAGAAAAAAAAAGTGGCACACTGAGGTGTCGATCTGTGTTCATGATTGGGAGATGACTTGGCGAGGGAGCGAAGCGACCGAGCGGGGGAGGGTCGAACACCAGGGACTTTTTGAAAAAATCTGTCTATAAAACTTGCATTTTAGAGCATCCCAATTTTTTTTTGATGAAAAGAAATCTACTCCAATGGACAGAACCCCTTAATTTAGAATAACAATGCGAGCGAACAAATTTTATTCGATATTTTCGCATTGAAATTATGGCATTTCTTATTTCCTTATATACTTCTAAACATTAAATAAACGGTGATGGTATTTGAAGATCAAACATAATGAGTTTGGAAAATTATCAGTTTTAAGTTAATGTATCATACATGTAATTCTTATTCATTTTATCAAAAATATTTGGGGGATGATAATACAGGCCATCCCTCCCCCCCCCCCTCAATTGGGGGGGGGGGGGGATATATACCACCAATCCCCCCGGGATCGACACCCATGGTGGCACACAAGTCATGGGGAAAACGGAAGGATTAGTCAATCTTTATCTTTAACTGGAATTTCACCAGTGGAGATTCAGTATTGATTTTGTCGGCGTTTCGTTTCTTCGAGACCATAATTCTGTTTAAACCGCTAACCTATTCCATTATACATACCTTCTTGTCCACCTCCCATTTAGGTTCAAAATTATACAGTCATCAACTTTAAAGTCACATGACCAATCTACACAGAGAAAAATAAGAGGAAGGTTTTTAATGTTAATAGATTAACTGTACCCATATATTCTTTTAATGCCATATTAATTCACCAGGTTCAGCTGCACGAGAGACCCCCTGACAATCGTAACAAAGATAGTTATCCGGTCGTACAAATCCATTCTTGCACGCATGGTGAATAGAAGAAATATGTGAATAGTGTGAATAGAATAAACTCAGAAATCGTAAATTTATTTTAAGTATTGACAGAAATGCAGCTCGTAAATGTTGTTGCATTTTTGTGGTTGATATTTTGTGAATTATTTTGTTAAGCCCCTTTCACAATCGGTCTGCGACCAGTTTGCGACCGCCTGCAACAGATTTTTCGGGGTGTTGCACGACCGATCGCTTGGTGTCTTGTGAGCACTCGCAGTCGTTGCAGGCGGTCGCAAGAACCAGAGGCGGTCGTGACTGGTCGCATCTGAACTTTGAACATGCTCAAAATCCAGACGCGACCAGATGCGATCGATTAACTCGCATTAACTCATAGCCCGCTATTGTCGACCACTGTCACTTCCGGGTTCTCGCTTCTGTCGACAGAAATCACGTACAAAAGATATAGCCTTTGAAATAATCCAGCAGCCATGGGTTTCATAATGCACAGGGCAAAGAGTTAAGTCGTACGACCAGTCGTGCGATTGTCGTATTAGTGTTGCACAACGTTGCACGATTAGATGCGAGAGTTCGTACGACTCGATAGTCTCATTCGGTCGGCTGCAGGTTGTGCAACACTCGTACGTGCGCTAGCGACCTATAGCGACCAGTCTTGCGAGTGGGTGAGATTGTGCTAAGACCACGAGACTGTTGCACGACCGATCGCAGCACATCTTACATCGTTGTACTACCGTTGCACGACTGTATGAGACTGTATGCGACTATTCCTATATATATATATATATATATATATATATATATATATATATATATATAGGAATAGCCCTATATAGGGTATATATAGGGGGACTATGGAGATGATCCTCTGCAGCAGGACCCTCCTCTAACTCCTTCCTCTTCTTTGTGACTTTCTTCTTTGGCATATTTACTGTTAAGAAGGCCAACTTGAAACTGACTACCAGTCAATTGTCTAGGGGGGTTTTATACCCCACACCACTCTCTCGAACATTCTCACGACCGCTCGCTCCGGTCTCATTCAATCGCACGAGCGATCGCATGGTCTCACATCCACTCGCACGACCATGCAATCGGAAGTGCGACTACTGTGATTGGCGTCAAGCCACTCGCAATCACTCGTGCAACACTCGCATGTGAACGCAAGACCACTCGCACGAGCATATGCGAGCAAATGCGAATTACTCGTGCAACAGTCTCTTCTAGTCGCTTTTGTTGTACGACCGCTGTTGCATTTGTGAATGCCTTTCTGCGACCTGATGAGATCGATGGCGATTGAAGCCTGTTGCAGCCTGTCGTGCGACCAAATTGTCGCAAACGGTCGCAGACCAATTGTGAAAGGGGCTTTAGACAAGCTTTAACACGATTACTGTATCCATTTATTTCACAGAGAGGGAAGTGTAAATTTCGAATTGTGTACATTGTATCCCACAAAGATGCTTGACTTTTTTAGAGAAGTAAATACATGGATTATCCACTGATTATCATGTTTTTCATAATTCAAACGGCCAACCTAAAAGGGAAGTCCACATGATTACAAGTTGGTTTTAAAAGAAGCAGGAAAATTTAAGAAACAGATCTGTGAAGTTGTGAGCAAAATACGATAAGGAAATAAGAAAGCTATGAATTTTGGAATTTGTAATCAATCAAACACAAATTGACAAATCCGTGACGTATCTTACGAGCTCCTCTCCCATTTGCCCTGTATCTTTAAAAAAAATCATTAATTTCAATTTTCTCTAAGGAAAAATTCAATCATACAGCACCTCAGATTTAACCATTGTTCATTTGTTTTTAAACGATACCTGTATGAAACAAATCTATTCCTTCATCCAATATACGTAACGGAGTTGCCAATTTGTGTCTGATTGTTTTCAATTTTAAAACTTCTTAGCTTTCTTATTTCGTATGGCATTTTTAACTTTCACTTATCTGTTTCTCTCATGTTTCTTTTTTTTTTAAATCAACTCTATACCAGGGTGAACTTTTCCTTTAAAGACAGTGTTGGTTTTGTTAGTGAAGGAGAAACTGCGTAATAACCATTTGATTGTTATAAAGTCGTGTATACTTTGAATTGAATTTGAATTGAAATTGACTTTTATTTTCCTTCTCATCCATACAATTATGATAAACAAATACAATAAATAATTCAGAAAATAGAAGGAGGCGAAAACTCGGAAGGCAAAGCTTGTGTAGGGAACGCCAATATCAATTAAACAAAAGTTACTGAAGAACATCATTATATGGATATGATTCTTACATCTACATAAGGAATCGATTATCTGAAAGAAAATAATGTAGAAAAACTGAGAAGAAAGACATTGGAGGATAAGTTCTTTTGAATTAAAGTTAGATAAAGTTACTTGGGGAGGCCTTCGCCCTGCAGTGGGCTGATCATGACTGACGATGATGATGATGATGATGATGATGATGATGATGATGAGATTGCATATATCATTTCGAGCCTTCTGTATACTATGAGGTTATACGAGAGCACCATCAAAGATTGCAGTGTACTAGAATACTAAAATAGACAGCATACATGCTTCAGTATGGTAATATGCATGGACGATGTGGTGTGTAACCCCTCTATCTTCTCCCGCTACCTCTGTCTGTGTGACCTCCCCCTTCTGTCTGCCCCCCCCCCCATCTCTATTCATTTATCCCTTTCTCTCTCTCTCTCTCTCTCCTTCTCTCTCTTCTGCTCCTCACCCTGTTTTTTTATAATTGGACTTATCTGCATTTATCACCTCTGCCATTATATTATCTTCTTTTTTTTATAAATATATATATTATTTTCTCGTTCATCTCTCTCTCTCTCTCTCTCTCGCTCTCCCTCTGTCTGTCTAAAAAAATAAAATAAAGTATATTACTTTTCATCCTACTCTATAAGTCATTCTACATCATATCTATCCTATTCTAAATAAATGTTTCCCTAATATTTTAGTCCAGTCACTCTGAAGATTTGTATTTTGCTCGTACAAATCGACAGAAGGAATTCCCGGACTCTCTTATAACCAAGAAACAAAAAGCAGAAAAGATATGAATGAATAATATTTTACTTTGCGGTCCCTATCATGATATGGGATATTCTTTATTGTTTTTGGTAGCACAGTGTGTAAAAACGTGCCAACAACATGAAATATTTTACAATGTTGATTGTACATTACTTAACAAAGTCTACGTCATCAACTTCCAAAATAAAATTAACTAAAGCTAAACTCAAAGACATACTACTACCATTCACATTTATTCGTACAGGTCAACGAAAATATTATATCAAGGATGCTTCCGGTTTTCGTAGGGGTTGGCTTTCACAATAGTTGTCCCATGGTGAAGAGAGGTGCCACTTTGGGGTTGGTGGCTGTTCTGTTGGTGTAGTCGCTACACTGCTTAATTATTGCTTATAAATAAAAAAAATAAATAACACTACATTTTCAATAACAAATCAATTCAACTGCTGCATATGTATGTCGATAAGCATCATTGTTGTTTATCATGTTTATAGTCAACGAAAGTGTAGTAGCTACGTTATGAGAGAGTTTTATCTAGGTATAAACCGTTTATCTATTAAATGCTGATGTTCATGTTAATAAAAATGAAAGTAAGTGTGCATGGAAATGTAAAATCAAATTTTTCTTGTTTTATTATTATGATTATTATTATTTACCCTTAAAGCTCTTTGTTAGTAACTGTTTATAAACTATTCGTAACTACTGCTGAAATGAAGACAACTCACAATGCATTTATTTTCATTTTTGTTTAACAATTAACCATGGCCGTTAATTTGACGTTTGTTTGTACTGGTAATTTGTCACAATGACAAACCAAAAATATGTGGGACAAAGGTGACTGCTTCACTGCGGCTAAAGCCGACGAAGTCATTCTGCGGAAAAGTTCGTAAATACGGAAATATGGGCATTCAAACCTACAAAATTGACTCTGCATGTGAAATATTTTTGGACACGTCATGATACACAGAGAATGAAGCCAAAAACTTAAAGAAAACAATCAGAAACGTTGATGAAATGTAATTCATGACAAAGTAGAAGAGAGGTTGGATGCCAAGGTGGGTGAAGAAGAAGGTCCAGATAGAGATCAAAACAGGTGGAACCAGATGACTTTTGAATGTTCTTCAATTACAACCGGGAATAGCTAAAACATATTAGTTTTTGGAACTAATTCAAATTCGACAATAAGGTAGACATTTTCCAACAAGCAAGCAAGAAAAGAAGGGTCATTAGATTTCAAAATTTGCCGGCGAGGAAAAGACTGAATTGTCGGATTTTCAACTTTGATGAAAGATTTCGTTGTTGTTTTAGTTGCTGCTGATGTTTGATTATTCTGTTTTGTATGTTTGTTTATTTTTAACGTATACATGCATCGCAAATGCGCGCAACAAAGGTCCAACACGTATTCACGTAACTCTGTTATATAAGTATTACACTTACGTAATTATAGGGGGGGGGGAAACCCTTCTTGATTTAAAGCAGCATATTTGAACGAGCCTTTACATGTACTTATAGGAGAAATACTTCCAATTACCTCGAACTGTTCTGTCGATATGATTATAATCTTTTTCTTGCTTACTTTCAGAATTTGACATATTATGATCTTTATCCACTTCAACATAAATATCCTAATAATTCTCAAACCTAATTGCTTTCGACAAATAAAAAAATAAATAACAGCGACGGGTTCTTCGTTTTTCTGCAATTAAGAAATTAAAAGAACAAGACTTCTTTATCTTATCCTATCTTTGTGTATGTGTGTGTGTGTGTGTGTGTGTGTGTGTGTGTGTGGGTAATACAGATCTTTAAAATCCGACAATAGCGCAAGATGCCTGTAGAAATTGTAATATAGTTTAGTAGCATTGTAACCCATACAACTTACAAATTACAACAATAAACATAAACTAGAATAATGCAGTATTTTACAAAACATTTCTGAAATACATTCTCTTTTTCTAAATATTAAATAACATCTCCCTCAGATCTCCTCATATCTACTTGGAATTCCTTGGATGACAAAAAGTGAACTAAATGCCGTAATTAAGTTCTTACTCTTAATAAATTGTAAGGTATTGTACAAAAAGCCAATATATATCAAAAGCAAAGATCCCCATTGATTTATGTACTTAGTGTATATACAAGCAAAGAAATAAGCCTATTACGAAGAATTCATATCTATTCTTCATTTTTAATATAAGTAAAAAATATCCATGAACTTGTTTAAATGAATGATTAATGTTAATAGCCGAAAAGTTAGACAATCTTTTAGTAAAGTAAATATTTGTTACGAATAATCTCTATGTGTCATACTTCATTCCAAATGGAATGTATGAATAACATATAGCATGCAACTATTAATGCATTACAAACGTACTTGGCATTTCAACAACAACAAAAAAAAAATACCCAGGAGACAATTAAATTAAACTTTAGACACATCAGGGGCGGTGGAGCGTCTTTCAAAGTGGGGGGGGGGCGCACCAGCAAAAAGGGCACTTTGGGGCAAAAGGGGGCACCTGCAAGGGGTGAACATAAAGCAAAAAAGGACCATTTTGTGACATTGGCATTACCCTACAGTATAATTAATATACCAGGTGTATACTGATTATCAAACATCGCCTTCTTCCTTCAGCTTGCCCACTCAGCAGTTGTGTGTAATTCATGTGAGAGCGAGCGAAGCGAGCGAGCAACAATTTTCGGACCATTTTTTTTCTAATACTGAAGTCCTTGAGTGCGCATTATTTTCAGCGATATAATGAAAATTACAACAGCGAATTCATTTTGGGGGAATATCGAATGATCTTTTAATCTGTACATTAACCCTGTCGTTTTCTTTAGGATTACACCGATGTATAACATACTTTATGCGATCTGCTTGATACTGTAAGAGCGAGCGAGCGAGTTACGGGGACATTTTCAGAAAATATTGCCCTTACTTGGTGTAAATTATCGGCACATTCGAGCGAGCGGAATGAGAATTCATTTGCTGGGGGGGGGGGGGCATTGTGCCCCTCTTGCCTCCAGCTCCATTGCCTTACATTGTAGTTGTAGTAATATGGGTAACTGTTACAACATAAAGCCGCACCGATTCTTTGAAGCTAGATATGGTTCTATTTGTAAAAAAAAAAAAAAAAAAAAAAAAAAAAAGTTGGAAATAATATAAAAGGGGGCACTTTTAATTATGAAAGGGCTCTTATCAGAGGTGGAAAGGGGCACTTATGAGAAGACGAAAAGGACACATATTAGATAGTAAAAGGGGCTCTTATTAGCGGTAAAGAGGGGCACTTATCAGAAGTAAAGAAGGGGCACTTATCAAAAGGGGAAATGGGCACTTATTAGAAGGGAAAAGGGGCACCTATTAGAAGTAAAAATGCACTTATCAAAGGAGAAAAGGGCACATTTTAGAGAGAAAAAGAGGCGATTTTTAGATTCTAAAATGGGTACTTTTCAGAAGGAGAAAAGGGGGGCACTTATCAGAATGGGAAGGGCACTTATTAGTAGTAAAAATGGTCCCTTATCAGAGAGAAAGGGGGCATTTTTCAGAAATAAAAAGGGTACTTTGGGAGTACTTGAAAAAGTTGGGGGCACTGTGCCCACCCCCCGGGCGCGCCACCCCTGAAACACATACTTATCAGGAGAACGATTTTCCTTCTGTTATTTTCAATAATATGCAACGATAACCATGCACTATTATTTGAGCACACAGGAAATCAATCATGATTACGAATTCAAATTCAAATTCAAACACAATTTTATCATATAGAATCCTGACAAAATAGGATTAACATCAAAACAAAACAGAAGCATGTTGATTAGGAACAGAATTTAACACAGCAATGTGATAACACATTATAATATAGTGACTATTTAGAACCCCCCCCCCCCCTCCCCCAAGAAAAAACGAATTCATGTTTGAATTTACTAGGTGGATGTGCAAGTTCATAGCTTTAACTAAAACAATCTTCTGATAATAATGGGTGTGTACACTCTCAACAATCCAGTCTACATATCCCTATTACCCATTTTAGGAAGTGCGTAACAGACGCTTCCCTTGGCTTTGTGTTGAAGTCCAGCGTCTTCCATAGATCCATTGTTCACGTTCACGTTACATTCCTTCCCGCGAGGTTTGTCGTTCCGATCTTCATACAGAGGATTGTCAACCAGGTCATCTGAAGGCTCCGATTGTGGTTGTTCAAAGTCCGTTCCACTGTAGAGAGGGTTGTCCGTCAAGGACTGGTTCCTACCATCTTCACCTCGCGGTGGCATCGGATCAGTGCCTACGTTAACTGGGTTCTTAACGAGGTTACCATTCTTGATATCGGAAACATCTGTTTTTTTCACTTCATTACTGCCCGGATGTGCAGAGTTTGGAAATGGATAAACTAAAGTGGTATACCCACGGTCTAGATATCTCCCGTCTTTGGAATTTGGTTCTGCTGAAGAGTTGGTCTCCGTTGTTGATATTCCAGGATGCTTCCTAAAAAGGAAAATGGAACAGAATAATGTTGCCTGGTTTCCGTGAAAAAGTAGCTGCCCTAAATTATAATATGGTGTAAATTTAAACCTTATATAAGTGTACACCCTAGACTAAGCCCTGATAACTATTAGGCTAAATTGAACATCATATGGTGCAAATGTACCCATTTAACAAGACTTTAACGTTAGAAAGGTTTTATTTTTAATTCTTTTCCAGTGCTGCCGTTCTACCTTTCAGAGTGCAGGCCTGAATCCCTATCATATTAATGCGTAGGGCCGTCATATATATATATATATATATATATATATATATATATATATAGCAAACAATTATGTTGAAATAAAAACACCGCAAGACGTAGAATTTACTGACGTTTCGGTCACAGACCTTTATCAAACTAAAAGACTGAACACATTCAAGTAATAATAATCAGATGCATGAATTATGAAGACGCGGGCAGTTGCTTGGATACAAAAAATTAGGCGCGAGAATTGAGATTTTGGTCGCAAGTGACGCCACAAAGAAAAATAAAAAAAATGTTGTGCGTATTTTGAAAAAAAATTAAAAGCCATGATCAAAGCAGTAAGAATGACGCAACAAAGAGGCAAGACATGAATAGACGCGCAATTTAACAAAAAGTATGTCTGCTGCGCAAAAAAAAGCAGACGGGGAAGCAGACGGTTGCCTGGTAGCAAGTGACGCCACAAAGGAAACCCAAAATAGTGCGTATTTGGGAAAAGTAAATGAAAGGCCAAGATTAAGGTGGCACCAAAAAGATTTAAAAAAACAAAACAAAACAAAACAAAACAAAACAAAAACGCAAAAAAGGGGATATGCGCAAAGCAGTAAGAGAAAGAGAGAGAGGGGGAAGGGGGGGGGGGGGGGGGAGAAGAGAAGAGTAAAGTCCAATAAAGTCCAATCAATTAGAGTTCATACAATTAGAGTTCATTGGCTGATCTTGAATGAACGAAAAGTGGCATTCATGCCAAGCGGCTGGAAAGTTCCCAGTTTGAAGATTATCCTCTCCTCCATGGTCTTCCTCTGTCTCTCGTCCGCGCAGGTTCGCAGAACAGAAACTTTGACGTCCTTCGATGAATGATTGGCTAAGTTGAAGTGTCGAGCGACTGGCAACCCAGGAGTGTTGAGGTGTATGGATCGCAAGTGTTCTGTCACTCTATCCGCCAGTCTTCTTTTGGTTTCACCAATGTAGACCATACCGCAGACGGTGCAGGTTAGCCCAAATACGACGTTACTGGTGACGCAGTTGTACTGTCCTCGTGTACTCCAAGCGCCTTTGGGACCCAAGACGTCATCACAAGAAACAAGGGCGCAGGTCTTGCATCTAGGCCGTGAGCATTTCGTGGTCCCGGGAGAGGCGTCGTCATGGCACTCACGATTGCCTGGCAGTTTAGAGCGGACCAGGAAGTTCTTGAGATTCCTATCTTTTCTGTAGGCAGTGATGAAAGGGTCCGCTCCAAAGATGTTTTCCGTTGCTGGGTCGGACTCCAGAAGGTTGAGATTACCACGGATGGCACGGGCGATCCGTTCTGTCGTCCTGCTGTAGGTCAGCACAAGAGGGGTGCGAGAGCTTGCAGCATTGTGCCTCTTACTGAGAGCTTGTTGTTGGGTGATGGTAGAAACCTTTGCCTTAGCCTCTTCAATAATCTTGACGGGGTAACCTCTGTCGGTAAAGAAATCTACCATTTCGTCGACTCTGCTCTCGAATTGGTTGTCATCGCTGCAGATTCTTCTCAGCCTGAGAAACTGGGAGAAAGGGATCGCCCTTTTACATGTAGGTGGATGACAGGAGTCAAATCTGAGGTATGAGTGTGAGTCTGTTGCCTTGTAATGCACATCGGTGGCTAGACGACGGCCTAGGATGCTCACAGAAACGTCCAAAAACGTAACACATTCATCAGAGATGTCCTTGGTGAATCTAAGTGAAGGGTGATAGCCGTTGCAGTGCTCGATGAAATTGTCCAAATCATCTCGAGACGAGGTGAAGATGCCGACGTAGTCGTCAATGTAGCGTTTGAGGAGGACAGGCTTGACGTGCTGATAATTCTCCAACATGTCCTCCTCAACATGGCCGACGAAGAGACACGCGTAACTTGGCCCCATCTTCGTGCCCATAGCCACTCCCTTCTTCTGGGCATAGTACTCGTTAGCAAAATTAAAAGATGATAAGGTGAGCACCAATTCCGCCAAACGTAGCAGGGTAACATCGCTCGGTCTTTCTGGACAAGGGTATCTCTCTCGAGATGATGTTTCAAGGCTCGTCGTATATGGGCTAACCTGCACCGTCTGCGGTATGGTCTACATTGGTGAAACCAAAAGAAGACTGGCGGATAGAGTGACAGAACACTTGCGATCCATACACCTCAACACTCCTGGGTTGCCAGTCGCTCGACACTTCAACTTAGCCAATCATTCATCGAAGGACGTCAAAGTTTCTGTTCTGCGAACCTGCGCGGACGAGAGACAGAGGAAGACCATGGAGGAGAGGATAATCTTCAAACTGGGAACTTTCCAGCCGCTTGGCATGAATGCCACTTTTCGTTCATTCAAGATCAGCTAATGAACTCTAATTGTATGAACTCTAATTGATTGGACTTTATTGGACTTTACTCTTCTCTTCCCCCCCCCCCCCCCTTCTCCCTCTCTCTCTCTTTCTCTTACTGCTTTGCGCATATCCCCTTTTTTGCGTTTTTTGGTTTGTTTTGTTTTGTTTTGTTTTGCTTTTTTTTTTAATCTTTTTGGTGCCACCTTAATCTTGGCTTTTCATTTACTTTTCCCAAATACGCACTATTTGGGGTTTCCTTTGTGGCGTCACTTGCTACCAGGCAACCGTCTGCTTCCCCGTCTGCTTTTTTTGCGCAGCAGACATACTTTTTGTTAAATTGCGCGTCTATTCATGTCTTGCCTCTTTGTTGCGTCATTTTTACTGCTTTGATCATGGCTTTTAATTTTTTTTCAAAATACGCACAAAATTTTTTTAATTTTTCTTTGTGGCGTCACTTGCGACCAAAATCTCAATTCTCGCGCCTAATTTTTTGTATCCAAGCAACTGCCCGCGTCTTCATAATTCATGCATCTGATTATTATTACTTGAATGTGTTCAGTCTTTTAGTTTGATAAAGGTCTGTGACCGAAACGTCAGTAAATTTTACGTCTTGCGGTGTTTTTATTTCAACATAATTGTTTGCTATCTATTTCAACACACCGACGCAGAACCTTCTTGATTTGTTTACGACTATATATATATATATATATATATATATATATATATATATTAAATACACTATATTACGGTTTACTTTTACCTGAGACTCATTAATGCATTTCTTTTTGTTTTACAATTTTAGTATGTTACCTTATCATGCTTATTTAATAACATTGTATGTTTTATTGATTACTTCCATAAGAAAACGGGCGTAAATTTTAAGAAGTCTTACGTTTCTCCAATTCGTTCCGTTTTTTTTTTTTTTTTTTTTTTTTTTTTTACATTATACATGTAAATTATACATATTGTTTTTCTTTGTTTGTGGTTTTTTTGTACATGCATATATTCATAATTTCTGTATTTTTATTAATGCTTTTTAAAGCGAATAAGGAACAAATGAATGTGTAGGTATTAATCTGTTTTAGAAAAACAATGCAGATGTATGTGCTTATTGTCATAAAGTATTCTCTGTTCAGATCGTTGAGGTTGTTGTAACGAGTGTTGTTGCTGGTAGACTTACTTTCGCCGGTGGCAATAAAACACAACCAGAACAACTAGGATGATAACTAGCAAGACAAAGAAAGAAGCTACCACAGGAATCAGCCATGGCGTACCCTGTCTTTCAGGTGAACGTGGGGAAGCTGGAAACGATTAAGAGATAGATAGGAAAAGGCAATATGCCGATTAATTCAAATTTCTTATATGCATCTTACCATCATCATAAAATCAATTTTGAAATCGGTGTAGAGATATAATAAAAAGAAACTGCATGAATAACAATGAAAGAGACAGTTTTATTTCATTGCTATCCGTTAGGTTTCTAACCAGCTGAGTCCTATCAAATCAAACCTACTTTTCTTTTCTTTTTCTTTTGGTCTATCATTGGATATTTATGCATCATTAAATATTTTAATTCATCCATGTATGTGTCAAAAAAAGTGTGGAAAAGGAACATGATTAAGAAATGCAGAGGAAAAGGCAATCAACTGTTTAATAGGGATTTGTTGTATGTATCTTAATTTAAAGAGATAGATATAGTACAACAAGAATTATGGAATAATATTAAAATATCAAAAATGTGTTAAGAACTGTGTAGTTCATATGTCATTTTACCTCATATAGGTTTATTGAGGATAGTATCTAAAGAGTTGGTATGACCATCAGAGACAATGACACATACCTACATGTGTTGGACAAAGCTTCACTATGGTTTCATGATAAGAAACGTATCTGTTGGCGATGAGGACGCTATATTTACCTTCTGTAGAAATGGTCGATTGATTTTTCGTGAAGAAGGCGTTTGTAGAAAAGATAGTGAATAACTTCGTTTGTGTAGGTTCTAAGGTTACAGGAGTATTCACTAAGACGAATAAAACACACCAGTGTATTAGGCCTATAAATTGATGATAATACTATATTCAAAACAGTTACAGGTTGGGGGAAATCTCTTCTTGCAAAGCAACATGAATATTTAATGGTTTTCAAACGAGTTAATGTCTCTGATGTGAATCATATATGTCTCTTTTTTTTTGGGGGGGGGGGCTGTTTTGTTATTTTTCTTCCACATGGTAACTCTCCCTGTTTTTTAAAAGCTTTGACGTAGTTTTTTGTCCTTGTCTGTTGTTGAGCTTTATGATATAATCGGGATATGGCTTAGAAATAACACAAAAATCTCTTAATTAATATATAAGCCAAATCGAAATCGCCTTGTAGGGAATATAGAAAAAGAAATTAGCGTACAATACAAGTTGTCTTGACTTCACAATTCAAGTCCTTGAAATTAAAGTGTATATAAAAAAAAGTTACTC
The DNA here is from genome assembly GCA_025618425.1 of Heliocidaris tuberculata. Lineage (NCBI taxonomy): Eukaryota > Metazoa > Echinodermata > Echinoidea > Camarodonta > Echinometridae > Heliocidaris > Heliocidaris tuberculata. Next base: position 28,155,745 of record CM046841.1, read on the forward strand.
AAGTTCAGATCCAACGAATTTTGGATGTGCGTTTGTTTATTTATTTTTCTTTTAGTTTCTTTTATATGTATAATGTGTGTGTGGGGGGGGGGGGCCTTGGTGGATATCACTTGCAATATTTACGAATAGGCCCCTAAATGCTATACAATTCGTTCATCTTTAAAACGCTCATTATTTCATCTAGTATGAATACCTATGGAGTAAAAAGAATACAAAAACATAAACAAAAACAAGCGACAGTAATCATGACGAATCTCTATGTCGTCTGAGATTTTCTCATACCACTACGAAGGTTTAACAAAATATTGAGAATCAGGTTAGCTAATAGAAATTTTATTAATCTACTATTTGCACGTATATATGTTGCCTTTTTCATACAGCATTTTCTTTTCTTGTTGTTGCTATTCCTGTCCCCCTTCCTTTCCTCTCTTTAGTCACTATCCTTTCTATATTTTTACCCATAAACACTCACCGTTTTCCTTTTACAATGTCTTCTTCCCTCTATTTAAGTTTCCTTCTTTTAAATTTAGGTGGTCTTACCTGCGGTTGACATTTGAAATATTTGAATGTCGTCCACCAAAATAACATGATGCGCCTTTCCCCTGGTAGCGTTGAACCTTATCTGTGAGCGTAGATTAATTCAAGTTATGAGAAACGTTAATTTGTCCGTGTGGAAGCAAAACAAGGAGGGAAATAATGCAGACTTTAGGAAAATCAAACAAAGAATAGAATAAATATAGATTTTGACAATTGAGATGGCTTACATACAAGCTGTAGGAGAAATTTTCCATCGTCATTTCGAACATGTTTTTTTGATTTGAAACAACGGCAATTCTGCATTTGTTTCATTTTATCCTTACTTACTAAACATAATTCTTATCTCCATAATTATTTCATCTCAAAACAACATATTTCACTTTTCAGTCACTTTGCCTCAAATAGTGTGTTATATATGCTAATACATTATTTCTTAAGAGTAAGATTAATCAGTTGTCACACGAAGAGAGCAAACGAGAGTTGCGACGTTTCGACCGCTATCTGCTAGTCTTCGTCAGGCAATGAGGACATAAGCCGCTGCAAGCGCCTCTTATAGCGTAAGCTGCGCTCCGAGGGTGCCGGAACCGCCGCGCTGCTATTGGTCAGTGAAACTGACCAATCAGAATATATTTTGTTAAACCTTCGGAGTGGTATGAGAAAATCTCAGACGACATAGAGATTCGTCATGATTACTGTCGCTTGTTTTTGTTTATGTTTTTGTATTCTTTTTACTCCATAGGTATTCATACTAGTCGTAGACGTGGAGGAGTTAGCGTTAGGAGCTGCGCTGAACTGTGGTGTGGCCGTAAGGCGGTCAACGGTAGGGGGCGCATGTCGGCGAGAGTTGCGACGTTTCGACCGCTATCTGCTAGTCTTCGTCAGGCAATGAGGACATAAGCCGCTGCAAGCGCCTCTTATAGCGTAAGCTGCGCTCCGAGGGTGCCGGAACCGCCGCGCTGCTATTGGTCAGTGAAACTGACCAATCAGAAGCAATTCGGATGCAAGCGGATTTGGATAGCTTCCTTGATACGTCGGGTGTACCAGTGCTTATCCCGCGCTATGCAGCTCACCTCATCCCAATTGGGAGGGTGGTCTGCGTTCCAAGCGTGCTCAGCGACTGCCGAACTATCTATGCGGCGGTGCTTGACATCTCTGCGGTGCTCTAGCATTCTTTCGCTGACAGGTCTACCCGTTTCGCCGATGTAGACTTTGTCGCAAATCCCGCATGGGATCTTATAGACAACGCCGTCGAGTCTATCGGGTAGCGTGGGGTCCTTCGGGTGGACCAACTAACTCCTCCACGTCCGCACCCAAACACACGGCAGTTACCATAGCTATCGCTGGCGACTCCCCGACGTCCGCATTTCGCCCGCCAGCAGCACCGTCCGTCACTGACCGTAACTCCCCGACGTCCGCATCCCGCCCACTGGTCGCTCCGCCCGCGGCTTCTGATTGGTCAGTTTCACTGACCAATAGCAGCGCGGCGGTTCCGGCACCCTCGGAGCGCAGCTTACGCTATAAGAGGCGCTTGCAGCGGCTTATGTCCTCATGACTGAAATGCTTTTGTCCTCAACTGGGCGTTGTGGCGTGCGCCTGTAATCCAGCTAACAGTGGAAGTTATAAACTGATTCAGTTGACCCAGGTTCGAGACTGAGTCACGTCTTTCGGATGGTGACGTTAAAGGTCGGTCCCAGACGTAAATAATCATATCTGATTGATACACGTCTGTAAAAACCCAATTACACACACACATTATGTCCTCATTGCCTGACGAAGACTAGCAGATAGCGGTCGAAACGTCGCAACTCTCGTTTGCTCTCTTCGTGTGACAACTGATTAATCTTACTCTTATTGTACTACCACGATGATCAACATCTTCCGCACTATTAACATTATTTCTTAATTAGAAATCATCTATGTTTTGGCTATGTTTCTCCTTTTGTTTTGATTTGATATGAATTATTCAGAAGCTTAATTATATTCGGATTTCCATTTCCATTTACCAGAATCATGATATCTATTTACTTCAAGATATTCTTTTACATATGTTTAATTGATACACTCCTTTATTTATTGTGATGTTATGTATTGCCCAATTGCTACCCAAATTCAAATAAACAGTAATTTTTAAATTGAACAAGCCAAGAATAATTTTTTGAAAAATACGTATAGTTTCAATATGAATAAGTAATAAGTTATTTTTTAACTACAAACCTCATCCTTTGTTTCATCATCACATAAAAATGGCACTGTCACGTTCTTAAACCCTGTAGTTCCATTGAGGGTTAATGCAGGTATATTATCATCTCCACAAACTGTGATGGTAAGGAGGTTGTCCTCAGAACCCACTAAAAAATATTCAAAACTCAGGTTGCCTTTTGAAGACGTGAAATTATATGGGATTGAAAAACTAGCCATTTCACCTGCAGTGACGTTTTCTGACCAGTCAGGTTGCAGTTTCCCTAATTTAAAGAAGACAGTACAAAAATCATTGAAAGAAAATAGCATGGGTATTGCCCATGTATAATGAGTATGCGGCCAAAGATTACCGAGCTTCACAACAAATAAAGCCATAACTAACTAACATAAGTAACTTAAGTTTGCATAAACGCATAAATACGCATTCACATACACACATATACATTGTTTTTATCGAAACAACTTTTCTTTCTGTGATTATTGAAACAACTTTTTGGTTTCTTTCCTGACTTTAACCTGGTTATAGAGCATTATACCATCAAAGTAATAATCTTCATAAATCCTGCCATTATATGTATTTTTCGTGCAGCTCATCATAAGAGTGTAAATACAAGAAGGGGTAAAGTATCTCTAAATCTATTAAAGCGTTATCAACAAAAGTAACCACTACTGAATGTATAAAAACTGTGAAAGTGTTATTTCATAAAGATGTCATGTTAATTAATGGCCTCCTTTTTTCCGTGAACAGTTTGTTCTTCTTTACCAAATGATAAGAAATGTATTCAAATAGTTGTATACCAAGCACAAATCTATAACTTATGATATCAAATAAATCCTTGGTCTGACATCAATGGAGTGATAAGAACTAAATAATTTATAGTTAAAAGGAAAAATGCAGCCGTAGCGCCATATTTCGTTGTAAGTCATATACTTGCCCATTCCATTTGACTCGCTTCTAGTCCAAGTCCCTGCAACTTCAATGATGCCGCACTTATCGTCCTCAAAATCGCACGACCAGTCTATAGAATGAAAAGGAGATATCATCTACAGTGAACATATGAACAGTATGGAAGTATTTGGAACTTAGCAGGAAGGCAGTGCCTTATATGAAGCCAAGTCCAGTGGAATAAAACAACAGGTTATCTGTCTCATTATCGTATTAGTCAATTACAATTTGACACACTGTATACATTACGGTTTTATTTTCTAGATATATTCATTGTCACATAATTGTATTAGTATCTTTTCACGTAATTGTATCGGTATCTTTTTAGGAAGTGATTATCCGTGAGTACAAACAAGCAAAAAGAAAATCCTATGATGTATTACTGCAAATCTGCACAATCTTGTTTGTTTGAAGTTTGAGGTTATTTGTTCCACTTTTACATAAAAAACAATGTAGATTTTACGAACATAAAAGTTGGTTAAAAAGGAATACTCAAATAAAGTACAATGTACGGTAAAAAGGTAGAGAGTTTCGACAGATATGTCTACCACAGCCAAAAAGAGACAATGAACAATTTTGGGAGCCTAAATAAAAAGGATAGCTTTTAAATGATTAGGCTCCCATATAGAGAAATTTTGTATACAATTTAAAATTGAAATGTAGAAAAAATAGGGGGGCTAAATGAAAATTACAAACATTTAGACATGTTACATTTCATCAGCGTTGCATAAAACGCAAGGATTTAAAACTGTTTTTCATAAAGCAAAAACATGATAAATAATCATACAGTATTCAGTGTTATTTCTTAAAGCAAAGATTCCAAAGACGAAATCTCAAACTCCATTAATCCATAGCAGAAGGAATAAATAGCTAAAAGTTCAAAATGTATTGCTAAAACTAACCCCCTATAAGATTGAGCGTAGTTGTCTCTTATACCTACATGACATGACCCTTTGAAAAAATAAAACAGAAGGAGCGCGTTTATCTAATCACTGTCAACATTAGATAGATGATAAATATGATAAAAAGACTAAAATATCACGAAATGAATCTGAGGTAAGAACATTTTTTTTTTAATAAAGCAAATCATGTAATGCGAATCGTAAATCATCATTATATGAAAATGAAAGAGAGGAGGGGGGGGGGTCTATTTATCTCTCATTCAGTGTACATAGTTTTAACAATGTAATCATTGTTCCAGCTTGTCCTCTACCCCCACCCCCACCCACTCTCTTTCTCTCTCTCTCTCTCTCTCTCTCTATGACCCTCTCCTCAGTTATCTTCATCTTCCCCTTTTTCTGTTTTTCTCTCTCTTTTCTCCTTTGATATAACAGGATTTGATGTTGTGTCCACCGTTTTGTTTGTACCATGATCCTCATATATTGTGATCAGATGTTTTTAATATTAATGTAGAATTGCTTATGTTAAAGTGACAGTAAATTGAAGCTCCTAATGGCGCCATCTTTCAACAGGATTTGAAAAGTGTCTGTGCCTCTAATTTTCCCATCATGCTCCATTCTAGTTTGTAGAAGCTTAGAATGTATCTGTATGCAATTTTCCACATGTGCAACGTCAAAAAATAATAGTTTGAAATATAAAATATGCCTATTTTCCAAACAACTGTTAGTCAAAATTCAAAATAAAATGCAATTAATTTTCAAATTATAATCTCAATTTAGCAGTTACTGTAAGGTGGCGCTGTTCAAGTTTTGCCAGTTTAATGCCATTTTAATATTTTGTTGCTGTTCAGTATTATATACACCAATGAATGATAAGTTGATAAATAAATAAATAAATAGATTATAAAGTGGTGTTCCTTGAGTTAATAGGGAAATGGTAATAGTCGTAAAGGTCTTAAGTGTAAATTGATAGATTTGTCAAGAATTGAATTGTTTCAATCCTTATATTTCAAATATTTATTCGGTCATTGCTTAATCATAGGAAAAAGATATTTCCCTTCTAAGCCAAATGTCACTTATTTATTGATTATAGCTTATTACAGTTTAGTTTCTAAACTTACTATAGAAGTACTGATTTGGTTTAGTTGTTTTTTTCACGATCATAAAAATGATACAGATTAAAAATATAAACATGAAATTATATAACGGTATAAATATAACATTGGTATTAACATACAATACAAAAGAGAATAAATTAAGATCAAGGGATGACCCGCTTCAGATTAACTAACATAGCTAGAAAGTAGAGAGAGTGTACTCATTGTGACACGAGTACATTGTGTCGCATTGACATGATGCAAGTCGAATATATCATTACTTGACTATATTTTTTACATTGTGCACATTTTACGCATAATGCTGTACGATAATTATTTAATGTGTACTGCATAGCGATACAATAATACAAATTCAAAATGTAGCAAGCTAGCTCAATTATTTTACCAGGCTCAGTAGCTGAAGAAATTCCTATGCAAATCATCACTGAGGCAACTATCCATTTGTGAATATCCATACTGCAAGCACTTGTTGACAACATGGAATAAAAGACAAAATATGGAATGCAGTAATCAACAGTAATTATTTTTCCTTTGAACTTGATCTACAGGAAATTAGTTTGACTAATATTTCTTTCCTTTCTGGTTTCGACTTTGTCTATGTTTTTTATTTCCTCTGGAATTGTTAATATCCTGAAAAAAACTATACTCTCAAGGTTTTTGCTATGAGTTTCGATTCAATCAACCAGAAAATGTTTATCACGCATGTGTCTACGTTTCAAAGCGGAAACAAATATTTTAGAATGATACAACAAAGGTAAACAGAATCAGATAACAGACAGGTCATATATTTTTCATTAGACTTAAAATGATAATGATGTATTATGAATGATAAACAAAGCGTTTTGGAAGCGCACAGAGACGTTATACCATAATGTGATATGCGCTATACAAAAAACGGAATATCATTATTATTTACCCAATGACTACTGAATTCTGTATTCCCATAGGCTTAATACAGGGTTGGCCTGGTTCCCGTAGGCAATGGGTGAATTTTATTGTAGTACTTTTTTTTTCTTAATTCTAGGTATTCAAAGCGAGTTTTAGTACAATACGGTAGCATATGATATAATTGTCTAACATTGTCACATTGATGCTTCATATTCATTTCAACAACCCAAGATTAGTTGGTTCTGGCTAATGTTTCACAGTTGAATAATCGTGTGACATTTTTTCCCCTCTCTTTCTAGTGTTCTGTTTGTACATTTATGTATAATGTATCTCCATCATTTCCTTTGGATAAGGTACCAACATATCTATCCCCCCCCCCCTCTCTCTCTCTCTCTCTCTCTCTCTCTATCTATCTATCTACCTCTTTATCTTTCTCTCTCTCTCTCTTTCTCTCTATCAAGATATTCCAATATATCCCCCTTTCCCTCTATATTTCTCTCTTTTTAACTAGTATCTCTCCCCCCCCCCACTTTTTTTTTCTCCATTCACTTCATTTATAGCAAATATCCTGCTAAACAAACCTAGATTTAATTTGGATCGATAGTCTTTTCTAGATATCTGTTTCGCGATCATATTTTTCCCTAATCTTAGGAGTTTTAACCGCTTGTTTGCATTTCTGCTTACTGAATTGGTAGTCACGAGTGAATGTGTCAGTTGGTGTGAATACAGTGATGTTCAGTCTACCGAAATGTATACAAATAAGGAAATAAAAACCACCGTATCCCAATGATATGATGTATGAATCATCCCTTAGGAAATAAAGCAAGACTCAGTCGTACGATGCAAATATTGAATGAAATTGGAACCGTATATACTAACATAAACCTTTAACACCCCCCCCCCCCCCCCCGACAATGCCGGTCTCACGGGCCTTCTGAAAAGTTATCCGAGGGTTCACGAGACCAATGGCTCATGAAACCAAATGCCAATAAGACCGGCGAAACCGTCATGTCGGTCTCGCGGGCCTTCCGACTACTTTTCTGAAGGTTCTCGAGACCGAAATTATTGGTCTCGTGGGCTGTTTCGGTCAATTGAAATGTCCCCTGATAACTAATGCTGGTGCCAGAACACAATAGCAACATCTTTTGCTCATCAAGGTATAATAATGATAACAATAATAATAAAGTGTCTTGTTTACCCAGTGTAGCATTATCAGTATATTATTCTCCCTGAGGGTATGCACACTTGTTTAGGTATTGATGCTTGAAGATTGCCAGCACTTAGGTAGAGTATATAATAATGCGTTATCCTTATTTGTTTTTACAGGCCTTTGGCCTTTTAAGCGATTTCCCATGACACAATTTTTATGTAATTATTCATTTGTATTTTATGAAATTAATAAATAAATTGAATTGAATTGAATTGAATTGAATTATTAACAAATGTAATTCAATATGTTAAACTCTTCTGCTTTTCACTCATGAGGTTTAAAAGAGACAAGAAACAAACAAACATCCGGTGCTATCTGTCATATTTCCTCAAGACTCCTGAGACCGTGATTGTCGGTTTCTTGTGCAGTCGTTCTTGAACATTATTGAACAAAATGCTACTCAAATGCAATATCAATTCCTTTCATTTTTAATCAAATGATTTATTGAACGATAAAAAGGAATATCTAAAATCATGATAATTTCTACTGAAATTAATGATTTCCATTATATACATGTACCTTGATAAAAGGTCTTGTTACACATGTTACATAATCACAAATGTTCCCTTTCTTACTTGGACCTGAAACATAATGTGTAAATAATATAGGCCTATTTTTGTTGAAATGTAGTTTACCCCCCCCCCCCAAAAAAAAAAAAAAAAAAAAAAAAAAATAATAATAATAATAATAATAATAATAAATAGATAATAATAATAATAATAATCATAATCATAATAACAATAATATTAAAAGGCAATGCATGGATTTAGTATGTATTATACAAATGTTGACTGATTTGAGGGGCACGGTTAATGTTATTGCCCAGTATGTTCAGATCAATAATGATTCTTTTTTATTATTATTATTTGTTGGCTTCTCAATACCGTCATATTTGTATGATGCACAAACTTATTACATTGGCACTGAACTGATCATGTATGTTTATATTGAAACGGGGAAAAAAATCAGACAAATCAAAACAAATATCGAAACTTGACTGTGTACCGAGATGAAATCTAGAGGGCTCGCTGGCATAGTGCATTCTCGAAATCACCGAGGAACTATAGTTTTAACCATGACCCGAAAAATAAGCAGTTAATATTTGTTTTATAAACTGCATTCCGTCTGTGGATACTCGAAAAGAGATATTTTGACAAAATATGACTGTCAACATGTATCTAATTGCAGGGAAATGTACAAATTTAAGATCAGTGCGCGTCCTTGCAATGTTCGCGCAAGCATGGCAAGTAGAACTATGCCCAGGTAATAGTTTTCGCTACCGTGACTTCGGCCTGCAGTCAGTGTAGCGAAATGAGTAGTCTACATTCTTTGTTAAGCCTATGCAATACATGAAATTGAAAATGATTATTACTAAGTAAGGAAAAAATGAATTCATAATAATTCTTAAGAGATGACATGCTGTTCTTTAAAGATCAATTGCTTAATTGATCGTGAGCGTCCGTGTCATTGAATCAGAACACAAACCTCATACTCTAACGGCCACAGATATGATAAAGTCACTTCTTTTTTTTATTCATTTGGCAGACTACCAATTTCATAGACCACAGATTCCACGGTATTAGATCCTTGTTCCGGGATTTCCTGATACTGGTTGTATTGGACCTCGTACGTGCTTTCTAACTCTTGATACACCTCTGGTGAACTTTTAGTAATCAACGTCGTGTACTTAGGAGGTGGGTCGCAGTTGGTCAAACTCGTGTAGGTCTCATTTTGTAAGTCCGCATATTGCACGAGCGTACTGTCTGGAATAGGTCCAGTTGCAGTATCTGCCCGATCCATAGGTTCAGCTAGTGGCTCTTCTGCGACCGCTGGAATCCGTGGGCCTGTGCCTTGAGGCCGGGTAGATGTCTGAGAGTCTCCTAGTGATCTGCTTGTAATGATAGAATGAGATAAATTGCAATACAGTCATCACAGAAATGTAACAATGAAATATAACCACATTTGTGAAAGTTAAACAAGACAGGACAGATTCGTATATTAGAACCCGCATCTTTAAAAAAAAACAAAAAAAAAAAAACAAGGGCCCTGTTTCAACTTTCATGAAACTCATTTTTAAGGAACACTAAAAGATTTCACTAACAAATACAGCCGATCAAATGAAACTATTTAATTAGCTTCAATAAATTATTGTAACTTATTATTGATAACATCTCTTTTTTTTATGAAACAGAGGCATGAAATCAGGTCACCAGACCTGCTCAAATCTCTTCTGACACAACAATAGCTTCTTCTGTGCAAATATTGTAAACACGTGTACCTGACAGATTATTGGCTAACTCCGATTTTAAATTCATATTTGTATTACCTTAGACGCCGTCTGCATACTAAGATGATAAGGGCCAAACAGCAAACCACAACAACAACAGATATTGGAATTATCACTGAGGTAGCGACCGGTACATTATGGTTAAGACCTACAAATGAAAGAAAAATGTTGTTATTGTATTATATAATGTAAAATTAATAATACTCTTTTATGATTTTTTTTTTCTATCTCTTCTTACAATGTTTCTCTCTCTTTTTCTTACGCTGACTTTATATTCAAATTTCCTTTAGTCTAAAATTTATGGCACTTATTCTATTATCTCTAGTTCTCTCTTTCTTTGTCTTTCATGCCTTTTTTCCTAAATCTCTCTTCCCCTCTCTATTTTTTTTTTTTGTTCTCTTTTTCTCTCAGTCCAACTTACAAGAATGTAATGTAGTGTCAAATAAAGTTACCTAAATGGTAGAAACTCTCCATTCTGCTATTTCCATTACACTCTCCCCCCCCCCCTCTCTCTCTCTCTCCCTCCCTCTCTTACTCTCTCCCTCTCTCTCTCTCTCTCTCCCTCTGTGCTGGTCTTTCATTTCGCCTTTTCCGCTCTCATTCTCTTGCCTGTATGTTGTTTTTTTTTTCTTTTCTTTTTTTTTCTTTCTTTCTTTCTCTCTCTCTCTCTCTCTCTCTCTATACTTTACCATAATACTATTTTGCTCTTATTTCACATATTGTGAATATGATTATTTAAACTCTCCTTTCTTTTATTCTCCCTCTCTTTTTCTCTTTATATATCTGTCTTCACGCGTATCTCTAACCTACCCAAGTTTGTCTTTTCCTCAAATATTTTGATGTTGATAATCGAAACTCGTCGCCTAGAATGGAAACCGCGGCTCTTGAAGGAAAACACTATCTGTGGAACAAGAGGAAAAGTTAGACACATTCTATTAAGTGGTATTATGCATGAATATCTTCTTTCTTTGTTTTTTTTTTTCTCTCTCTCTTTCTCTCATTCAAGTTGCCGTCAATTATACTTATGTTTGTTACATTGATAGCTGTCAAATAATACAGCGAGAATAGAGACCTAAAGTAGTGAATTGAATAGACAATCCTACTTTTACACTATTTCTGCAAAGATCCCCAGAGTTACTAGGTAGAACTGTTTATTATCATGAAAACGATGATTATAATTATAAGAAGAAAGCTTTCAAAAAGGGAAAAAGGGAAGCAGAAGAAGAAGGAGAAATATAATGAAATATCAGGGTCCTGGAGAGATGATAATTCAGATTTATTCAATTTCCTTTTCTGTGGGCTTCAGAGATTTTCTTTCCTAAAAATTTCAAAGTACAGGTACAAACCTCAACTTCCTTTTCGTTTACACATAAATATGGAACGAACATCGGTGTTCTTTTTTTAGTTCCACTGACTTGGAATGGGGGTTCATTCTGATCTCGACAGACAGTGACGAAGAATAAGCTTTCTCCGAGACTTCTCCTCACTCGGTATACGAAAGTTAGATTCCCTTTCGGTGAGCTAAAGTTGTAGGGGACTGCGAATTTAGCCACATTCCCTGCTTCGCCACCCTCAGATTGTAGAACCCCTGTTTTATATTTAACAAATGAACATATAGAAGGTTCACAGTCTCAATACCGTGGTGACGAAACGAACAGTAATAGTTTTATGTTCTCTCTCTCTCTCTCTCTCTCTCCCTCTCTCTCTCTCTTTCTCTCTCTCTCTTTCTTTCTTTCTCTCTCTCTCCCTCTTTCTCTTTCTTTCTCTCTATCTCCCTCTCTTTCTCACCCTCCCTCTCTTTGTGACACTGTATGAAATATGCACGTTCCTCAAAACATTCATATTCCTGTTCTTCACATGTTTCCGCTTGAATCAAAACCAACTAATAACAAGATGGACTTCACATTGCAAGGGCCCCACGAAAGAAGACATATTTCAAAATAACATGAAAAAACTTACTATTACCACTACCGCGAGGAGTGGCTTTTCTATCCCAACCTTCCGTCAGCTCAATGATACCACATGTATCACTCTGAAAGTGTACCCCAATATTAGGTGGCAGTTGCTCGAATATTGATGGGGGGGGGGGGGGGGTAGGGCTGCAGCCCAAGTTCCCTTATCCGTCATATACTGCCATGACTATAGTTATTTATAAAAATTATATATATATATATATATATATATACAATTGTAAGGAAATAACATATACAACAGCTTTGGCAACTCTTGTGGAAATAAAATAATTGTGAAAAATGAAAATGAGAGAATAATGGTTGCGTAGCTTGAATCAAGGTTCCCCAGAGCAGTTGTCCTCCCTTTTTGAAATTTTTTGCAAAGGTGGAAGAAAATGTCTCCGCCGGGAATCGAACCTGGGCCGTTGGCTTAGAACGCCAATGCCTTAACCACTAGACCACGGAGACGGGGCAGTGTTTTCGGCGACACCAGATTCAGTTGACCGACAGATTGATAAATCTTCATCCTCATTAATTAATTCCTTTGTCGGGGGGCAGGTGAGTTTTGAACAAAGACAAGCCGTATTCTAGTGGTTAAGGCAGTGGCGTTCTAAGCCAACGACCCAGGTTCGATTTTATATATGTATATGTTGATATTTCACGTACTGGCATTGACGTAGGCAAAGACAAAGACACAGTTAATGCATTGAAGCCAGTAAGTTTGATGTTCTATTTTCTTAAATTTTTGACGCTCACTGGCGTCTTCTTCAGGAGAAAGACAAATGATAAGGTATCATACAAATAATTGAAATAGTTATAGTGGGCACATCCTCAGTCAGATATATGTTGCTTAGAAACCGTCTCTATTAGAGATCTTACTTCTGTGTTTCAATACTATAATTTTGAATCTTTGCCGCTAATACTATTTGAGATTGTTTTGTATTATTACGTCAATTACGTAAAAATGATACGCGCACATTACTCTTTTTCTCATCTTTATATATCCATCATTTTTATTGTCAATCGCACGCATCCTCATTCCTCAGTCAGATCTTTAATAGAGACGGTTTCTAAGCAACTTATATCTGACTGAGGATGCGCACACTATAACTATTTAAATTATTTGTATGATACCTTATCATTTATCGTTCTCCTGAAGAAGACATCAGGAAGCGTCGAAAATTTGAGAAAATAGAACATTAAACTTACTGGCTACAATGCTTTAACTGCGTCTTTGTCTTTGCCAGTAAGTGGAATATCAATATCCATATATATATATATATATGTGTGTGTGTGTGTGTGTGTGTGTGTGCGCGCGTATGTGGGTGTGTGTGTGTGTGTGTGTGTGTGATACAATACTTTAATGAGAAGTTTTATTGACATGTATGAAGTGCAAAAGCAAATTAATCCATTAGATATTTTCCGATTTTTCCATAACATAAGTTAGTTATTCTTATTCTCTTTCACTCTCTCATTGATTTTTTAAATTGTTGTTGCTTTTGTCTTTACTCTAATTGCAACTGCCCTACATGTATTATAATTAAAGAGAAGGTTGAGTTCTGTGAGAGGTGAAACATAGTTTATTGATTGATTTATTTATTTATAACACGATAAAAACTACTTTCGAAAAAAAAACTCAAGACAATTTCAATGGCCCTGTCTATCTCCTTTAGAAATGTGCGAACATTACAATGGCTTATTACGTAATCCGAACAAGATTTCTATGGGCAGTACAATAGGCCTTTGAAATTGCCCTTGAGTTTATTTTTCGAAAGTAGTTTTTATCGGGCAGTGTCGGGTTTTATTTATTTATTTCTGATATTTAGACAGGGTGACTCATTATCACCAATAGTGGTGGTCTTCCATGAGGCCCTGTTAACAATAAAGAAGCAATAGAAGAAAAAAAAGTCATCAATATAAACTCATAACATCAACAGAAAATAAATAAGAACATGTATAAACATAAATATACAAAGTATTCGGTATCCTCGTAATGATTTTTTTTTTTTCTTTTTGTTGTGTTTTGTTTGTTTGTTTGTTTGTTGTTGTTCTTTTTTTTTTAAAGAAAACGTTGTTGCATATTTATAATATCTTAATATGACATTATAGAATAGACAGTAATTTGTTTTTAAATCCAATGAAAAGTAACTATTAGCATATTTAGGTATGTATTAGACTTTGAAAAAGGGCATCGTATACTTCTGAGAGTTCATAAACAAAGTATATAAACTACTTAGGCTCAGTTAAGAAAGACATTAGGAATAACAAATTTGTGAGATTTTTCATTCTTAATATGTCACTTTGGAAGAACATCTTACTAGAAATGTCCCCTGAAAAGGATAGTCCTTCAAATGCCCTCATATTCGAAATATGACGAGAAAAGCTGAAATGTTCGGGGCAGAACATTCATGCCACCTGTTTGTGCAATCCCACATACCAATTTCTGTGTGCAGTAACATGTGATTTTCAGCGAGATAGGGTTAATATTTTATCATTTTGACGATTCCAAAACCTCACAATATATATAACAGTTCTTAAACATAGACATAGTCAATCTTTCCCCATTGCTTTGCGACAGTTTATTTCACAATGTAATTTTATGACCAGAAGTCAACTTTATCTTCAAACAAATAATATAGATTAAATGAACTGATAAAATATAGATCATTAATGAATTAACTGAATAAAAGAAAAAAAATGAATAATTACATGGCGTGATTATGAGGGAATTTGAGAAATGTAAGGACCAAGCAAGATACAAAGTAAGTGATTATTCCATGAAACATTGCTTACCGTTATTGATAATGAAAAAGATACTTAATTTGTTGTAATTTTTGTCATTAATGTTAATATCATCATCAGCATCATTATTGGTTCTGTAAACAATATCTTACACAATAATAAAAATCCACAAGGGGCAATTATTTTGGAATTGAAATACAATGTGATAAATGTATTCAAGCACTGTATATATTTTTTCATAGTACGTGTATTATATCACAGCAATACTCTATAGAATTAAAGATTTAGCTATACACACACACACACACACACACACACACATATATATATATATATATATATATATATGTAATAAAATTTCATCATTCCTGATGAAGGCCTATGGCCGAAAATTTGACTTCTTTTATCATC
This sequence comes from Heliocidaris tuberculata, assembly GCA_025618425.1. Classification (NCBI taxonomy): domain Eukaryota; kingdom Metazoa; phylum Echinodermata; class Echinoidea; order Camarodonta; family Echinometridae; genus Heliocidaris; species Heliocidaris tuberculata. The sequence continues at coordinate 28,170,934 of CM046841.1, forward strand.
TCTACGGTTGTTTTCATTTATTGTGAACTTTTGTTATTTTTCATCAACCGACGCAGGACTAATTATTTTACTTTTTATATATATATATATATATATATATATATATATATATATATATATATATATATATATATATATTACCTGGTTCAATCGCTGAAGAAATCTTGATAAATATCACCATTAAGAGAACAAAAGGATTAAATACATCCATCCTGTCATGTATATGAAGAGTACATTGAATGTCTGGGCAATAGAGGCTTGCCTAAAGACCACAATGAAAGCGGTTGAATAATATGTGTAGCATGTACCATGTGTGTATTATACTTTAAAAGAAAGTTAAATTATGACTTTTGCTTTCGTTTCTGATATTGTTTACTTTATCGGCACTTTCCTTTTCTGTGCTTTCGTGCCTCATTGATTTAAGTAATTTCCTGTAGTTTTTTTTTTTTTTTTTTTTTTTTTTTTTTGTTGTTGTTGTATAAACTTTCCTTGTTTATTGGAAACTTTCTTGCAACCAAAATATAATACATGTTTTGTGATTTTGGAAAACATGCATTGAATGTGCCATAGTTATGTACGGACGTTATCGACATACATTACATGAGAGTCTGTTTTCGAGATTATTTTGCTGACGATTATACACATGGACTAGTTAACAAATTGATAAACTAAAGTTAAAGAAAACGACACTAGTAAAAGTAGGAGAAATAATCAGATATGTCTCCCCATTTATATTAATAATCTAAATAGAGCTCGATCTAGCTTAATTTAGAAAAGATGTAACAAATAACCTTAAACAAGAGTTATCACTCTTTGAAACTGAGGAAAACCCATTAGCACTGTGTCAAAAAAATCACGTTGTGCCTGGAAAATTATAAACAATTGTTACATGCAATATTATTGATAATTCTTTCAAAGTATCACAGAAAATAGGTACCAGATCTCTTCCACTCTCTAATCTCTATATTTCAACTCAATTAATAACTAATTCTGTATGTATTTATTTTTCTCCCTCTCACTTTCCTCCCATCACCATTGACATAAACCACATCAATTTCGAAAGATTATGTTGAAATTTTTAGGACGATTTCTGCTAAAAAGGGGATCGTGTATATCTGACAGATCCTATCACTGCTACCCCCCCCCCCCCATTCGAAATTTCTGTAAGCAATTTTAATATATGAGGAGCCTTGTCGGCAAACAGCAAATATCGATGATATTCTGTATTATATTTCTCGTTATTTATTTCTTAATCTGTTCCTAATTTTTGAAGGGCAATATTATTGGCAATAAGTTTTTTTTTTTCTCTCTCTCTCTTGTTGAATTATTTTCAGTCAATTTGTTGGTAATCTAGGTCTGACATTCTCCCTCTCCCCCTTTTAAAATGTTCTAGCGCACCCACTAAGAATACGTGAAACGATATATAGGCTACATTTGCTTTGTTATTTTGGGGTTGTTGTTTTTTTTTTGTTTTTTTTGCATGTCAACAGAAACTTTCATCAGCGTCAATGCCATTAATACGTCGTCCAGAAGCCATCGATGTAGACCTAGCTTCTTCGGAATGAGGGGCATTTCTATCCCTGTTGTTGGCATGATTAGCTTCATACTCCGGTTCTTCAGGGACGTCATAAAGTTGGTGAGCGAGGGGACTATCCATGAGTCCTGCGTCCTCCGCGGCTTTGTTTCTGTAGAAGGTTATTCCGAGTCCGAACCAAACGTCCTCCCTGCAGCTGTCGGTCTGTACATGATCCCCACAACTAGAGTGTCCATTGGCTGTCTGGGTGTGGACATTTGGGATTCCGTGGTAAATAGGGTTGCCGACGAAATCTAACTTCCCTTCCAAGCTGTCCAGATCAACTTTAAAAAGTGCTTCAGGATGGGCAATTGTCTTACCGATTCTGTTTGTTGACATTTGACCGATACGGGCTCCTCCGGAGCTTCGATGATGCATTTTCTTGTTTGCTTTTGATTCCAGATTGCACTTTGGATGTTTCATTTCCGTGTTTACGACGGTTTTATCTGCGTCACCTAATCCCCCGCATGACACTTGCGAGAACGCATCTTTTAGCTCAACGAATTCTACTTCGGCGCTTTCCATTTGCATCCTGTTCCAGATGACTTCAGCATTGTCAGGACTGGCACCATCGGGGACATCACGGCTGATAGTTCGGATGTAACTGAACCCGTTGACTGGACTTTCACGACAGCTAGCTTTGTCCTCACTGTGGGAGTTGGACTTGATTGCCGCATCGGGCATTGATCTAAAGGAAACGTAAAGAATGAACAATAAAAAATAATACTATGAAGAAAACAAAATAATTATGTCATATTTTAGTAGATCTATCAATACTCGTTGGAATAGTAGAAGTTCTACACAAAAGAAAGATTGACCTATAAACCAATTACTATAAAAAAGAAAGAAGGACTATGTCTTTAGTAGTAGATGTATTATCAGTGATAGTAGTGTAAGTAGTAGTAGTAGTAGTAGTAGTAGTAGTAGTAGTAGTAGTAAAATTTATTGGAAGCCAGTTTTATTACGTTTTTCTGCATACTTTTATTAAAATATTACTCTGAATATATTAGATTTTTTCACTTTTTGAAAAATCAAGGCCAAAAAAGTTTGGGTGTATCAATTATTAATTCAGAACATAACTATTGTCATCGCGTGTTGCAACTGTCCTTTCTGCCAACTTTTTGCTGTCTAGTATCATTAATGAGTCATCATTCCGCATGGGTTAAAAATGTGTTCCGGAATTTTAGCTGCATTGCTCACTGGCAATTGTTGTGTTCTGGATCAATTAATGATACACACATATTTTGTGGCCTTGATTTTCTAAAAAAGTGAAAAATCTAATTAAATATTCAGATAAATATTTTTTAGAAAAGTATCAAGAGAAATTTTATGAAACTGGATTCCAATAAATTTTACATCCTCCAACTTTACAATGTAAAAACCTCAGTCTGATACGATGTATGATTTTTGAGTTATTATTGATCAAAAAATGTCCACTGTTCTTTTAACACCTAGTATAAATATTGTACATACCTTCCGTGGTCGAAGAAGAGAATGGCAATGATGATGAGAGTACATACGAACAAGGTTGCAGTCACAGCCAATGCGATAGACAGTATCATAGTTACTTGACGCGGATCTGTTTAAATGGAGATATTTGAAGTTATAGGGTCATTTTAATATAGGAACTTGTTGTCTGCCTATAATAATTTTTATTCTTTTAGATGACTTTATCTCTAATCCTTTATTTTCTTTAATTATGGGTATTTTTTCTTCGATTATACTAGTAGTATGTATCGCCTAACATTCTTTATTAAACTTGCCTACATCTTCGTTTCATGCTCATCATTTTGGTTAACAGCACATAATGTTCAACTTTTTATTGAAATAGGACTTAACTAAGCTAAACATCTTCCAAAAATGCAAACAATTTTTATATTTCTATTTTACCTTCTTTTTCGTTTGATTCTCCTGTCGGGAAGTCGGTACCTTCTGGAATCATAGTGTAGGGTCGATTGGACGAGTTTTCTCCAGTGACAGTTTCTATGGTAACTAAATTGTACAGATAAATCACATATTGGTTCATAAAAAAAAAGATTCTTCTGAACACTTACGCTTTAAAAAGAAGTGCTGAGTATACGGGCCTACTGGCAGAGGTTAGAAATAATATGAGGGATATCTCGTGTTTTCTCTCAATTTGAAGAATATCATTTCAGCAATGTTACATGAGAAGCATTGCTTTTTAAAAAGTTGTGGTATTAAAAATATGATTAAAAATCATATTTGTTTGCCCTTAAATGAGTACAGTTTATTTTCAGTGTTTGTGATATTCAACAAGCCAATGAAAATAGTGAAAATAATTTCAATATTTTACAGTTCAGTAGGTAAAATGTATTCAGTTCTATGATAACAATAAACCAAAATACCACAAAGCCAACATACAGTAAAGCTTAGAGTGTCCATAACGAGAGTACCTGTTTTATTTTATATGCAGTGATTACCTGGTGAGGATGGCATTTCGAATATTAGGATGGCATCTACTCTAATTACTGTTCTTGATCCTCCATTAGTAGCTGTGACTTTGATCTGTTTTGACGAAACAAACAGATGCTTTAAAAGTCACAATCATTAATCATTAACCATAAAGTTGATATACGATTTTCTGTAAGATGGAAAATTAAAGTTTGAAAAAGTGCAAAAACGAAAGATGCGTAAATAAGTAATCAGATTCTTGTAAAAACAGCAAAAAGACATTTCAATTTGCTTGTCTTTCGCAGAAGGTGGGGATGGGATCGAGTGGAGCTCTTTATATAGCATATTGCCATAAAATACCTCAACATCTTCTCTGTTGTTGCATGAAAACGGGAGTCCTTCAATGAACATCCACTCCCATTGGTAGTGTTCAATATAGAACAGTGGACGATCGTTATTCCGGCATGCCGTGATCGAGAATGAGCCTTGCTTCGAATTGGTCATGTTCGGTGACGATACCGTTGCGGAAAAAAAAAAGAATTGAATCTCGCCGGCGTAAGAATTGAACTCGCGGTCGACGATGAAGGTAGCCGTGTCTCCCTCTTGGCAGGATTGGCCAGTGAAGTTTGCTTCAAGATAGACTGGAAAGAAAAAAAAAATTAAAAATTCTTCTTTCCCCCATCGATCCAAAGAATTTGAAAAATTAAGGCTCGTTCACATAAGCATTGTTAAAGGCGTTTTACAGCTTCGAGCAAGATTAATCCAACGCATATGGGTGTTGATCCCGGGGGGATGGGGATATATATTCAACAACAAAAAATTGAGGTGGGGGCCTGTATTATCACCCCCCCCCCCCATACATTTGGATAAAATGAATAAGAATTATTATACATTAACTAAAAACTAATAGTTATCCCAATTCATTATGTTTGATCTTGAAATACCATCACATTCTTTAATGATTAGAAGTAAGGAAATAAGAAATGCCATAATTTCAATGCGAAAATATCGAAGGAAATTCGTTCGCTCGCATTTTTATTCTCAATTAAGGGGTTCCGTCCTTTGGCGTAGATCCATGCATTCCTTCTTTTCGTTAAAAACCCTTTTGGGATGCTCTAAAATTCAAGTTTTATAGACAGATTATAGACAGATTTTTGAGCTTCGCTCCCTCGCCGGTCATCCCCCCCCCCCCCCCCCCCCCAATCATGAACACGGATCGACACCTCTGCAAACGCAAAATCAAAACACGATGGATCTGACTTGTCGAAATTGATTTTTAAGAAGGTAGGTACATTTCAATATAATTGATATGAGTTGAGCAATTAACTTGCAAGATTATTTCCAACATGATTTGTATACATATATTAGAGAGAAGTTGGGTCACAATTCAACTGCCATCGAGTTTTTAACCAAATATGTTATTCCTTTAAGACATCATAATAATTTTCACTAGTTTCATATAATATTCCATTTGATAATTTTAAGAATTGAATCTGTTATGAATATGATATTCTTTGGAAACCTTTCATCATGCTTGTTCTACAAAACTACCATAGATATTGTAAACAAAGAGAATTATCCATGTTCTTGTTTTGGGGTTTTGTATTCGTTCTACCTACCCCATCTACAGCAATCTAAATGTTTGAAGTCCTAAGAAAAATAATGAAGTAAAGGCATGCAAATAGCTACATTACCATTCATCTGTCCTGGCTCCTGGACCAGATCCCACTGTCCATGTTCAAAAACAATTCCGCATGTAGTGTTCTGAAAACGACAAATCCAGTCTATGAAAATAATAAGAAAAAACATCACAACATTTACAAAATAACAGGCATACGACGTACAGGTAGGAGATGACAGTGATGCAGTCTAGTGTTGAATGATAACTGACATAATAATAGAGGTGATTCCACCAATAAAAAGCTCACTGTCTGTAATCAGTCAGAATTGCTCAGACTAAGCGTTTCTTACTCGTTCCTCGAAATTGTCTTTGTAGCATTATGAGACAGATATCAAAGGATTTACTGTAATACATGATGAACATGGTTGACCCTTTGACTACTGGATTATCTTCTTTTTTTAATTCATAAATGCTTGATACAGGGACGATTCGGTACCCGTATACAATGGGTTAATGTTCTGAATCGAGAATATTTCAAAATATATATTTCCAATCCGTATCCGGACACCTACCCCGTGGACAACCACCCCCGGGTAACCACCCCTAGGATAACCACCCTCTAGGACAACTACCCCCTAGGGTAACCACCCCTAGGACAATTACCCTCTAGCAGTGGCGGATCCAGGATTTCTTGAGGGAGGGGGCTCAATATTCACAAAATTTTCTGACAAGCAACAACAACAAAAAAAAAAAAAAAAAGGTCCTCAGCACTTTTGGGGCCCTTTTTAACTCAAAAATTTTCTGACAAGCAAGCAAAAAAAAAAAAAAAAAAAGGTCCTTGGGCCCGTTTTTGGACCCAGGGGAGGCCCCCCCCCTGGATCCGCCACTGCCCTCTAGGATGATTACCCCCCCCCCCCGACTAACTACCCCCTAGGGCAACAACCCTCTAGGACAACTAACCCCCAGACAACTACCCCCTAGGACAACCACCCCCTAGGACAACTACCCTCCCCCCCCCCGGACAACTACCCCCCCCCCCAGACAACTACCCCCTATTTATAACCAGATTTCCTAAAAGTTCTTACCGTGGGAGGTAGATACCCCCTCTTCTGGATACTTATAATATCCTTACTGATTGTTGGTCACCCCCCCCCCCCTCCACGTCCTCCCTTCTCCCTTGGCCGAAATCAGTTTAAATGCCATCGAGTACCTGGGAGTTGTAACTGTTTGGGGGGATAGTTGACCTACATGCCATGGGTGAGAGTATGTTGGTTGTTGTCCGATTAATAATTACTCTAAGTCGTTAATGTCAGGGGGTAGTTATTGGGTTGGTAGTTACCTGAGGTGGTATTTGTCTAGAAGATGTCCTAAAGAGTGGTTGCCCTAAAGGGTAGTTGTCCGGGGGTAGTTGTCCTAGAGGGTGGTTGTTCTAGGGGGTAGTTGTCTGGGGGTAGTTGTCCGGGGGGGGGGTACTTGTCGTCGAGGGTGGTTGTCCTAGGGGATAGTTGTCTGGGGGTAGTTGTCCGGGGGGAGGGGGGTAGTTGTCGGGGGGGGGGGGGGGAGTAGTTGTGCCAGGGGGTGGTTGTCCTAGAGGGTAGTTGTCCGGGGGGTAGTTGTCCGGGGGGGTAGCTGTCCGGGGTAGCTGTCCGGGGGGTAACTGTCTGGGGGTAGTTGTCCTAGAGGGTGGTTGTCCTATGGGGGTAGTTGTCCGGGGGTAGTTGTCCTAGGGGGTGGTTGTCCTAGGGGGTAGTTGTCTGGGGGGTAGTTGTCCGGGGGGTAGTTGTCCTAGAGGGTGGTTGTCCTAGGGGGTAGTTATTCGGGGGGGGTAGTTTTTCGGGGGGGGGTACCTGTCCTCGAGGGTGGTTGTCCTAGGGGATAGTTGTCTGGGGGTAGTTGTCCGGGGATAGTTGTCTGGGGGTAATTGTCCGGGGGTAGTTGTGCCGGGTGGTTGTCCTAGAGGGTGGTTGTCCTAGAGGGTAGTTGTCCGGGGGGGTAGTTGTCGGGGGTAGCTGTCCGGGGGTAGCTGTCCGGGGGGGGGTAGCTGTCTGGGGGGGGGTAGTTGTCCAGGGGGTAGTTGTCCTAGAGGGTAGTTGTCGGGGGGGTAGTTGTCCTAGAGGGCGGTTGTCCTATGGGGGTAGTTGTCCGGGGGGTAGTTGTCCTAGGGGGTGGTTGTCCTAGGGGGTAGTTGTCTGGGGGGTAGTTGTCCGGGGGGAGATGTCCAGGGGGTAGTTGTCCTAGAGGGTAGTTGTCCTAGAGGGCGGTTGTCCTATGGGGGTAGTTGTCCGGGGGGTAGTTGTCCTAGAGGGTGGTTGTCCTAGGGGGTAGTTGTCTGGGGGGTAGTTGTCCGGGGGGAGATGTCCAGGGGGTAGTTGTCCTAGAGGGTGGTTGTCCTAGGGGGTAGTTAGTCGGGGGGGGGGGGAATTTCATCCTAGAGGTTAATTGTCCCTGGGGTAGTCGTCCTAGGGGGTAGTTGCCCTAGGGGGAAGTTGTCCTAGGGGCACTGGCGTAGCCAGGGGGGGGCACAAGGGGGCCATGGCCCCCCCTGTTGATCGGAGAGCAAAAAAAAAAAAAAAAAAAAAAAAAAAAAAAAAAAAAAAAAAACTAATTTCCTTTTCACATGCTGGTCTTACTAGGACTTACCCTACCCCTACCTTACAATCGAAATAAGGAAAAATAAAATGGAAATATTACCAAAAAAGTAAACAAAATAAACACTGCTTTCATTTCCAGCAAAAACTGTTCCTTTCCAAATCATAACCCCGAAACTTTGTTAACAACATTGACTAAGTAGATTGGTAACAGAACATTTATATTTCTTTTAGTTTGTCGAGAGTTGAAAGAAATTGTACTCAGAATGATGAAGAGGCGTATCAGTTATTCTTGCCGAATATAAACCTCTCTTTGTGAATGGGTATATGTCCGATGGAGGCAATAACCATTTTCTTCGTTTTGTAAATCTTGAGTTTGTTTAAGAGTTATCATTGTGGTAGCCAACATTGCTTTTATACGAAAACAATGTCACCGTTATATCATTTTTATGGTCTTCATCCGAGGAGAAGCAAAACACTGTTTTTCAAGGTAGAGTTCGATTTTATAGAGGAATATTCAAAAAAGATACAATTTCATTCTTTGTTCAAGTCGTATTTTATATACTAGTAAGTCATCGGACGAGATGCTTTCTGCTTTGATGTTTACGGTTTTGAGTCAAATCTATTATCACTAAATTGAATGACAAAAACGGCCTTCACATGTGGCAAATCATGTGCGCTTGACTTGGTTGTATGAAGACTTTGTTTAGCCCGTTCTCTATGTGTAATTACATTATTTCCATATGTTTTTATTACAAATTGTGATCTCTATACTCTTTACACGATGTAATTCTAATATTTTTCCGTGCTAAATACTCACATTGATGTTCATTTTGGTTACAAAAATTAATCAAACTATATAATTCCTCAGTACTTAAATGAAGGAGTACGTAGCTGGATTCGTGTAGTATATACGAATTAGGCAACTAATGAACAACCTCTAACCGAGAAAATGAGATAAAGAGCTAAACAAGGCAGCTAAATAAATTGCTAAAGTCTTTTACATACACCTAATAAAGATGTTGCATGTGTTTTCAAATGAGACTACCGCTTGAGATGAGATATAAATTCCACTCCATGAGAAAGGGCGTCCTCTTAGTCATATGTTAGTCAATAGTCAGTGTGTCTGTGTGTGGGTTTTTGGTTGTTAGTCTGTATATTTTCCTATCCGAAAACACGGGTTTCAACGTTTCGTATGTACACTGGTACAGCTATTTATACACACCAACTACATGTAATTTTGCGTATTGCTTGGAATTCTGGAGCCCCAAGGAGTGGTAATCCTTCCACTACAATTCATTCCAGCGGAGTAGAGAAAAAAAAAATCCTATTTCATCTGTCACTTCTCAAGTAGGTTACACCAGAATAGAATTTTAGGGTGCAGAAAATGCCATTTTCATGACCTGGTTTTAAAAATTTTTCCTACCGTGGGAGGGGGATACCCCCTCCCACACCCTCCCCCGCTCGGTCGCTTCGCTCCCTAGCCTTGGCCCCCCCTCTTGAAAAATCCTGGCTACGCCAGTGCCTAGGGGGTAGTTTTCCTAGAGGGTGGTTATCCTAGGGGTGGTTATCCGGGGGGTGGTTGTCCAGGGGGTAGGTGTCCTAGAACCTTCCAGTCACTATCATCACTCACCATTATCACATAATGCAGTCAAATACAAAACAATTGATATAAAAATCGCACTAGTATTAATCACTGTTATATTTACCTGCCATTTGAGCAGAGGAATTGTGTATAGAAAGCAAGAAGAGTAGAAAGCCTGTTATATTTCCCCCAGGCATCGTGGAATGCGCCATGTCAACGAATCCGATGTCGGGGTAGGCCTAATATATCAACTGGAACGTATGTAGTGTATGTGCTAAATAATTTCCATGTCACAATAGTTGGTGTATCTTTTGGTACTAAATATTTGAATAGTTGATTAGAAACATGGACGGCACTCCAATATAAACATGCCACGAACTGAAGGGGCATTGCTATTATTATGCCACAATACCATACCCTTTCCATTGAAGATGTGACCAATATTGACAATATTGACAGTGATAAATTTTTGGTCAGGGGCAAAAGTATATGCCCTCTTCCAGTGAACAAAAAAATCATTTATTTTATGTCAATATTGAGGGACAATGCGTAGTCATCTGAAGCAATTGTAAATATAATTAATGGCTGTATTAATTTTCTGTTGTGTAGAAGGATTCAAGCCAAATCATAATACTATTCATCATGTTCATGAACTATGACCTTCAATCCTGCTAATCAACCACTAGATGTTGAATTGAGAGTAAAAAGCGTTTCACTTACAGTGACTCATTGTTCAAATGAATGATATCCAATATACAAGTGTACGTTGTTTTTGATGGATACACGATCCTAGTAATAAAATCTAAATTTAGAATTAATGACGATTTGATTATTTGAGTATTCAAAGACAGTTTTGTTTTGGGTTTCTGCATGGCATTCATATTTCGTTATGTGTGTGCTTTTGTTTGTTTTTTTGTTTGTTTTTTGTTTGTTTTGTGTTAAGTTTAGATTAGTTGAGTTAAGTTTAATTTAGTTTAGTTTAGCTGTAAATCACCTACCCAGGAGCTTTTGCTATAGGACCTAAATGATGGAGAAATAAGAAAATATCTAGTTGATATTGTCTAAAACCCGAAGCATGTTACATTTAAAGGTAGTTTTCGCCATTTGCAAGTTGTCACCATTGTAAACGAAAGTTATGTCCTGTGTGAGAAATCTTAGGAACAAGATCCTTTAAGGTTATTTTTTATTGAAAAGATACCCACGGTAATCCAGCAAATGGTCGATTGATATAACGCGCACGCATGTGGTGGGCATTATGTATTTATGTACGGTCATGACATAGTGATCTTTGCCATGCCTATACGACTCGTAGTGAAACATTCAAACAGTGATCGTTGCTTCAAGAGGGGTTCAGGTGAGTAAGAAAAACAATGCTTTAGTTCTCTTAAAACTTAATTTCTGAAAAAAAGAAGAAGTAATGATAATAAATAAATAACCCAGGGTTTGCTCCTATGTTCTTGCTGCCGAAATCATTTGAGAATCAAAATAGTTCATAGTCCTTTCATGGACCACAAATGCCTTTGAAAAGAGTTATCATGTATATATAGGTATATACGTCTTCTATCAAAATACATAGATATTCACCGTTCCGTGTTTAAAATCATGAGCTTTAGTGACGACTTTCTCCATATCGCAATATACATCAAAAATACCAAGATGATTCAAAGTGGCAATGCTGCTCAAGGTTTCTAGTCGAAAATCTAGTCGATTAAATTTTAAGAGCGATCTCCCCAAAGACGGCGCGATCCCCGAAGTCGTATTAATTAGAATCGATGTATACATGTATACGTATGTAGGCCCGACCACGACTCAAAAGAGGGATAGATTGATTGATTATAAAGAGCACAATGATGGCCTTTATTCCGTCATGCTTGTGGGGTACAAAATACAATAGGAGAAGTGCTTGTGCGGTACAAATTACAAAAGGAGAAAACAATACAGTTCCACACAAGTCAATGTGTGTGAGGGTGTGTGTGTGTGTGTGTGTGTGCGTGTGTGTGTGTGTGTGTGTGTGTAATATGTACTCCTGAGATACAAGTTGAGATATTATTTCATTTTTAAAGATAGACTGGAATATAGAGATGATACAGGATATGTGGGGGGAGGTTGAAAATGGAAGAGGGAGGCTGAGAGGGAAGTAGAAGGTCTGAGTGAGAGAGAAAGGGGGGGGGGGGACAACAACCTAGGAACATTATTGCTCCCTTTATTATCAAGTCCTTCATCGCGTCATTTTATTTTCGATGATCAGAATTGACCATTCCTACAGCCTTCTCTAATAGTAATTGTCCAGTACTTGAGCTTTAATTGTCGTGCTAGCGCTAGAAGTCATGACAACGTTAGTACACTGATACCCCAATAACATCGCTGAATGGATTCCAGTTTGACAGATAACTGACAAATTTAATCCTGGCTTCATGGGTAATGTTATTTAATTTGTGTTCAGTCTATTGGCGGTCTGGTGTCGAGCTCGTCCGTGTGAATGGGGGATCACGTTATCTTATAATCATGTCTGCTAGTTTTCAGTGCGGTCAAATCACAAAGGGGTTCTGTAATGATTTTTTTTAAAGTAATGATATAACTTTATAAACCGCAGAAGCGATAAATTATTCTACTGCGCGGCGATATATTCTACCATGTCTACTGCGCTGCGATAAATTCGACTGCGCTGACATAATTACGTTTCATACGTTAAGACGATTTACCGATCAAACAGCAGAGAAATTGTTTGCTAAATAAGAAAGGTTCATAGTGACACATAGTTTCTGACAAATATGACATATTCAAGATAATCATGGCGGCAGCCACTCTTCAAATAGGAATCAACTCGACATTATCAGCTAGAGATGTGTCCTTTGGCTGTATCCTGTGTATGATGTCAGTGATAGGTTTGATAGGAAACAGTCTCGTGGTTGTTGCTGTACTTCTCTCAAACAAACTTCGAACAAAGGCAAATGCTTTAATTGTCAACCTTGCTGCGACAGATCTTTTAAACTGCGCCTTCTTTCCCATCAATGCTTTCAGTCTTTTTCATCCATATGGCGGACTACCTGAGTTAATCTGTACCACCACAGGAGGGGTCACAGTCATAACTATCCTAGTAAGTGTCAATACTGTGGCAATAATTGCCGTGAACAGGTGGATCAAAATCACGCGACCAGATACCACATACAATCGATTCTTTATTCGAAGAAACATCGTCCTCATGATCATCCTCAGTTGGAGCCTGCCCCTTATTTTTATGATCGTATCTCAAATTGCTGGAGTTATCAAGTTTGGCTACTCGGATACATTTGGGTTTTGTCTTACGAAAGACGATCCGGTGAGCAACATATACCTCAGCATTTCAGGGACGATTCCAGTGATCACTGCCTTTGTCATCATCGCAGGCGCTTACGTCAGTATCGCCTGGCACGTACGGAAGAGGAATCGTCAGGTAGTACCTGCAGTAGGTGGTCGAGAAATCATGGTCACAAGAACCCTTGCAACAGTCGTATTTGCATTCTTTATGTGCATAGTGAATTCTGCGGTATGCTTTACCATCATGTCAGCTTTTCCCATCCTATCCAACGATGGTCTTGTATTCTACTCTACGGTGCAAATCCTCGGAAACTCGATTCTAAACCCATTTATCTATGCCTGTAGGCATTCTGTTTTCAGTAAATCTTTTCGATGTATCATAAAATGCCGTCTCAAAGATGTTCCGGAACCCTCTCGTGAGCTTAGAGCTATACTACGTGGCTCGTAAAAAGCCATGAAAGTGGCAGAAAATATTCTGTACGACCCAGCCCATTACCCTGCTCAAAAAAATTATATATATAAAAGCAGCACAAATATATGAATAAAACGAAAAGAAATATTCCTCATTGGCTTTCTTTTAACTTTTTTGTGCCACTGAAATAGTATCCCTGTGCCACATTTTATTTCTCAAGGGGCATTTTGCCACTGTGTTTCTAGATTATTTAGAAGTCTGTAGTATAAAGCTACTACACGTACTTACATGATTGTGATATAAGGGTTGTCATATAGATAATTAATACAGGAAATGTGTTGTTATAGAGATATTTTGAATTATAAAAAAGGAATCCCTTTTTTCAATTGGTCCCTGTATATTGTTTGTGATGATCAAAACCCGTGGCAATTGGCACTCTTGACAATTTAAAGTTAGCAACAGTGCTGCTAGCCACTGATTTTAATCGAAAGTCTCGTTTTTATGAAGCATCCAGAATGTCCAAAAACAATCAATCCTTCAAAAAGAATTAAAAGACTTGAAAGCTATAATGGGACCATACAATTGCTGTCGATAGTAGTTTAGCTAATTGATCAACATGTTTTTAGGGAGTGAATATATTGTATAATAATGTTGTTTGATAGGTATTTGGTGAGATAATGTTTTAATGGTTAATTTTCCTTGATTTGAAGTCAAGCCTCGACTTGCGTCTCTCATTTTGTGCTAGCTGTCCCTGGTGGTGGCACTTCATATTGACTTTGTCAGTATGATTACGTCTGTTTGTGTACATATGACATTTACATGTAGAAATTTCGAGTAATAGGGGTAATTTTCGGGGACGTTCGCGAACATGTAAATAATAAAAGAAGAAGGAAAAAAACACTTTGCTTAACAGCAAGAATTTTAATGAAAATTGTCATTAAAGGGACCGGCGACTTGAGAAAAATATAACTTTTAAGCCTATTGAGCGATTTTTTAACCTTTTCACTTATTGCGAATGTGTACTCGATAGGTCGAAATTAGCGTTATATATAGAGTCCATTTTTTATATGTTTTTACGCAAAAGGGGTCATGTTTTGGGTTAAATGTTCTTGAAAGTAAGTTTAACAGGGGGTCATTTTCGACTCCGCTAACCATCATGTGTTACACCTCTGAATATGAAGTGACACCAACACGGCTAGCCGTTATTTATCATATGGGCTACCAAATCCATATTAGTGTTAATGGGGTGGAATTCATTGACAAACGGATTCCAATTCCAATTCTGTGGAACTACTTTACATGTTGTAAGTAGGCCTACACCACACTGCAAAAACCAGGGTGTTAATTCAACACCATCTTGGTATCAACATGGGCTACACCAGATAAGACTTAAAACAACATCAGTTTGATAGTGGGCTACACCAGATGAGTGTTAAAACAACACCAGTTAGTGTTAAAGGCCAATTCCACACTAATATCAAGTTGATTTATATGAATATATAAAGGAAAATTAAACAAGCATAACAGTGAAAATTTTATTGAAATCGGATGTAAAATAAGAAAGTTAAGGCATTTGGAAGTTTTGCATTATTTCTTGAAACAGTGATATGCATAACAAAATTGGGCGGTATGCAAATGTGTGAACCGATTTTGTCACACACTCACTTTTCCTTATGTATTTTATTATCTGAAATATCATATATTTCAAAAAAAAAATCTTCAATAATGTAAAACATGGTTTGACTCCTTATGGAACATGTAAATCATCATTATTGTAAGTTATTTTGATACCAGGGAGACATTCTTTATTATCACATCCATAAAAATTGAAATATTTGATATTTCAGATAATAAAATACATACGGAAAAGTGAGTGTGTGAGATCATCGGTTCACTCATTTGCATTCCGCCCGTGTTATGCATATCACTGTTTCATAAAATAATGCAAAACTTCAAAATGCATTAACTTTCTTATTTTACATCCGAATTCACTGAAATATCACTATTATATATGCTTGTTTAATTTTACTCTATTTATTCAAATCAACTTGATATTAGTGTGGACTTGGCCTTTAAGACAACCCCAGTTTGATTCGAAACTGGTGTTGTTTTAACACTTATCTGGTGTAGCCCAATATAAATACCGAGATGGTGTTAAAATTAACACCCTGGTTTTTGCAGTGCAACAGAGTAGTATAAGTCGTAGTGGTAGTAGTAGTAGTAGTAGTATAGTAGTAGTAGTCACAGTATTAGTATGAGTAGCAGAAGTAGCAGGAGTAGTGGTGGTGGTGGTGGTGGTGGTGGTGGTGGAGGAGGAAGCACTAGTTTGTAACAAATAGACAATACATAGAAAATATTTTCGGAAACGATAAAAGAATGCATATTTCATTGTATTACCGATATAAACAGTTAATTAAGTTTTATATTCATTATCACTTACATGTAAAAGATAAAGGAATTAGATGATAGCAAAGAGGTAGATAGAAAGGGAAAAAAGAAGAACAGTCAGGATGATGGAAAGGGTAAATGAGAAAGAGTGATATAAGGGGAGTTAGAGACACAAGTCAGGTTCACACGAAGGGAGCTAAACTTTAATTTTCGCTTGTAGTTTAAAAACTTTAAGTTAATTTGTAGTTATCATGTAGTTTCAGAAGGTATGAACAGACTCGTAGTTTCGAAACTTTAAGTTTACTTGTAGTTCTAGAACGACAGACGAGCTCGTGGTTAACGCCGGAACTACGAGCAGTGGATGGTCCCCAGTCGCAGTTTCTGACAGTATGGACAGAATAAACTTTAAGTTTCACAAGCTCGTAGTTAACGATGACCTCTCTGTTCATGTTAAACTTCCGGATCATATCCTTCGCGCGAATGATGAACACAAGATCTGTACGTGTACTGTACACACCATGGTACACACAATCGGTAGTATCTACTTCCGGTGTTAACAACGAAGATCACTCGGCGTGTAGTTTCAGAACAACGAGCATCGTTGTTTTGGGGCCCGTGAGAACCCTCGTCGTGGTTAGTGAGTCGTTGTATCGTTAACTTAAAGTTTCGCTAATTCAAAGTTTCGAAACCACAAGTCCCGTATTAACGTAGCTAATGTTATAATACCACGACCATAGGTATACAAGTGAAGGAGTTGAGTAGAAGAAGAGATGGGAGGGAGAGAAATCTGGTTGAAGTAATGATGAGTGTATAAAGGAGCAGAATTTAAAGTGTTAGAGAGAAGTATAGAGAGAAGGAAGAAAAAAAGATGATACAAAAGGGAGTAACATGTAAATCCTTTAATCATATCAATATCAACTAATGTTGCTGTAATAATGTTTATAAACAACTGCACATAATCGTGATTTGTTTTTAAGTGTGGGATAATCATTTTCTGGACTTATATAGCGCCTTACACATTAACGATGTATCCTAGTCAAGTAGATACCATATAATAATTATAAGTGATGTGTTTAGCGTTATCCTAATTCTATTTGTGCATAGAAATTAATTAAGTTTCAAACATTTATTAAACAAGAGTAAGAACAAACAATGAAAGAAAACACTGTGGACGTCACTATAATTCACTGATTCAATCTCACAAGCATTCGTTCGTAGTTGTGGACTTCCTCAGAAGAGAAATATACACATAAAATTAATGAATGCAATGCATAACGGAAGGAGCTCGGCACACGGTCCACCCCACCCCCTCCATTTCGCTATCTCTCTATCTCTCTCTCTCTCTCTCTCTCTCTCTCTCTCTCGCTCGCTCTCTCTCTCTTTCTCGAACAAACTCTTTCTTTCACAGTGTCTCCTCTCCCTTTTCCTTCAATATTTCTCTATCTTTCTTCTCTTTCAACTATTTCCATACTCAAGCATTTTCTCTTGACATCCACACTCTAAGGTTCACCTCCCAGCATCACATCCTTTTCTTTTCTATCTCTCTCTCTCTCTCTCTTTCTCGAACAAACTCTTTCTTTCACAGTGTCTCCTCTCCCTTTTCCTTCAATATTTCTCTATCTTTCTTCTCTTTCAACTATTTCCATACTCAAGCATTTTCTCTTGACATCCACACTCTAAGGTTCACCTCCCAGCATCACATCCTTTTCTTTTCTATCTCTCTCTCTCTCTCTCTCTTTCTCGAACAAACTCTTTCTTTCACAGTGTCTCCTCTCCCTTTTCCTTCAATATTTCTCTATCTTTCTTCTCTTTCAACTATTTCCATACTCAAGCATTTTCTCTTGACATCCACACTCTATGGTTCACCTCCCAGCATCACATCCTTTTCTTTCTTTCTTTTTTTTTTTTTTTTTTTTGAGGGGGGTAAAAATGATTCTTCATAATTCTTATAAACTCATATTACCCAATGGCAAAATCAGTTATTGATTTGAATTATTTCTGAATAGGAAATATACAAACTGATCCTTTGTCATGTTTTTACTGTTAAAACAAAGGTTTCCCTGAGGTTATAATTTGTGTGTCAGATGTTGTGATTTTTTTGTATGGTTATTTACTGTTGACTCAAATTTATGAAACATACAATTCGAATCAGAAATGCATATAATCAGTAATTCACTATAATGTTTGTATGATTATTTGAAAAGGGTAATAAACGAATGCATAAATGTCTTTAATGGTTTAATTGTATTGTTGACATAATATGCTTGTAGCGCCTTGAATGGTACTATACCAGAAAGTGCGCATTAGAAATACTTCTAATTATTGTTGTTATTATTATTATTATTATTATTATTATTATTATTATTATCATTATTATTATTATTATCATTATTATCAGCATTATCATCCCTGAAGTCTTTAATCACTTATCGCACATTAAAGAGAGTAAGACAAGTAAATTTGTATGCACTTAAAATGAGTTAGGTAAAGGGATATCATTATACATGCATATTTCATGATATTCATCATCATCATCATCATCATCATCATCATCATCATTTTCATCATCATTAATGTCTATTATTTCTGAACTGCAGTTTTAAAAAGATGAAGACTATCTTAAGCTGGAAAATTCTCGCCACCTTAATTACAGGCCTACGGCATTACTTGGATTTGGTTAATTTTGTTTACTTTTATGGATCCTAATCCCTGAACTAGCTTAGCTTGCGAGATACATGAAGAGTAACATGCTACATTCTTCTTTTTTCTCCTTTTTTTCTCAGCATAAAATGTGCTCATTTCCAGTGGCTGCATTCATTGCATCATCCCAAATCTTTAATTTCTTACATGTATGTGAAAGTAGACAAAATTTGGCCATGAAAAACGACTTAAGTTTTAAAAAAAAAAAAAAAAAAAAAAAAAAAAAAATCGGTTTAGTTCCGGAACATGCCATACACAAGAATAGCCTTCATCGAGAACTGACCAATCACAAAGCAGCATGAATGATCATGTTAATGATAATGCTCAAGCTGCATTTGAAGTGATCTTATTGTATTCACTGTGATCACCCTCGTCACAGAGGCCGCTACCCCCAATAACTGCACTTTGAAAAGAAGTGTGAACATTGTGTATGTGATACACTTTCCGTTATGAATTTAATTTACTTTTATTATGATTATAGGCCAGAGGTATAATCCAAACTACTTAACTAGTGTAGCATGTTTGAAAATAATGTTCAGACTACATCTCAAATGATATCATTATATTCATTACTTCATCATCATTCATCGTTGTCACTACAGTTTTTACCTCGCAAATAGTACTTTACAAAGATAAGGCAAAAGTTAATTTCATACACTTGAAAGTACAGAGGGCAATTTTTTGTATCAATCTGATACACTTCGCAGCCCAGGGATTTAATCGTTTTGTTTTATTTTGTTCACATCCATAATCCCAATCTCTAAATCAGCGTAGCGTGTGACATGTTTGATGATAGATAATTGTTCAAACTACATCTCAAGTTATATCATTGCCTCCATAAACATCGTTATTCATCATAATGAGATTTTATCCCAGAATTGCAGTTTTAAGAGATCATCAGTTCTAAGCGCATACACTAGTCTTAGTGTTTGCAGAAAATGCATTCTGGAATGGAAGGGGGTCAAGTGATTTAGTGAATTCTAGAACACATATTTTACCATTTTCAGACACATTCCTTTTTCGGACTTACCTGTACATTCAGGAAACTTTTTTCTACACCGTTAGGGAAAATATTATTTCATTGATTAATTAATCACTCTTATTGTTACTCCAAAGAGATATTACTTTTACATCACTCCCATCCTTTCATGTTTTTGTTCATTTCTTAAAATTAGAACGTCTAATGATAAGTTTCGTAATTCATTAGCGATGCTTAAACATGTTAAACGCAAAGCGAAAATAACTTATGTTGTTTGAAGACCAGTCGGAGTACAATACATTTCCTTTACACTTTTTCTATGTCACCAAGACGATAATTATGTATAATGATTATAAAATCAAAGCTTAAATTGCCTTCTTTGTTGTGAAAAATATTATTACAACAATTCTTATTAATTATCAAACGTATTTTTAAATAATAATTATTATTGCGGATATCAGGCTACCTTTTTTCTTTGAAAAGAGCGATACACATAGCACCCAATAAAAATGCAACGTCAATACGCCATAATGTTTACCGATAATGATATTATTCTCACTTAAAAACAAAATATTTTGAAAAAAAATCCAAAGCATTATTTTGCTTTCCTTACGGATAATAATGTAATAAAGTGATTACATTCCGAATAACTAACGAAATAAACAAGCTGTATTTTGTATAAATTTTTCCACCTACTTCTCTTTAATAACTATACGTTTATATAAATTGTAAAACCAACCTCATCTAATCCTTTGATCAATGTTATTACTTGTGAAGGATATCCTTTTCCCTCTACTATACAGTGCGTCCCAGAAAAAAAAACGAAACCCTAAAACAAAGGGTTATTGTGACCGCACTATGTGCTCTTTACATTCTCAAAAATATGCCCATTTATCCAAAAGCTTTCCTTTACTGAACTGCTTGAATTATTAAATACATACCAATCTATGCATGTATCAATAACGTATTTTCCTCTTTAATTAATTTTATAGTATCTTGATTCGTCCTAATTTGGGGTATGATACCAGCAAATGAGGGAGGGGAAGCCCGGGTCCCGTTCGGTATTAGTGACCATTAAGGTCTCCCATTATCAATATTTTTCCCTCGTACCTATGATTTGCTATATCATTTCTAATACGTTGTAGGATATCTGCATTGCTTGAGAAGGTAGAGTTTTCTGGGCTGATGTATGAAAAACGCATAAAAACGTCATTTTCTAACTTAAAACTCTTTTTTGAAATTTTGATCCAAATGTATTTGCTTGAAGTGCGAGGAAGTATAGTAATACCCTTCTTCAAGGTTTCTTTTATCTACACTGCAAGACCACCATAATCCGATTTAGCTTTCCTATTCTTTTTCCAGCAAATAACAGTGTTTACGTATGCCTCTATATCTAGGATTTCATTAGATTTTTTTTTTTTTTTTTCGTTTCAGCAATACAAAAAAATATCATATCGTTTGGCAACTTGAACAAAATCCTCTACGTTAAGAAGTGATGTATTTTGTATATATTAAACTCTTTTGAAGTCCGTTTATGTTCCAACAGCATATTTTGATATTCTTGTTAGTAATGATGGGCGACATATCAATAATTTGTTTAATGTTTAGTATATTTAGAGTGTTTCTTCAGTGCATAGCTCCGTTCCACAGCATAACGTAGGTTTGCAGCTAACACTCTTGTATTATTCTGGTTCAGCTGATACCTATCGTGTTTGTAGAAACTCTAAATTATTAAACCAGTGTGAACGAGGTTCTCGTGTCGGACTATCCTAACTTGCACATCATACCTATATTCATTGTTTAAATCATTATTTACTGCAATTGCTGTTTCATTCAGAAGTGCACTGTAATCTCTAGATGTTCCTGATAAATTGTGTTCCTAATATGTAAATTTATCATGATACATGTACATACATATTAAAGTTGATTTTTTTTTTTCGTATTTATGAAAGAGCGCTTTCTGGTCACTTTCCGGTCGCTGATTAAGCGTTTATGTAAATTTATCATATTGCATGTACATACACAACATTTTTCCTTCTTTTTATTGAAAGAGCGTTTTCCGGTCAGTTGTTATTTATCTACTATTATTTTTTTTTATATAATCAAACGTGTCAAAATAGAACAGGAAAACGTGATATCAAGGGTTTTTTGTTGTTGTTGTTGTTTTTTTTTAAGACGAACATTTCCTCCTCAAGTGAAGAAAAATCCCAGACATTTATAGCACAAACTCTAAAAAAAAAAATCCGCTTCCTCAAGCCTCTCCAGACTCTATGTAGAGCAATAGAGATCATTTTCAACCATTATAGCGTTATCGATATCATTGCCCTTACGAGATTCATTTGGCAAAGTGTACATCCCCTCTATGTCGTTAGGCGTCCCGGAGCCATTTTTGATCACGTGATCATGTTGATTCTTATTTGGTAGAGCGTACAGCTCCCTTTCATCCTTCGGTGTCTCCATACCAATCGGTTCAAGGCGTTCAATTGATGAAATAGCGTACACGTTGAGGTTATCTTCATGCGAAGATGGCTTTCCGGTGCGCAAGTTTACCGTTCTGACTTGTCGGTCTGGCAAAGCGTACATCACAGAAGGGTCATCAGCTGGGTCTGGTGGAGTATTCTTCATATTTCTAGAAGAGGTGAATTTAGCCGATATGATTTTTTTGTTATGATAACAGCGGTGAGAAATTATAATACACTTTTCGAGGAAGTACAAAGTGAAATATTACTCAACTTTAGCCAAACTTCATGATACGATTTTGTTTTTCTTACTGGGTACCCAATTACTTCTATTGGGTCCAGAGTGGCATATGTAGATAAACATCTTGGCAAAGTTAGGTGTCGTGACAGGACTTTGAACCCGTGCAATATATGTGCCACGGTCGGGTGAACTATTTCCTAGACCACACTACTTTTTTACTGTAATGTAACATCACAGAAACACTATTCTTATAGTATTGAACCTTCACTTAGAAATGATTAGTACCATTGATTTGGTCAGAAAATAAGATTGAGTGATGTATTTTAAGCGAAACTGCAACATCATCTACTTTTTAGATAGAGAGATGCGAAGATTGATCAATGATAGTTTCTGAAATGACACTTGCACATGGAAGAAGTAATTTTCTTTATAAGCTCAGTTCTACTTTGCTATTACCTTCGTTTGCAACAGAAGCATGTGATGACGATTATGATGATAAGTACCACAAGAAATGCTCCTCCCCCACCGACACCTGCGTACAAAACTGGATAATACATAGGAATTAGTTAATTTGACACCGTTTTAATGGAATTAATTAAGCCCATGGGAATGACAAAATTTATTTTTGTAATTATTATTATCCCTGATTACAGAAATATCTCAATACATTGCCTAATATTGATCAACGCCACCAACTGGTATGTGTGAATCATGAAAGATCTGACCCTGTAAAGCTTAGATGTGGGGTCCCGCAGGGATCGGTGGGAGGTCCATTGCTGTTCTCAGTGTACATCAGTTGGCTCAAGCAAATGTTACAGCAGCATCATGTTAAGTATCATTGCTACGCGGACGACATCCAGATCTACGCTTCGTTCTCTCCCAATCAGAATGATGCAAATTGTACTGTCAAGATACTTGAAGCGTGCATCAAAGATGTGCAAACTTGGATGAATGCAAACTCACTTAAACGAAATGACAGAAAACTGATCTTATTTTGTTTGGCTCGAAATCAAATCTCGCAAAGATACAGGAATTTACCATAACTGTGTCAGATTCAGTCATTAGTTCCTCATCACACTGTCGTGACCTTGGTGTCATGCTAAATTCTTCTATGTCACTGTCATTTCATGTGTCTAGTATTTGTAAGTCAGTCAGATATCAGTTAAGAAATCTAGGCTTCATTCGCAAATACCTAAATCGGTCAGCTACTGAGAAACTTGTCCATGCTCTTATTTCCTCGCGATTAGATTTTTGTAATTCCATGCTATATCAGCTCCCTAACACACAAATTGTCCGACTCCAGAAATTGCAAAATACTGCCGCACGTATTGTCACTCTTTCTTCCCGTAGAACTCACATCACCCCCATTCTTAATAGCCTTCACTGGCTCCCAGTATGTGACAGAATAATTTTTAAGTTGTTGCTGTTAGTATTCCGTTCATTGCATGGCTCTGCTCCCTCTTACAACGTAAAGTTGATTTTCTGAGTATAAGCCTATAAGAAATCTACGTTCATCTCATTCTTCTTTATTATTTGTCCCTAAAACATGCAGTTCCTGGGGGGATAGAGCCTTCTCTCGTGCTGGTCCAATTCTTTGGAACAAGCTCCCACTTCACATCCGTACCCTACCTGCCCTCAGCGATTTCAAAGCTGCTCTCAAAACTCACCTTTTTTTCTAGACAGTTCCCTTAAATAATGATAATGTAATTTACTGGATCACATGTACGTAACATTCACTTTGTTCTTGCAGAGGCGTCGATTCGTTCGAAATGGACGGAGCATTGGAGGGGCAGAGCACTGTTCACAAACAATGCTTCCCCTCCAATGCTTTGTCTATACCAAACGAATCGACGCCTCTGTGTTCTTGTACTTATGATATTAATTCCTTACTTTGTGTTGCATATTACTATTTTGATATGTATGCTATATTGCATTCCTTCTTTAGTGTAATTTAATTATTTTGTTTGCAGAGCGCCATGAGCGTCATACTTGACGGATACCGGCGCTATATAAATATCCATATTATTATTATTATTATTATTATTATTATTATTGAAAAAAAAGTCCTGTCATCTTATCCATTCAGATGGGTATATTGGAATAGTTCTGTCTAAAACAAAAAGAAATTTTCTTTCTCTTTGGTATTACACTACATGACTGAACTGCCAATGGGAAATTCCCCCAACATTCCCCCTAATAAAAAGAACATTCAATCATTAGCTATCTCAGTTCAGAAATTCATAACTAATATCGATTTTATTTCATTCCTTGCCCAACTTTTCTCAAACTTTCACTGACTTGTTTCTTTGCTATATCTGTCTCCACTCATCGTGTTCATGAGAACTGTCTGTAAAATGTTAACTCGGCGTATCGAACATTCAGTATTGAAATTAGATGTATACATGGTAGTCTACTCAGATTGTAGAAAGTGTAAACAGGGGTGTACACATGGTACATGAATGGAGAGATAGAAAGAGTGCATGCAAACCCATATTTCTGCTTTCCTCGGACGTTGAGGGAGCACTAGACATCAAAGTAGATTCAACTTCAATCCGTGTTGAAGTCGAGGGGAATGGAGAAGTTGTTAGGATCTGCAAAATATTCCGTAAAATAATGTAATTTCTCATATTGGCCCTTAGAGGTGTTCAGTTAGATCCACTATTCAAAGACATAACATAACTTCCTGATAATATTATTTACCCATAGGTTGCCAATAACATGCACACTAATTGTCTATCATGAGTGTCGATCCCGGGGGGGGGGGGGGGGGGGGGGTATATTTCGAAAACAAAGTTTGAGGTGGGGGGATGGCATGTATTTCATCCCCCAATAATTTTGGATAAAATAAATAAGAATTATGATACATTAACTTAAAACTGATAATTATTCAAACTCATTATGTTTGATCTTGAAATACCATCACATTTTTTAATGATTAGAAGTAAGGAAATAAGAAATTCCATAATTTCAATGCGAAAATATCAAAAAAAATTCATTCGCTCGCATTGTTATTCTCAATTAAGGGGTTCCGTTCATTGGCGTAGATCCGTGCATTCCTTCTTTTTATTAAAATGCATTATGGGATGCTCTAAAATGCAAGTTTTATTGACAGATTTTTTAAAAAAGTCCCTGGTGTGAGAGGGGGATACCCCCTCCCACACCCTTCCCAGCTCGGTCGCTTCTCTCCCTCGCCGGTCACCCCCCCCCCCTCCAATCATGAACAAGAATCGACACCCCTGTTGTCTATGTTCCTGAATTCAAATTTTTTTTTTTGTTGTCCTGTTTATCTACAAACATTTTTAATATTACAAAAGCCCGATGACGTACCAGGTAAAATTTGCCATTGCATATTATTGGCAGATAATACAGCATGAATTGAAGGTTTAGAATAAGCTATGATTTACTTATGATTCTAGGAAAACTTAACCCGGAACGACGGTGAGCTTATCCGGGTAATTACCCCCAGATAAATTACCCCCTTGGACAACTACCCTCTCCAACAAGGGGGGCGGGGTAACTATTAGGAAATAATGCAACAACTAAGGCGGAAATCGGTCTTGGGGTAGTTTTCCGGGCTGTATTTGTCTGTCGGCCTGTTGTCCCAGAGATGCTGTTGTACGGGTGGAAGTTTCCTAGAAGATAGTAGTCCGGGCAAGGGTTACGTTTCCCAGACACGAATAGGGATGCGTTTCAGAATTTGTAAATATTATGACAATCAATAAAATGAATAATCAGCCAAGCCTATCCACAGGGGTTGTACAGTGTTCTCATGTCAACGAGAGAACAAAATGGCAGTCTGTTGAAATCTAATCGCTGTTTATAATTATTGGCAAATTCATACAGCACATTCAACCGATTACCATTTCTGATACCCTTCCCAAGATGTCAGGAATGAATTGATAAGATTTATTATAAAATAATTTTAAATATCGATTGCAAGTGAAATAAAACATCACCTGTTGATATTGTGGCTGTTTCCTGTCCTCTTGTCCTTGGTTTTATCGAGGCTCGTGTTAAAGTCCCTGTTGTTGTTGTTGTTGTCCTCGTTGTTGCTGTTGTCGTGGTGGTGGTGGTGGTGGTGGTTGCTGCTGATGATGATAATGATGATGATGATGATGATGATGATGATGATAACGTTGCTCCTTGTGGTGCACTAGTTGTAATCGGAATTCTTACTAGGATACAAAATGATCATTGACAATAAGATAATTTGAACCATTATTTTACAAATAAACTTACATAATTATGACAATGATATCTTAAGCAGAAAAACAAAAATATCTTGAGATCTTTCTTAGTTTCTTAGTTTCTTGTTCCCTCTGTCAACATGATCCATCTACAGGTGTTTAAAGCAGTAGAGGGAGTAAGAAAGAAAAAGAAAGGGAAAACTGATGGCGAAATGACTATTATGATAAAATTTATAATGAAAGGTCGATTTCTTTTCTGTAGGCATCACGTGCAAGATAAAAGATAAGGATTTTTTTTTTAAAGACATTAGCAATAGAGAAAGCCGCAGAAGGATAGTACATTTTTCTCCTGTGATCAGTTGTGGAGCTTTGGTCGAGTCACTGAGGGGAGCTGGCCGCCGTGGGGAAGGGGAGGGTGGTGGATCACGGGTCTTACTGGTTAATTGAATATTGTGCGAAGATTTGGTCGTAAGGTCTTTTCATGTTCACTTTCCTATTTCCAGACATCGTCTCACAGGCAGACGTACGATTTTTGAGCTCTCCATTTCATAACATGTAATATGTTTTTGTAGATGTCCTCTCTTAGATTAGAATAGTTTCTAGATATAGCAGGACAAGTTTGGAATCGTTCACATGTGTGGACGTTTGGGGAGGGGTTCTTACATTTAATTTGGTTGCATGTAAATACTCAAATTATTGAAAGATTTGAATAATTGATTATGAACATTGACCTTACACTTCACACATGTCAAATATTTGTTGGTGTAATTTATTAACCAGGCAGAAATTAATCCATGCTTTAAGTCTACAATATAAACCTAAATGTTTTCCACTTTTTAACAGCTTACCATTTTTTTATGAACTGAATTGCAAATATGATATGTTTCATCCGTCTTATCTCTTACCAGTACTACGCCATGGCATATTCCTTAACAACTTTTGTACATTCCTCTATTTTATCTTTTTAATGAATTTGACTGCTCTAGGTTTTCAACTGTAATATGCAGTCAATATGATGTTATTTCAAATGCTGATGTTAATGGACAATCGAACCTTTGTAATAATTTGATCTTTGAGAAAGTAGAAAAATCAGGGAAGCAGACTGGTGAAATTTTGAAAGAAAATCGGACAAACAATAAGAAAGTTGTGATTTTTTTTAAAGTTACAGTCACTATACATATGGGAATTCCAACTTGGCGGAATCGATACGGTTACTGTGATGTAGCAATGATCAATTTTCCCATTTTCTCCAACACATAAAAAGACTAACATGTCAATTTAATAGACCGTCAAATAGAAGTCTTTTCAGGATATTTTTTTTATTCTTGGAGGACCTATAAAAGTGTGCTGTCTACAATATATTTTGAGTACTGCCCCGAGGGAAAAGGCGTTCAGGCGAAAACCTGAATTTACCGTGTTTACACTATGATCCGGCTCGCAGGTTCGACACGACTCTCGTGTGGAAAACGCTTCAAGCTTCCACGGGAGGACAAACTGTGATCGCGTTTAAACATGTATTGAATCGGCGAGTTCGACCCGGCTTGTGGATCACAGACGGGAGTAAAATAACGTCACAAACGTTGTTGATTGGCAAGCCTTCAACTGTTTTACTTTTCCTTTTGTTTTTATCTTATGATTTGTTCTTTTCTTTTTTTTTTTTTTCCTTTTTTTTTCGTTTTCTGTCTTCTATGTATGCTTATGAATTTCTTTACTCAACCTTAAGTCTTAATAAATTTCTTTGTTTTGTTTTCTTTTTTCATCTTCTCTCTTCTATTTTTGTTTATGTATTTCTTTGTTTCCCCCTTATAATTCATATAATGAATTTCTTTGTTTTTGCTTTATGTATTTATATGTTTCTTCTTATTATTCATAATGAATTTATTTGTTTTTCCTTCTTTCATCCTCTCGCTTCTATATTTGTTTATGTATTTCTTTGTTTCCTCTTATTATTCCTAATGAATTTCTTTGTTTGTTTTTTTCCTTCTGTCATCGTCCTGCTTCTACTTTTTTTCATGTATTTCTTTGCTTAATCTTATTTCTTAATGAATTTCATTGTTTTTCATTAATTCCCTCTTCTTCCTTTCTTATGTTTTTCTTCTTTTCTTTTTGTTTTCCCTTTCATAAATTGCCGACACGGCTTTCTGCTTATACATAAAAAAAAAAATGCCGGGTCTGATACGACTCTCGGATCGAAACCTACTATTTCGGCGGAGCTAAAAAGCTAAGCACTTCGAGATTGTTAGGTTGGAAATAAGGTTGCTGGCTGGTAGAACATGATTGCTAGGATCGTCTACAAAGCATCCGAGATAGCTTCCATCTACAGCAATAAGTCATAAAACCGTACATTAATCAATGTCAACTTCAATTTATCTTCTTTGTGAAATTGATCTATAGGATTTCAACATCTTTATTTGTTTATGAACTTGAACTTGAAATTTATTGTCTAATAGTAAACATACAAAAAATGGAATGCAACACATATCAAACTATACTAATGTTAAAAGGATTTAAAAATTATCATGAATGCTATTCGAGTCAGGTATATTTACTAATATGAAGAACGACTGTCTGCCTAAATGCCGCAAAATAAAGCAAAGAGACAAATTAAAACGTTGAATAAACATAATCATGGGATATGTAAACTATAATAAAAACTAAAATGAAATAACTAAATGGATGGAAAATCATATATTGAACTCAAAGCAATCATCATTCAGTCAATCCAAGGTATTCTACAAGAGTCTTTCGGAAGCACAAAGAGGATGACTTTCTTCTCACAGCTAGCAGTATACAGGACTACCTTCATATGAAACAGAAAATGTACCTTTCGTAATTTTTATTTTGGATATAAACAAGTCATGTTATTCTTTGTCTTCTTTGATAGTAATGGTGAATAAACAGCAATATTCAATGATTAAATAAGGTAATATTTGATTTACTTTTCATACATAAAACAACCAATACAAAGTTTTTTTGCAACCGTACACATTCGAGATCGGCGACGGTTTTAAATGTGTCAGGATGGAATTGTAATACCATGAATATGAAGAAATTTCATGAAAATTTTGTAGAAGTTGATAGACATTAGACTTTTAGGGCTTGTGTAAGACTAATTACCATAGCAGACAGCTGCAGCAGGCTTGTATGGTGTAGTCGACGAGCATGAATCCATGCTACACTCAGAAAGGTTTTCTTCATCTGTTGAAGGAAATAAAAAAGAAAGCAAACATAAAGCAAAAATCACATTAATTATCAACATTGTCAGAATAAAGAGAATTATTGCAGTACCAAGATAAATTTTGAAAAATTGATGCCATCAGAGAAATCGATTTGTAAAAGACCTTGGAAATATGCTTATTTTGTTTTCAAATATATAATATTTCCCTCCTTCTGACACTGATATGTCGCATATCCTGACAAAACTAATTTTTTCCCCGTATTTTCAGGTGGCAAGGAGTCAGGGCCGGGTGTGAATAAAATTACAGTTCATTGAATTTACGCCCATAGTAAGCAAAGGTCAGGCAGATAACCTTACTTGACAATGATTATTTTTAAACGTGCGAAAATGCATCTCGGGCCATCACACTTAGTTTATCTTCCTGCCGCAAAAAGCAATGTCACATGCATATTCTTATGTAATAGAAAAATAGTGTAAATTTTGTCGTCTCATCACAAAACAAAGGGAAAAGGGGGAAAGAAAAGAAAAACAGGTGAAAACGAAGAAGAAAAGAAGAAAGGAGAATAAAAATGAAAAAGCTGACAGGAAGGGGAAAGGGAGACGGAGAAGAGAGAGAGAGAGAGAGAGAGATAGATAGAGAGAAGAAAAAGAGAGAGAGAGAGATAGCCTCATGGAAGAGTGAGAAACAGAAAGGAACATAATAAATATATATATAATAAATCAAAGATCCTCAGAACTGTCCTCCCTCTTGAAATTTTTGCAAAGTTTGAAAAAATGTCTCCGCCGGGAATCGAACCCGGGTCACTGGCTTAGAACGCCAATGCCTTAACGACTAGACTACGGAGACATTTTTTTTTTTTTCTTGTTTTTTCAAAAACTTGGAAAGGGAGGACAGCTCTGCATGGGGACCTTTGATTTTATGTTACGTTTACATTATGTTCCCGGCGGCCACGGCAGTCACGTTTCAGGCCACCGTGGACAAAACGGGGTGGACGTGAGACAAGGCGGGGGGACGGGATGGGCAAACGTGAAAGGCCGTGATTGCCCTGGATGCCGTGCCATATTTGTAAATTGTAAAAAAAATTGCCACTGCAGTCCGACGGTGCGGATGAGAACCTAGTAGGTCGTAGTAAAACGGGGTGAACGCAACAAAACGTGACAGAACGTGACAGTACTTAATGGGCCGTAACAAAACTTGGAGGCGGTCCGTAGTTGGAAGGGCATCTCTCAGACCTTGATCAGAATGTGAGAAACTTGAGGGACCCCATCAGAATGTGACGAGCGGGGAGGAAACGTACTGGCATCCGTGGTAGACCGCGGGCCGAACTGTATTGCGCCTTTGAGCCTCCGGGACTCAGCAACCCCTCCCCCCCCCCCCCCCCCTCCTTCCTCTCCCACGGCCCGTCAAGGATACCGTGATAGACCGTGAGAAAACTTAGCAAGACCTTACAAAACTTGAATACGAATACGGAGGGTGGGAATGGCCAAAATCCCATGGCGCACTACGTTTCGGGCAAACGGGGTTGCCGTGGAGGCCGAGAACATAATGTAAACATAGCATAAGCTACGCAACCATTATTATCTAATTTCCGTTCAGAGTTGCTTCCTTTCAGAGTTGCCAGGGTTGTTGTATGTTTATGTAATTTCCTCACACTTGTAAGGAAAAATATATATATAATATAGACGAAAATAATAATAAGCCCAAGACTAATGACTAGGCGACTATATGATAGTTACAAAGGTATTACAATTCATTTGAAACACTATACTTCTTTCCCGTACTGCCATTGCTAGCAGAGCACTAAAGACCTTATGAATAATTGTGCACAATTTCATACTCGAACTAGATATTATATAAGCAATAAATACACTAAATATTACAGATAAAAATCTGTCGATACGATACCAATTTTTTTTAAAGGATTGCGCTTGATATTCTCATTGCATTTTCAATTATCTACATAATTATATTGTTTTGTATAAACATTGTGCACCCATGTCCATTTCTGCTTTTGTATCGTCTTTTTTTCAGGCAGTATCCCAGGAAGTATCCCAGGCTTCGATGTTTTACATGCTTTTCATGCTTTTGTCTGGAATTTGTTTAATGAAGTATCTGACTGATATATATATAATGTGTGAGAAATTTGTTCTAATACTATAGCATCGGCAACTATCGTGGGTAAATTTACCTAATGTGAGAAATCAATTGAATTCAATAAGAGAAATAATTTGCGTAGCTGAATTAATTATTCCTCCTTACTGACTTCCCGTGGTCTAGTTTTTAAGACGTTTGGCGTACAATGCCAAAGACCCGGGTTCGACTCCCGGCGGAGACAGTTTTTGCACCCCATACAGTTATTTCAACAAAAAGGAAGAACAATGAATTCAGCTACGCAAATTATTTGTATTATTCAATTCAATTGATTTCTCACATTATATATATATATATATATATATATTTTTTTTTTTTTTTTTTTTTTTTTTTTTTTTTTTTATTTTGTAAACAAAAATCCTATTCCAGGCCCTGATTTGCTTCGGAAGGGTGGGGTAGGATGTCGGATGTTCCTTTAACTCATCTATTTATAATTTTAAAATTATGATTTTTATTCTGTTTAATTTTGTTGATCTAAAGTAGTGTCATTAGCCAAAGCACAATGAGTCATGGATGTTTGCGAGCGAGCGAAGCGAACGAGAGAAAAAATAAAATGTTACCTCATTGCGTTTTGACTGAAAGTGTTTAGACAAGTTTGATTCTTTATAATACCAGTACTTAATAGTTCATATATAAACTATTGATTTGTATGTTTAAAGATAATTCAGATTTATTTCAATTCATAAGTCTATTTTAATAAGAAAATTGTTTTGCGAGGTCGCACTGCGACCGATCGAGAACATTTTTAAACTTATCCTTAATTCACGAGGGTTTAAGAAATGTATGGTTACAATTTACATAAGCAGCCCCCCCCCCCGATTCCAGTAATCTAAAACTCCCATACGTGTATAGTGCTTACACCTTTTAGGAAAAAAAATCACATCTTTTGTATTCTTCTTCCGATTCCGTCAAAGTTTTAACCAATCTGCTTCTTAGACTTTTCTGAGTTCCCTAATAGCAATTTGTTTTTATTAAGGTTCAGTTTCCATGTAAGCGGAATGGGATGGTGAGGAACTAACATGATATCAAGACCACTTACTTCCAGAACATCTGAAGAAAGTATTTGGTGTCGCGGAGTTCGTGCTTCCAAATGGAGAACTCTTGATGTACTTATTAGCTCCGGAGAATCTCAACTGTCTACAGACTACTTTCACAACAGAGATATTACTGAAGTGTTGCCCACAGATCGTGTGCCATGTGCTTCCGTCATTCCTGTATTCAATAGTACCCTCAGGAAGGGCTCCACCAAATAAAGTGACAGCTGTGTGGAACAATGCATTTGAATGATATACTGTACAAAACGAGCTGAATTGTTAGATGCATTATTTCCAGTAGTCATACTAGTCCAGAAGAAGATGGGCGATGGGGATTTGGGGCAGTTTTCCCCACAGGACGGTCAATATTTTGGTTTAAAAGAGCCGGTCAACAACAAAAAGGGCCCATCGCTCCGAAACCACTCAAATTTAAGTCCCAGTCCGCCTCTGTACAAGTCCCACTTCACCATGTTAACTATTAACTATAGCATGACCAGCGTGAGTAAAAACACAATTAGCATGATTATCATGACCTTGTTTGGTCATTGAAGTGACCAGTTTACTATTTTTTTTTCTTTTCGAATTCAATTCATATTTTGACGAATGATTTATATAATATTGACTGGCCTTGAGGGAGATATCAGAATATGTTGCCCGCAACAGAATCATATTGCCCCGAGTCGAAGACGAGGGAAATATGGTTCTTTTAAGGGCAACATTTTCGATATTCCCCGAAAGTAGAGCCAGTCAATGTTATTATTATTACCTATATCATGTATATGTCTATTTTGTAGCAATGACAGACACGTCTGTTTGCCTGTACTGTCAGTCCCTCTGATGTCAGGTTATTCATGCAGCTCAGGTATGTAATCTGGGCCCGTCTGGGCCAAGCAATTGTGACGTAAATTGTTACCATGCGTATCCATTGTTCAAGCCTACACATTAACGCGTACACAATACTGCGCGTATGCACTTTAATAAAAGCGCACTGACAAGAAAAGATGGATGTTAATCGGGCTCAATGTTGACCGCACTTTTTGTACACAAAGTGAAGGTGAAACCCGGAAGAGGGAAAATATCAGAGAATGATGACCATTCAAAACTAGGTCGTTTGCGGACCGCGCAAAATATGAATTATAAATGCATCGTATAACTACCCCATATAGGTAATAATTATATATTATTATTTGTATGAAGGGTTTTCAGGCGACCAGAAAAATTGGCGTATCTCATGGTTTGCGCAAAAGTTCCCGGATGACCGTGCAATTTTAAAACAATATCTCATGGTTTGTGTTTGGGTCCGGGTAAGGACAAAAATGTTTTTCTACCTGTGTTTTTGTCGAAGTCAATACAAAAACATAAGGACATGTAATGGTGAAAATTGAGGAACTAGGTATCATACAATTAATAATAATAATATTGAATGGCTTTTCTTTCGTGGGACACAAGGATATATCGTACTCGCTTTGAAAATATTTCACTCGTCGTGCCGACTCGTGAAATATGCTCATAGCTCGTGCGATATATCCTTGTATCCCACTCAAGGCCATTCAATATTATATAATTATTTTCACCATTCACTTTGTGTACAAACAGTCAGACCGCAGGTCGTATGCAAATGAGCAAAAAGGGCTGATTTTATTTCCAGTGCCTGTAATGGCACATTCTCCTTGTAGCCAGTGGGCTGTTTTGCATGGTCATATTCAAAGTTAATTAAATCAAGAAATTTTGGTGCTATGCTCATCAAATTTTCTGGAAAGATAAATGGATAGTTTATCAATGCAGACATACCCTGTTTAAGTTATAATTCAAAGAATAAGTAGTTGAAAATATGTGATAAAAGAGTGACACAAAATACTTTTCTTTATAAGATTTCAAGTCAATAAAAGACATAAAAAGTATATGAGCCACTATTAAAACGCATATATGTATGGAAGCGTTGAAGTTTCATCTTTTACATTATTATATTCAAAACATCCATACATTTATGACAGGGTCAGGATCCAGCAATATTCAACCCAAGTACATAAGTTATCCTTGAAATTGTCAAGACCATAGAATCCTAGCACTGTGATTGGCTGGCAAGGCCACCCTACAAGATTATGGCGCGATATTTAGCAAAAGCGCTAAATTCACGCTTGTTGCCATGGTTCAGACCATGGTTTATGTAAATTAATCTAAATAAACCATAGTCTGAAGTTACATAAACCATAGTTCTGAACCATGGCAACAAGCGTGAATTTAGCACTTTTGCCAACCACGCGCGACCGGCGCGCGTTCATTATTTGTGTGCGCTAAATCAAGCGTATTTATACCACGAAATTTGCATAAACCAAAAAACCACCTTTGTGAATTCCCGCCAATGTGTACTTTGGTTACATTTTGCTGGATCCTGGCCCTGTCATTAAGTGTACATAAATATTATTTCAATATTTGTAAAGTATAGATATTGCCCTTTACACTCATGTCAAATTCAGCCTGGCTCATAATAAAACTATGTGAGTTTTTTACAGGTTTACTTTTCATTTCATTTCCATTTTTTGGTCATAAAATAATATTATTTTTCACCAATTTTGTCACATTTTTCATAGACAAATAGAGTATGTCATGAATCTCTAATTCCTCCTCTTTTATTTGATGTATAAATCATGAGAATCAGTAAATGTTAACCACTCCATTCAATCATTTGGAAATCAGATGTTCCAGGGGATTCCTGCTCATTATGTATTCAGAGACTGACCTAGTCAAGCAAAACTGGAAATAAAATAGAGCACTTTTGGGGGACCTGCGGTTTTACTGCAAAAAGTGCGGTCAACATTAGGCGCTTTCACACCTACCCGATCAGGAAAAATACCTGGTATTTTCTGATCGGGTATTCTCCCCCGATCAGAAAATACCAGGTATTTTGCCAGTGTGAAACGAAAGTACTCGTAATATCCCCGCAAGAAAATACCCGGAATTTAGTAGGTACTTTCTCAAAACTACGCGTACTTTCTCCAAGGTCGCGGGGATATTTGCAGTGTGAAAGCAAATTACGAGAACTAGCTATCCCATCGAACATACATACGCACTTTCTCCGTATTATGGCCATCTCTCGCATCGCACGTCCGCCGCTGCAGAAGCAGTGAATTTGAAAGCGCGCGCCTCGTCTGCAAAATAAACCGTACTGCGCATGCTCATAACTTCGAGAACTTTCCTCGAAGAGCTCTGGTTCGGGGAGGTGTGCAGTGGCGGATCTACGGGGGGGGGGGGGGGTTAGGGGGTTTAAACCCCCCCCCCCCTTGGGCTGCCAAGTAAACATTTATTTGGGCAAAAAGGAGAAAAAATAGAGCATGCAAGTATGCTTAAAATCGCAAGCTAGCAACCCTAAAAATGAAAAATCTCCCTACTGTAGGAGGGGGGATACCCCCCTCCCACACCCTCCCCCCTCGCTCGCTTCGCTCGCTTCCAAGTAAACATTTATTTGGGCAAAAAAGAGAAAAAATAGAGCATGCAAGTATGCCTAAAATCGCAAGCTAGCAACCCTAAAAATGAAAAATCTCCCTACTGTGGGAGGGGGGATACCCCCCTCCCACAACCTCCCCCCTCGCTCGCTTCGCTCGCTCGGGCTCGGTGTCTACGCTCCCTCGCAATACCCAGCTCAGCCCCTCAAACCCCCTCCTTGGAAAAAGCTAGATCCGCCCCTGGTGTGAAAGCGCGAAATAATTATCGGGTATTTTGGGGCCTGAACAAGTTCTCCTAATTTACGGGTATTTTTCCTGATCAAGGTAGGTGTGAAAGCGCCTATTGAGCCCGATTAACATCCACCTTTTCTTGTCAGTGCGCTTTTATTAAAGTGCATACGCGCAGTATTGTGTACGCGTTAAACTGTAGGCTTAAACAATTGATACGCGCGGTAACAATTTACGTCACAATGGCTTGGCCCAGATTACATACCTGCATGAATAACCTGAAATTAGAGGGACTGACAGGCTAACAGACTTGTTTGTAATTGCTATAAGATAGGCATAGATCTATACATGATATAGGTAATAATAATAATATTGACTGGCTCTACTTTCGGGGAATATCGAAAATGTTGCCCTTAAAAGAACCATATTGCCCTCGTCTTCGACTCGGGGCAATACGATTCTGTTGCGGGCAACATATTCTGATATCCCCCTCAAGTCCAGTCAATATTATATAAATGTTGCCCTCTTTTTTAGTACATTGGTCTATGGGGAAAACCCGGAAGAGGGCTGCGGTTACTGATTCGGAGTAGCGCGCAAAATACGGCTTTTTATTTTGCAGCTAAAATTCCCTGTATAGGTAATAATATATTATATACCTCATACATAGATTTTTATTTACTGATTGGTCAAAACTGTATCACATGACACAGCGCAATTCGATCTATCATTGCGTCAGAGGGATTTGGCGTTCTATCAATTGACCTAAGGTCAAATGATAGAACGCCAAAACCCTGTGATAGAACGCGTAACCCCTCCGCGACTTTTGCACACACGTACTGACGTACATAAACGAAATTTGGTTCAGAGTTTTGAGAGCGCATTCGCGAGTTGCTAGGCTACGACTACGTTAATCAATACGCGCAGCGCGTAAGATTTCAACATGGCGAGTGACTTAGCAAAGGATGAGGATGAAAAGGATGAAAAGGATGACAAGGATGAGGTATATAAAACAAATATGGACTGCTCTGTAATCGGATGGTGGTTGAAATTATCACTCCCTCGGTGGTGTTCATACCGGCCCTTCTATCACCCCCGAGGCGAAGCCGAGGGGTTGATAGAAGGGCCGGTATGAACACCAATTTGGGAGTGATACTTTCCACCATCATCCTCATGAGCAGTCAATATTTGTATGATATGGACTGGCCTTGAGGGGTTAGGGTACAACATTTACTGCCTGAACTAGAATTTTATTGCCCTCGTCTTCGACACGGGCAATACGATTCTAGCGAGGGTAATTAATGTGGTATCCCCGAAAGTAGCCAGTCCATATCATTATTATTAACAGAATCAGACATCTAGAGCAAACTCGAAAATATTGTAAAAAAGTACAGTTTATTGCCAGCTTTTTAACACGCAAAATCCCATTGACTTTCGAAACCGGGCAATAAACAATTTATCGGCCCGCAATTTTGTTAGATTGTCAAAGCCGGGCAATAAAATGTAAAAATTGCATTGCTCAGATGTCTGATATGGTTAATAATAAACGATCAGTCATCGATTAATTTCCAAACGTTCTTCGAACACCGACAACCACAAAATAATTCAAATTCACAAACTTCGCCAAACCTATTGTGCGTCTACTGCTGCGTCACAAATTTGTTTAATACTTTCCATGAAAAGAAAAGAACGGGGGGGGGGGGGACGGGAACAATATATGAAATGAATTTGCTTCTTTTGTTTCTAGCTTTACTTAAATAATGTTATTTTATAAGATTTCATTCATAAAATAAAATGGCTCAGGAGCAGCATCCTGCTATAAATGTCAATCAAAATGTTTGATGATATCCAAAGTATCAATTTATACATGTTACTTATGCAGTTATGATGGGGGGGGGGGGGGGGGGGGACCTAAAACTACACTGAAAACGAAAATTGGTCATTCTTTAGACAAAAATAGTCCAGTGGATCAAAATAATTAGTCTTCTATTAAATACGGCACGGGACTAGTTTCATGAGATTATCGACTAATTTATGTCATTATTGGACTAATCATATTTTGACCAATACTAATGCACGACAAGTGATAATCCTTGACTAATTTGGTTTGCGATGATTGACGAATGCGCTTCATCTTTACGACTAATTTTGACAAATCATCGGGCACGTACTCGACTAACTGGATGACTAATTAATTGGTGAAATACTAATTTCACACATCCAAACAACGGGTTTCCAACTATACAGCAAGAGCCGGCCGGTACAATTTTTTAGCTCGAACATATGCGAGAGGATCCGGATGGTCATGATGCCATGCTGAGGTCCGGAGCTGAGGTAAGCTGCCAGACTAGTCCTGTTATATTTTATCTAAAAATACCTAAATTAAGACTTAGTTAAGCCTACATATTATACTAATTTGTGTAAAGACCTGAAAAGGTATCTTCAAGTTGAATTGATGATTGTTGGGTGTATGTTTGTGTGCAATTGTGTGTTGCCGTGGGTGCGGAGTCATTAGATCTATATTTATAATTGCCGCATATATTTGCACGTAGTGTTCCTATGAGGTCAATAAATGCAAGGCTACTGGCCACTCTGCGAGCAAATCGTTAGTTAAATGCGAGCAAATCGTAAGTTAATTTCAAGAAATATTTCTCGATAGGGTTTATTCATATGATGTCCAAGATGAAGATAAACAAAAGTGGAAAACAGGCTACAAAGGCCCCTCAAGAAATATTTGAATTCTACTAGGCCCATCTGTTAGACCAGGTCTATGACTATGCACTAACTATACACAGCGCTGTGGCTTGGCCGTTTTATAGCGTTGCGAACTGCAACTACAAAGCGCGACATGCTTTTCGAGAAAATTACATCCCTTTTTGAACTGAAAATTATACTAAATCAAAGTTCAACTATCTTTTATTGAAATCATTAAGTTGAATTTAGTTATTAACTTACAATTTACCAAAAAACGATGATCTATTGCGTCATCTGCCCACAGT
Organism: Heliocidaris tuberculata; assembly: GCA_025618425.1. NCBI lineage: Eukaryota > Metazoa > Echinodermata > Echinoidea > Camarodonta > Echinometridae > Heliocidaris > Heliocidaris tuberculata. The sequence goes on from CM046841.1 coordinate 28,210,407, forward strand.
AGCTGTATTATCTCTCCGCTCCGATGGCAGAATGTAATCGCTATGTGCGTACATACAGTGTTGTCGGGATTTTGAATTACTTCGGCGGTGGACGTTTTGGCTGTCAAAAGTTGAAATTTTATACCCTGTGGACATCGCCTGACAGCTTGCTGGGGATTGAAGTTCAACAAATTCATCCAAGCAATTGACTTCATGTGAGTATGACGTAAAGTCGGAAGTTTAACATACATTTTCAATCGATTTTGTACATTGTTTTAGCGACATTGAGGGGTGTTGCATGGAAATTCTAGTGGGTCCTTGTCAGACGCCGTGCACGGCGTCTGGTCGGGCTAGCTATGCACCATCTCTGATACAATGTATTTGCTTAAATCAGAATCATACAGGATTGTGCACATGCCCGGGGGGGGGGGGGGGGCCACTCAGGTATATTGGTGTACACATGCGTGTCCATGGATTTAAAAACTGCCCCCTAAACAAGTTTCACTTTGGTGAAAAGACACCCTTTAACAAGGATTTCGCGTGCTTTTTTTCGTAAAAATTACCCCTTAACCGATGGGCAACTTCTCTTCAAAGGATCAGAAACTGTTCGCCAGCTAAAAAGTTTTGCAAATTAGTTGTCGATGGTGGCAGCTTTTTATGGTTGACAAAAGTCGGCAACTGATCATACACATAGTGTGACGATACGCAAACTAATGAAGAAGATCGGACAACACACGTGTAATTATAGGAACAAAAGTCATGGCTGTGGTTACACACTTAAAAACTGGCAAAACTATGAAGTGGTAATACTAAAGTGGGAAAAAAACTTCCAAGATCAAATATTGGAGAACGTGGAAGACCTTAGTGCTATTCAATCTGAAAACATATATATATTTAGTGATAACATACTACTTATCTGCCCTTCGGACTGTGATGCTTGGACCCATATCAAGATGGCTATTATCATACAACAGAAAGTCATGTTCGTATCCATAGCTAAATCATGGTGTTATGCAGTATATTATAGCAGAAAAAGTGAATTGCAGCTCCAGAATCTCCCGATTGGCACTATTTCCTATAGATAAGTCCATTTTTGCAAAAGGCGGAAAAAATAGTGTCAATATCTGTATCTCGCATTGTCTTCTCTGAATTCATGGAATTAAAAATGTAACTTCCTCCTTTGAGCATACCCGCAATACAGTGTTCACATTATTGCTCCTTTGCCTGATTTTGTCAACCAATGTATGCCAAAGTCTACTCCGAAGTTAAACAGCAAACTCACAAATTATTTATAGCATGAATAGACAAAAAAAAAAAGAGTACTTCTTTAAAACTCAATCAACTCTATTCATGCTCAGACTGACAAAGGCGAATGGAATGTTGAATTGAATGTACCAGAATGATTATACTGGTATTTCCGGACGCCTGACATGCCTGATAATAAGCATCAGAGCTTCCTCAACGAATGCTTTCATTTTACTATCCTTGTGTCATGTGTGTATTTACTATTTCCTTTATATTCACTAACAGTATGAAAAGCAACCTAATACCACCTAAACTACAGAGTGTATCAAAAACTCTCTCTCTCTTTCTCTCTCTCTCTATATATATATACACACACAGATTGAAAAAAAAATTGTCTTCGGAAATTTTCAATATGTTCGAATAGTTTTTTTACTTTTACTTTTTTTTTTAAAGATAGGTGTGGGTCTATTCAAGAAGACGACATTCTACATATTGACGAAAATTTACTCTTGAGTTAGCACTGGCTACTTTTGTAAAGTAAATACAAATTGTGTAGGGCAGAGAAAATATGTTTAAGCATTTATGGTATCTTTTCAGTGATTTGGAATGGTTATTGTGTCAAAGACTTAAGAATATTAATTAAACTAAATATCACAGGGGCAGAGCATAAAACGTGATCATAATGTATGTGGCACGTGACCTGCCTACGGCCTAGGCTTTACACACCTAAAAGGGCTAAAAGGGCCAGTCACATATCACTAAACTAGAACTAGAAAATAGGTTCATAAGCATTTCGGTGAGCAGCACCGATATTCATAGCCGTTTCGCCATAGATCGATTTAATAGTTATAGTTACCGTTATGGTTATGTCTGATTATTTGGCCAGCCCTTAAAGAGAAGCTTGAGTTGTAGTGAGGGCGAAAAAAATAATTTGTGAGCTTTCACCTTATTTTATCAGAATGTCTCCTGAAAAGGATCCCTGTTGAATGCCCTCATATTCGAAACATGAAGATAAAGGCCCGAATTCACAAAGGAGGTTTAGTTTAAACCATGGTTTAAACCCCCTCCTGGGGTTTTTAAGCGTACGTGCGCACGGAATCCGATCCAATCATATATTTTCTTTGAGCGCGCGCATGGGCAATGTGCGCTTATTTACGCTTATTTTAGTACGCTTACGGAGGTTTAAACCTGGTTTAAACCTTGCCATGGTTTAAACCTCCTTTGTGAATTCGGGCCAAATAGTTTAAATCATGCGAGGCGATTTCTTGTCACGGCCGGAGACTTGTAACCCCCCCCCCCCCCCCCCGATCACCGCCCGTGGTTGAAATGTCTGGATCAAATTTTCCTGCCAGATGTGTGTGTAGTCCGATATACCTATCAAATCTGGCTGATTTTCAGCAAAATTTGGTTAATTTATTATCATTTTCATTATTCTAAAACCTCACACCATACATCAATTCTCATATACTACATAATCAGCCTTTCCCAATTTAGTAAGGGGGGGGGGGGGGGGCTAAGTAGTTTCGTGTGCAGTTTATGGTAATTTTTGGCAACCACTATAAATGTATTTTACTTAGTCCCACTAATCGGAAAAATGATGTTGCCATTTTTTTCTGTTGACTTTTAGTGACCTTAAACCCGAGGTCAAATGTCAGAGGTCATTATCTTGACTATTGTAGCTTCATGACTATACTTAAAACACGATAAAAACTACTTTGGAAAAATAAACTCAAGGGCAATTTCAAAGGCCTATTATACTGCCCATAGAAATCAGGTTCGGATTACGTAATACACCATTATAATGTTCGCACATTTCTAAAGGTGATAGACAGGGCTATTGAAATTGTCTTGAGTTTATTTTTCGAAAGTAGTTTTTATCGTGTTTTCAAAGTATGTCGACCTTGGTATCAAAATGTCGTAAATTTTACAAGGAAAATGATATATGACATTGATTTTGTAGTAGTAAATCCCTTATCAATCAACTTCTACTTGTACAAAAACGGGCTATTAGAATAATCAATAATACATCTTTTCGTACCCACACAACCCCACTCTTCTTCTCGTGCAATATTCTTAAGATTCACGAACTATTTACATATATTCTACGAATATTCATGTTTCAACTCACAAAGCATGAAATTCCTAACCCTGTGTCTTCTATGTTCGTTATGAATTATTCACCTCACTCCTATCCAACCAGACAAAGCCATTCTTATCACCTTCCACGTACTCGAACAGCATTTGCGCACAAAACAATTATATTTACAGGACCAAAACTGTGGAATGACCTCCCTCCCCCTCCCCCCCCCCCAGACTTAACTAATACCGGCTCACTGTACAGGCGCGCCGGAAGGAGTTTGGGATTGGGGGGGGGGGGGCAAACATTCAAGGGGGCTCACCTTTCAAGGACTCATGTCTTCTCACCCTAAAAAAACACACACGTTTTCCCACCCTCTCACACCAATACAGATCCTACTGCTAAATCAAAATTTTACTCAAAAATTCTGACAAGCATTTTTGGGGTGTATTTTTACTCGAAAATTCTCTGACAAGCAAAAAAAAAAAAAAAAAAAAAAAAAAGGTTATCAGCATTTTTGGGGTGTATTTTTACTGGAAAATTCTCTGGCAAGCAAAAAAAAAAAAACACCAAAATTATGCTAAAATTCTGTTAAATTTTGTCAAATTATGCTAAAGCGGTCAAAATTCTGCCAGAAAGCAGAATTCTGCCAACTCTGGCAACCTTGCGTCTAATACAAAACCTCCACTACGTTAAAGTTTAAAGTTTGAATGCTTTATCTGTCTTCAGTGATCTCCATGAATACGAAAAATGAATACAAAGGCTTACAATTACGTAATAAAGCAATCAAGCTTTTAATATACACACGATTTTTACTCCTTTACTACTGATTTTTTTTTAATGGGGGCGGGGGGGCTTTTTTGGGGCGCGAAAATGCATTTTGCCCCCCCCCCACTTTTTCGTTTGGGGGGCGACCGCCCCCCCCTGCCCCCCCCCCCCCCCCACTTCCGGCGCCTATGTCACTGTATAAATTTAAACGCAAATTCAAAATATCCCTCTTTAAATACTTACGCAATCCATTCTATAGCTCTCTAGTAATGTACTATATTCCTGGTCTCCCCCATTTTATTTCTTTTTTAATCTTTTAAGATCATCTCTCACATACATGTTATAATCTCAAAGACTGTTTTGTTATTCTTAAGGGAATCTACAGTATTACAAGCCTAGCTTCTTAATAGATTCCCTCATATTTCACGCCAAACTATTTTGTCTTATCCCAACTTTAAAATGATGGAAATATTGATCTGTGTCTTTGTATGTTTACTTGTATTTTTTTTTTCTTCCTTTTGTTGAAAGTATTGAAGATATGTTCCTACATTATTCTAATAATGCAATGGTCATTGTTATGTTCCATTTATGTCATTTGAAATATGAAATAAATCTGAAAACTGAAACTAAATCTGAAATATGCATAATCAGCATGCAGTCTACACATACATGTAAAGCCTATTCGTACATAGGTATACAGTATAAATGTTGTGTGTCCTTTTTAGAGAAGCACTCAAATTTTGTTACAATCAAGAATTGCCTCTCAGGGGTGGGCTTTTGTTTTTTGTTTTTGTTTTTGTTTTTGTTTTTTGTTTTTTTTGTTGGGGTTTTTTTGCAAATGGGGAGGGAGTCCGAAAAAGGGCACTTCAGGGCAGAAGGGCAAGTACAACATCTTTGTGGAAAATATACCGTCATGAAAAGAATTTTCATGACCCCCTCCCTCCCCCTTTTTTTCTTCTTTGATGATAAATGCATTATCTGTGCTCATGACTGACTGTTTATAATTAGAGATATAATTATCATCATCTTCCTGGTTATGATAGGCTGTAATAAGCTGGTTCGCTATTTGCGAGTAAGCAGAAGGAGCTGCTGCAAGCCTTTTCAAGAAAAGATAGTTTAGCTGATAACCCTTACCCTGCCCTTTGTATCACTTTGTAACTGGGCTTTGCTTATAAGAAGTCTGTTAGTTTACTTTGCACAGCCTTTATCACATCAAGGAGTTATCACAGAACTCCTTGATCACATTATTAAAGTATACTGGGCTTCATGGGAGATAAGTTTAACTTATCACACGCCCACTATGCCCGTTTCCTTCAGTTGATTTTCCCATTATTCCATAGTTTTAAGGCATATAACTTTTTAATGCGAGGGTGCATGGCGACAGAGTGGGATTTTTTCAGGAAATAACCATTATATTATTTGGCTCGTTGTAAAGTACAATCTCCCTGATATTTGACCACTCCCGCGACAGAGAAAGTCCCCCTTCCATTGCTGCCGTTTCCCTTCTGTACCATATTTCTTCTTTTTATTATTTAATGTGACTGGCTGATAAGGGGTCAAGTTCTGGTAACTAAAACCATCCTTTCTTGTAAAACGTATCTCTGCAGGTCATGCAAATGACAGACCTTATCAGAGGGGGGAAATGTTTCTAGAGAAAAGGCATGAAATATTTTCTTGAAAAGCCATATTGGCTTTGGTTATACTTTGGGATAGTGATATAAGAAAGCATGTATAGAACAGATAGTGGCCTTTTTATCTATAAAAGAAAGGGCATCTTTTATATTATGAACACATCTTACAACATAAATGATGTTTGCTCAAGCGTTCTAGCATATTAAGTACCCTTGAATGAACAGATAATACCAAGACACCTCCACACGTAGATGTAAACTAAGGGCACACCAGTTAAAAGAGAGATAATCTTACATCTGTGGGGCATTCTTTTTTCTTTTTTGCCCCTTTTTTTCACTTGGAAGGGCATTTTTTTTAATTTTTTTTTTTGTCTCAGGATGTGCAGATTCTTGAAGAGGGGGGCAATTTTCCCACCAACCTGATTGTTCTTGAATAAGATAGAAGGATTTAGTTTCTAGCTCAGAATGTATAAAAACTGTAAGTTTTGCCAAAATTAAGTCAGGATACATGCAGATTAACTTCATGGAGCATGCAGGGCGTTTTACACTCAGAATTATGATTTAATCCGATGCATGCGCCTAGATGTCGAAAGTTTTACAAGGAACATGCTATATGACAATGATTTTGACGGTTGACCTCTCATATTTTTGTAATATGCAAATTTATGTAAATAACCTGATTATGCATATTCAACATACAGTCTGCACAGCATGTAAAGCCTATTTGTACATAGGACCTGGTATATAGTGTAAATTCTGTGTGTCCTTTTTAGAGAAGCACTCCAATTATGTAACAGTAAAAAATACTTACTTGTATATGAAGATTAGAGCGATAGCGGTGATGCATATTACCACTATTCCCGCTGCTTTTCCACCTCCTACATCTCCATATGAACCTGTGTTTGAAATATATTATACAATTACCTCTGAGAGGAAATAATAGATCGTTCTTGGTGACAATAAACATGATAAAGATATGAATCATTATAATTCAAGGATTCAAATGCACTCGAAACGCCTTGTATGGCTTAAATTACTATCAATATTATTGAACATTCTGCTTAATATGAGAATGAGAATGTTATATAATCATGATAATCATATTTTCGAGCTATTATATAACCATGCTTAAAAGACAAGTGACGACTTCCCTTTTTCCACGAAGTTAGTTTACGTAATAATTTCCTTTTGTTATAATACTTAATTAGAGAGAGGGGTATCTTGATTGTTCTTTGAAGGATGATTGGCAGACGATAGAGCCATGATGGCCCGTATTCTCGAAAGCCAGGCTTTACTTAGGCCACTGTTGACCGATAGAATGTCAGATTAAAAAAAATATTTATTTTACTAAAATCAAAATTAAAATCTTACGTGTATATACATTTTACTTACTTTGTTATCACCCTTTAGTCTCATTGGCTACCCGTGTGGGGCATGGTGGCTTCAGGTGCTAGAGCTCCTGTGAGTTGTGTGCTGACTGGGTTTGTCCCTTAAATTACTAGTGATCGGAGCAGCTAGAGGGCACCGAGCCTCACCAGGTGGAGCTGAGAGTCGCAGTGGGTGATGCAAATGTGAATTTGTTTTAAGTTTTTAGTACTAAAAATCTAGTTGTAAAATAGGTTTGTAGTATTCGTGGATTAAAGAGAACTGTTGCTGGGCTAGCCCCATGAGCGTCCTTGGACGGTGTGTGCGCTCTATAAGATTTCACCATTATTATTTATTATTATTATTATTATTATTATTATTATTATTATTATTATTATTATTATTATTATTATTATTATTATCATTATTATTATTATTATTATTATTATTATTATTATTATTATTATTATTATTATCATTATTATTATTATTATTATTTATGGAAGCCCATTTGTCAACCCCTAAGTCCCGTATAAATCACTATATTTATGTAACAAAATAAAATAAACAAAGTTATTTCCTGGCATGAAATTAGCATCAGAAATCAATTATGTCGTGAGGTATTTGCATGTGCATTTAGTTCCAGAACAAGAGGGATTCTGTGGTGATTTTTTAGGATTAAAAGTGGGTGACATTTGGCGCTCCATAATTCAGTGACCTAAATGTAGACACTTAGAAGGGGGGTTAAAGTTAGGCACCTTTGGAGAATACGGGCAATTGAGTCTGTATTGGTAGTGGTGCTCTTTACATCTAAAGCAGTTTGAACAATCGTTGCTCTTGGTAATCTAATTTCATGAATATACATGTATGTAGGTAATACATTTAGCTTTGGATCATGTATGTATGATGTGCCCGTAGATCCTTATCACTAAATAAAGCTATGATGCAAAACATTGTTCATTACATTGCAGTTGCGTTGGCAATATTCCAGATAGCATATTTCACAAAAGTTAAAAGAACTATACTTTAGGAAATGAGTGTCGAAGAATCGGCGCAATATTAAATGACTCATTACCAGATGTTGTAGTTGTTGTTGTTTTAATCATTGAATCCCCTGATTTTGTGGTTGGTGTTTCTGTATGCACTGTCTGTTTTTCTGCGTGTGTCTGGCTTCATCGTTACAGACTGTGTTGAAGTTAATGTCCATGTGGTTGTTGTTTGTGGTGAGATTGGAATATTTACCGGTAACTAAATGGTAAGTGGGATGACATTTTTAAACATTATTTCTGAAATAAAATAATGATAACAACCAGGGGCGGATCCAGGATTTTGTAAAAGAGGGGGCATAGAGCCGGAAAGTACACAATTAAGGGCAATTTCTTTTCATTGTGTACTTAAGGTATGCCAGTTGGGTTTCAAAAGAGGGGGCACGGGCATGTTTTCCCCTATGTAGATCCGCCACTGATAACAACAATATCGAACTAACAAAAATACATTCCGATTTCAGTACATCTTCCTCCAGATAGACCTGTTAAAATCTAGCGAGAATACATGCAGGGCATCGTTAAGATAACTCTTTCTCATGAAATTGATAATGATACAGACTTCTGAAATGCGATTGACTGTTTCAGTATAAGCATATTTCTATACTCTTGTACTTTAGATGCAACAGACAGAATTTTTATAATGATCGTTTATCCATTACAAATATGAACATAGCAATGTCGTTCAAAGATGTTAACCCCGCATTGTTTTAATAAAGACAATAACATTTCAATGATATAAGGTAAGGATAAAAAGTGAATCTACATATGAAGTGTTTACTTTCTATTCCAACATATGTTTGATTCGTTCTGAGACTATATCCTATCTTTTTGAAAAAGAGAATTTTTTTTGTTCGTATTTACCGAGTTTAGCGAGTCTGGGCGGGATGTGATTAAGATTTTTTCTTGTCTCCTTGAGAAGTTTATATGCATGCTCAACGAAGGTTAACAATACTTGACATTGATTAATTAAAAGAACGTGAGATGATTCCACAGCACTGATCTCTTGTTAACATTGCCTTTCCACGTGAGAGCCAAAATGCATCAAAAAGGACAATATCGTGTGCATTTTATATTCGTATAAACGATTTTTGAAAAAGCTGTGCATTAAGGATAGCGGGATGCATTGCAAGTAAAGCTGTCAAGACTATTTACTTCCTGTACATCTAAAGAACGTATTTGGTACCGGGCTCGAGTTTCAAAAATTTAGAGCTCTGGATGTACTTATATAGCTCCGGCGAATCCCAACTGTCTACAAACTGACATCACGACGGAGAAATTACAGTGCTGTCCACAGGTCGTGAGCAGTGTGCTTCTATCATTACTGTATTCAAAAGTATCTTCATAAACAATTGTCCACCTAGCAAACTGACATCTGTCGAGAACAATTCAGTGCTATTATGAAACTATCTGAATGTTAGCTGCATATCAGTAATGGTCATACAAGTCAAATATTCTACCACCATGCCCAGCAAGAGTCAAAGCACTAGTTGCTCCATCATGGAATGTATCAGCTCACCAACGATTTTTTTTTTTCTTCTTCTTCTTCTTCTTCTTCTTCTTCTTCTTCTTCTTCTTCTTCTTCTTCTTCTTCTTCCTCTTCTTCTTCTTCTTCTTCTTCTTCTTCTTCTTCTTCTTCTTCTTCTTCTTCTTCTTCTTCTTCTTCTTCTTCCTCTTCTTCTTTTTCTTCTTCTTCTTCTTCTTCTTCTTCTTGTTCTTCTTGTTCTTCTTCTTCTTTTTCTTCTTCTTCTTCTTCTTCTTCTTCTTCTTCTTCGTCTTCTTCTATTTCTTTTTCTTCTTCTTCTTTTACATTGCGTATTTCTTGACGACCTCAAACTTTCGAGACCTCTCAGACGCATTACCAGCAATCGTATTCATTGTCGGCTCTTCTACATAACAGTATACAGGAATACTACTTCTCCCCCAACTATTATTACTGCTACTACTACTACTACTACTACTACTACTACTACTAATAATAATAATATTGATAATGATGATAATAATAATAACTGTACATGTAACATTAAGGCGAATCCTTTTATCTCAGCCTATTGTTCACATTCGCCTTAACGCACGTTCGCCTTCGCCTTAACGTCGAATTTATATTGTGACAGAATAAACCACATTGTTTGGATTCGCCTTAAGTAGGAAATAGGCGTATATAGTGACAATTATATTAATGATAATGATAACAATAATGATGATAATCATTTTTACTATTATTATTATTATTATTATTATAATTATTATTATTATTATTATTATTATAATTATTATTATTATTATTATAATTATTATTATTATTATTATTATTATTATTATTATTATATTATCATCATCATCATTACTATTAATATTTCATTTTTATTATTTTTATTATCATGAGTAGTAGCATTATTATCATCATCATCTCTATCATAATAAATATAACAACAAAAGATCCCTTTCAATTGGCCTTTCCAAGACTAAAGCCCACGGCACACTATATACGATCGACTGCCATCCGATTTTGGAAATAAAACGAAATAGCATTCAATGTGGAAATTTAAACAAATAAAATCTTCCCGATTCAGTTTCTGAACCACAATATGAATACTAAACATAGGCATTTTATGCACTGTCATCCTTCTAAATGCTATATCAGCCTCAAATCGTAGACAAACGCAGGACTGCTCTGACGTTACCACGATTTGGAGCCGATTTAGCCTTTCCTCTGACTAGACGAAAGCCGTATATTTATTAGGTGGACTGTACTTCAAGTACAGACCACCTCTTATTTTCGTTCGATTTTTTTTTTTTTTTTTTTTTTACCAACTTTTTTGTGACGGCAATAGTTCTATCTTTAATATAGCTTGTTCAAAAGAATTCAGATTTGGCACAATGGTAGATATGGTTATTACGTTGTGCACCTTTCCTTTTCTACATAGTCATTGTACCGGGAAGTCATCTAGGTGCTAATTTGTAAAAATCCGAAATATACTATATCTCTGCAATGAAACTTCATAACATAACCATAATTGGCATGTTGCAAGTTAATTAAAAGAAAAATTAATTGAACATATGATAAAATTGCGCGAGCGCAAAATCTGAAAATGCTCAGAATGATCTAGGATCAATTCTCGGTATATTTCGGGCCATTTCAAACATTCAAAATTTTCCGCGAGCGGCGCGCGCGTCAATGACCATAAGATAAGTGCCTTTTACATCATAAAAATTACTAATCTTTGACTGCGTTACTTAACAAGTTTATGTTTAAGCAGTCGTTGTCGTGGACGGTAGTGTAGAAGAAATACCAGGAACAGTCGCAGCAGCAGCAGTGGTAGTAGTACTAATAGAAGTAAAATGTCCTCCGATTTTCTTTTTCGTTGAGTGGAATATCAAAAGCAAAAAGTTAGATTTTCCCTCTGATGAAATGCTATGTAAGTCGAAAAAAGTGTCCATCTCAATATTACATTTATACGAACAGAAATTTTGAACTTATTCACTACCCCCACTCCGTTCTAGAAAATAGCAGCCCATCATATTCAATTTTAAAACAGTGACATTAATTCTGAAATAGTCAATTCAGCTAAATTAAGCCCCCCCCCCCTCCCCCAGAACTATTTAATAGATCCTTTAATTTTTAAAAACGTGTCATGAAAAAAAAAAAAGATTTGACTGGTTTATAAATATGAGGTGCGTAGTTAAGTATTTGATAAGAGAGAAACTTCACAATGTATTTCAGAAATTTATAATAGATATCTTTATAGAGTGGATGTATTTGACGAAAGGCCAACCTTATAGAAATCAAGGAAACGAGCAAAACGACTAATACATGACTCGCCTAATATAAGCCACTCCATACGAACACCAAATAACAAAGGAGAAGGGCAAATCAACAGTGACTTTTAACAGGAATTCCCCAAATCAAGTACCTGATCTTCGTGAAATTATTGTCACATAGTAGGTCTATTATTCTCATTTTGAATAGAGGAATCCAGACAACTCTTTGAATGAAACATGATAAAGTAGAATAGGTTAGAAAAAATCAGGCATACAGTACGATTATCAGATAATGCTTCGGTGACAATTCTGCAGTTTCTAACATTAGTCGAAATCCAGATATTAGCCCGACACTTGACTAGCCTCTGCTATTGTCGGCACCACGGGCTGGGCGGTGGGTGGGCAAGGGGCATTCCGCTGTTCTGTTCAACAATCTATGAAAATGACTTTGGTCGTAGTAATTAAGAAAAAATTATCGAATCAATGATTATTTTGCTTTGCATTCAAAACTGACATAATTTCGATTTCACACACACACACACACACGCGCGCACACACACACACACACCAAACAAATAAACAAATAAGCAGCCGAAAGAAATAAAAATTAGTTCCACCACTGGATTTAACCCTAAAACTAAAGTAAAATCCATTCTCAACCATAACCCTAGGCAATAACACATGACCTCATTTGCAGTCTAAATCAGAACTATTTTAAAGAAAAATAAGAATCTCATAAAAATAAATATTGTAATATGCATTTATTCTGAATACGTAAGTACATATGAAAATGTCTTTACCTTTACCAAGCATATGAAACAGATGTAATTATTGTATTCGATTGTTAATTTGCTATTTTTTCTCTCTTTCTTCAGAAGAGGACAAGCCCGCCTCCATTTTTATTAGCATTCTCTACCATAAAGCAACCATGCGTAAGTCGCTTTCATACTACATAAAACTTTGAATGGAAACTTCCATAAGCAGTCTAAATGAAGTTTACACCCTCGCTGTATAATATACGTACATTTTTTGTACATTCATTGAGAACGTGTGAAAAGTGCGATCGGCATCGGCCTCATAGACCACTGTGTAAACCGCGGTACATTTTTATCATTATTTTATCAAAGATTCGTTGCAGGATTTAAAATAAATATATCATGTACTGTTTCGAGCCACTAGTGAAATTAAGGATTCCTCGGTGACAGAAATAGCAATATTATTATTAGTGCTATTCCTGCCACCTCGGAATTCATAATTTCAACTAGAGCCTCTCAGTGCATGGTATATTTGTTTACTATGATTATTATAATAATAATAATAATAATAATAATAATAATAATAATAATAATAATAATAATAATTCTATTGTTATTTCCCCTCTCCCCTCTTTCTCCATTCATCTTTCTTTCTTACTCTAATTCTATCTTCTCTCCTAATGCTTTACTCTTATGGGAATTATTACATTGAACCCGGTATGTTATGTCTTTGCAATATATTTATTTGCTTGCTGAATGTGCTACTTAACTACCCCCCCCCCTTTTTTTTTCTTTCTTTCTTTTTTCCTCCGTCTCTTTCTCTCCCCTCTCCTTCTTCTTCTCCCTATTTCCTTCTTGTTTTGCTCTTTCTTCCCTTCTCATAATTCTTTGACCTCTTGGGGTAGCTTAATGTAAAGCACATGTATAGTATGATATTAATGCAGTACATGTACGATAATGTACTATAATTTATACATGTTTTCATCGCAATATGTTATGGTAAATATGTTGATTATCTACAATACTGTGGAGTATTTGAATATTCCCACCCTTGCAGATAGATGACAACAATTATTCATGAACTTCTAGATTGTACAGACTGTATTGTGATTCCCCCTCTATCTATCTCCCTCTCTCTCTCTCTCTCTTACTCTGTTTCTATTCCTTCTCTTAACTTTATACCCCTTTGGGAATTACATGCACTGTATAAGGGATTCTTAGCTCTTTGCTCAATCTTCATCAGTTGAGGAATAGTGACATTTATGCCTACTACCTTGCCGTAAATTCAAAATTCAAAATTCTTTTATGGCACAGGCAGGTAGTAACAGTTGTGACAGTAAGAACACCCTATGTGTATGTGTAAGGTGCCACATTTCTGCATGAAATCTCAGTATGTGCATAGTTCCAATGATTTCTTTATATAGTAAGCACTTTATACTTGTACTTGTATTTATCCTTTTTTCTTTTTAATTACTTGATAGTTACTCCCCTTCTTCCTAGTTTGTGTTCTCTTCTCCTCCCTTTCTTTCTCTTTCTCCTTCTCTCCTTTTTTCCCTCCTCCTTCTGTTATTTTTCTCTTCCCCTAAACAATTTACTACTTGGGAGTAACTTAATGAATTGTTACATGTTATAGCTATTTTATTTACTGTAATTCGTTATTTTTATTATATTTACCATGTTATCTTCACTTGTACATGTATACAATTTTAATTTGTACACAAGCAGTCAGACCCAACTTCGGAAAACCGAGCACAGGTATATACTCCGAAAACGGCGTATGAATATAGAGCCCTCATCGTTCAGTGCGAGACAGGGTGTACAAAAGGCAAGGAGAAAATCTTGCAAAGTCAACCTTCCAACGATATACATATTTTTAAAAATAATGCTGCGTGTCAATTATCTTCAAAATCCTTGAATGATTCGTCATATGAAATGACTTTCAAATGGCAAACATTTGAAATAAATATATCGGCAGCATTATTTTTGAAAAATATATTATCAACAGCAGGTCGACATTGTACGATTTTCCCCATGCCTTTTGTACACATTGCCTGGCACTGAACGATGAGGGCTCTATATTCATCTAGCTCTATACGCCGTTTTCGGAGTATATACCTGTGCTCGGTTTTGCGGAGTTGGGTCTGACTGACAAGACAAATATCGGCCTTTGGACCGTTTGTCCTTGTTTTTGATAGTTTTTTGTTCAATAAAATCCGATATATATAATAGTAATAATAATAATAGTAATAGTAATAATAATGATAATAATAATAATAATAATAATAAATTATTATTATTATTATTATTATTATTATATTAATGATAAAAAACAAAAATAATTGATGAGGAGGAGGAGGATGCATTTTTGTATATCATATTACAGCGCTCATAACAACCATGTTCTACTGCAAATAAAAATTTTATTTACATAAAAAATATTTCAGAGATTTTATTCTTGTCCCCTATACTTAGAAAGAAGATTTTAAAATGAAGCGTAAAAAATAGAACTCATGGAGAGGGAAAACATTGGAAGAGTGCAAGTAAATAATGAACTCTTCATCCATACAGCTCATTTTCCACCATTTCAGTTGTATCCCAGTCGTCTGGTTGTCTAAATCTCGGCTTGTTCGACATGGCATACATGGCGTCAACGTCATCTGAAAGTGGCAGAACTGGGACACTACTGGATACCTTGCTTTTCCGGTTCTTTTCTGGTATCGCATACAAAATCCCAGCATCCTCCGCACTCTCATCTGGGGGTGGTTGTACTGGTCCTTGATGGGACATTTGGCTCTTTCGGTTCTTTTCTTGTACCGCATACAAGCTTCCAGCATCCATCGCCTGCTCTCCACCGTCAGGTTCAGGGCGACGTTTGGTGGATACCGCGTATAACCCGTCAAAATCTTGTTCGGCCTTCGAAGTACCAGCACTTTTATCTGCGGAATCGTCTTTCATGTTTTCGTAGCTGACGTTTAAGCTAGCCTCTGGTTCCAGGACTCCTGAGTTATGTCTGTCCTTCATGTTGACATATTCTACCAGCATGGTTCCTCTCTTCATCTGAGCTGTGAAGGCATCCTTCTCGACCTTTCGTTGGTGATCGTCATTCATGTCCATGTGCAATGCGCCACCGCCAGAGGCGTCAGGGAAAAAGCCAATTGCATTCTCATACCCAATAGGAGCTGCAGTTCCAACAGGTGCTATATCCTGTTGATCAAGTCCATGTTTTCGGCCGTCTTTAACCTTGCGTCTAAGGAGAGGAGTTTTTATAAGAAATGAAACAATCAATCACCACTTTGCACAATGATCTGACACTAATTTTCCCTGATCGAATTAACGATGATTGATTATGTGTTTGTCTGGATGTTAGCGCTTCTTTTGAAAAAAAAAAGCATTGGATATCAGATGTTTCATCTCGCTTAAGAGCAACCTAATTCGCCAGAAGGGGCGATCACCTTCCATAAAATCACATGATTAATAAGGCAGCTTCTTAAACTATGTTACATAAATTATGAAATGATAAATACCCATTGAAATTGAATATTATATTTATGCAGTTTCCTTGCTCTTATTCACCATAACATGCAGTCCTCTCCATAGGCATGGAATGTAAAAGTACTCACCTGCGTCTGTAGACAAGAACGATGACAATCACAATGATGCATACTACTACTGCTCCTCCTACTCCTCCACCTATAGCTGCATAAGTACCTGTGTGAAAAACATAATTATTTTAACCCCGTTATTAAGTATTGTCCTGGAAGAGCAATACAGACAGAGAGGAACCGAGAGAATGGCCGGTATCTTTTAAAACTAGTAAAGGCCTAGCAAATGCTTTTTCTCACCTTTTGGTTCCATCTTAAATATTTCAACCAAGTAGTTGCTAGCAAAAACAAGCAGAAGCTTGTTTTCTATCCCAGACTAGAAAATGCTTACATTCCTATTCACATTTTACTCAACATCAAAAAGGAAAGGTTTCGTTCTTGTATACAAAAGCTTGCCAGATTAATAGAATTAATGCCTATTTGAAAGGGAGGCATTTTATTTCATCATTAAGCTATTATTTGGTATTTTGCAAGCTCCTCTCCTACTAGCATGACTAGCTTACGCTTTAATACTTGCATGGGCATGCATGATGAAGACTATAAAGGTGTTATTATGCATATCACACTGTTTTCGCTATCTTTTTTTAAAGCTAAAAGATAGGTGATGTTTCTCTTCAATTACAGAAATAAAAAACAAAAAATAATTTAATCAGGCATAAAGCTGATTTGTTAGATATAACAGCAGAAAGTCAAATCGCTCTCTGCCGCCACTTTGGAAAGAGTGCATGGAGAGATAAACTTTTGACGAAGGTTATGCCTCGACGCACAAACCGCTTTTGTGATATTTCCCTCAACGCAGTCTAAGTTGATGTTGGAGTGTACAACCCTATAATTGTAAACTCTCCAACAACACAAGCTGCAAACCCACATGCCTGACATTGTAAGAGCTTTAGATTTACCATTCACTTGATAACCTTTTACATGGAAAGTGCGGGTCACATACGTCCGATACTGATAACGATAACGATATTTTTCATTTAAGGGCTGGTCACATTTGTCCGATAACGATAATGTATGCTCATATAAAATGTACCTATAACGATGACGATAGAAGTGATTACACCTGACCGTTAAAATCGGCAGGGTTCTGTCAACCAAGCACCACCGACACTGCCCACATGATTCTTCTGAACTAACGTCACCTCGAAGGAGCAAAAGCGATTGGCTCTCAGAAATATCGGTGAGCTCTGTCCTGAGAAAATCGGTGGCTGAGCGATTCCACCGATACGATAAAATGGGAGAGGGGGTTCATTACGATATACTGGAGAAGTCTGACCTACCACAAATAATCCTTACTCATTTTCCACATGAGCGATTTGGCAACGATTTATCGTTATCTTTATCTTCATCATTATCGGACCAATGTGACCAGCCTTTAACCCAAGTAAATGCTCGTTTGTTTTTAACTCGGCTCATTACTTCTACGTTGAATTGTTTTGATGCTGGAAGCAAAAGGTTAGAATTTTTTTTTCTAGGCCTTCACTAGTTTTATAGGCGGCCCATTGGGGTATACAGTAATTGCATCTTTCTCTCTCTCTCTCTCTCTCTCTCTAGCGAATTATTAATCATCAATTATTGCCCAATGAAACACGTTCAATAGTAAAAACATACATAGACAATAACTGAAGAAGCTTAATGGGAGGAATTTTAATTTGTAAACAAATTTTTAGGCATTACTCCCAGTGTTAAAGATGGTATGCTCGATCTGTAATGAAAAACACAAGTCAGAAAAAATTGGAACCAGCGGGATTCGAACCTGTCATCTACTGCTTGCTGGGCAGCGACTTAACCACCAGGATATTCTGGTTCATGGCCAAGTCACGATGAACTGGAATCAAATACCCAAGATCCTTTTCTTTCTGACTCATTAATATTCAACGGTCCGCCTAGTGGTTAAGTCGCTGCCCTGCAAGCAGTAGATGACAGGTTCGAATCCCGCTGGTTCCATTTTTTTTTTCTGACTTGTGTTTTTCATTACAGATCGAGCATACGGTCTTTAACACTGGGAGTAATGCCTACAAATTTGTTTACAAATACATAGACAAATTAGATAAAATTAAAGAATCCTAAGTCTTCGTTTCTATAATGTGAGAAAACATTACAGAGAAGATGAAAAAAAATAATTTGGATAACTTACATGAATATCTCAACATACTCGATTTGCATAGTTTCACAATATTGGTGATTTTTTTTTTTATTTAATCTAGCTTACTCTTGTTATTCCCTGCAAGAGGTATAGGTGGTGGGGGGCTTATTAGACTTGTAGTAAAGCCGATTTCGTCAGAAGTTCCTGCCACCATGGCCACGGTGGGAGCAGTCGATCCTTTGTCAGAGGTGCCTGTATCGGTTGATACTGTTATTCCTTTGTCATCAGTGAACCCGGATGACGCACCTGTTAATTAATCAAACAAAATATAAGAAATTACTCGCATTTCCTATACACAGTAATCATACGATATTTTTTTTGCCGTGTGTGTAAATACATGTTATGATATTAATTAATTAATAATAATGATAATAATTTATAAAGCGCAGAAACTATGTATAAATATTCCACTGCACTGCAAGAGCTCCTGATGTGCTTATAACTATGGTGAGTACTTAAATGAAAAGATATGCTTATAGTTTTGATTTGAAAGTATTTACAGTTGGTGATTTCCTGATTTCTAACGGTAAGTTGTTCCAGTTTGGGGGCTGCGCAGACAAATGCTCGATCTCCTAAGGTTATTTTTGTTTTATATGATGGGGTTTGCAGTAGTAAAGTATCTTGAGAACTGCGCAGGTTGTGGGTATGTTTGCGAGCTTTGAGTTGTAACAGTTCTACAATATATTTAGGGGTTGGCCAATTAGAGTTTTATAGACAATCAACTGGATTTTAAAAGATATTCTTTGTCGCACTGGTAGCCAGTACAGATCTCTCAAAACAGGGGTGATCCTTGAGAATTTGGAGCATCCACAAATCAGTCGTGCACAGAGGATGCTGCAGTCGTCAGGGAGTCCATACAATAATCCATTACAATAATCTAACTTGCTATTGATGCATGCATGAGCAATTGTTTTCATACTATCCTGATCAAAATATTTTCTAATATGTCTGAGATTATATAACATGTAGTATGATGATTTACATGGTAATGTGTGCTTCCATATTCAAATGACCTGTCAAAATGCACTCCCAGATTTCTAGCATTCATAGAGGGTTTTATGACAGAACTTCCAACAGATATCCCATCGAAATTAAGTTTAGATACCTGTTTAGATGTGCCAGTGAGCAACAATTCAATTTTACTCTCGTTTAGCATGAGTTTGTTTTGCAGCATTCATTCACGTATATAACTGACACATGCTTCTATGAGTGAGACGCTTTGCTCTTGAGCAAATACATCGGGCCTAAAGACAAATAAATCTGTGTGTCATCGGCGTAGCATGGCATGACATTCCAGGAAATTTATTGTGGACCTTTGTAATGAGATTACCTGTGTACAGAAAAAATAACAGAGGGCCCAACCGAGACCCTTGCGTGACCCCGAAGGGCACTGGAAAAGAATCAGAGACAGCATCATCAATCTTGATCTTTTGATGTCTATCTGTCAAATATGACTCAATCCATCTGAGAGCAACATCCTCAATGCCAAAGCAGATCTTCAGAGTTTCTAATAAACAAGAATGATCTATGGTATGGTACTTAAGTCTAATACGAGCAAGATAGTGACTTTCTGATTATACATGTCCATCAATAAGTCACTCTTTATTCTTAACAATGTGGTTTCAGTACTATGAAATTGTCTGTATTCTGACTGATTGGGTGGCAGAAGTGAATTACAATTGAGGTGATTCAGAATTTGCTGATAAGCTGCACCTTCGACCAGCTTAGATATGTATTTCAAATTACTTACAGGCCGAAGATTACAAAATTCTGTATCAAGACCAGGGTTGTTGTTTTTTTTCAAGAGTGGTTGCACTAAAGCGACTTTCCACTGTGCGGGGAAATGACCAGTTGAGAGAGAAATATTAATCAAGGATGTGACCACAGGAATCAACGCGTCGATGCATTGTAAGAGGACCTTTGTGGGCATTGGATCTAATGGCAGTGGCGGATCCGGGGGCCGGGCCCTCTCCCCTGGGGAAAAAAAAGACCGCCATTTTTTTATTTTTATTTTTGAGATTTTTTTTTTTTTTTGGAGGGCTAGCGAATTTTTTTTGGTTCACTTTTTGAGGTCTGGAGAAAAGAATTTTTTTGGAGGGCTGGCGATTTTTTTTTTCTCACTTTTTGTCATGAAAAAACTTGACAAACTCATTTACAAAACTGGGTTTATCAGTATTGCATGGTATTAAAGGCCACATCCACACTAATATCAAGTTGATTTGAATAAATAGAGTAAAACTGAACAAGCATGACAGTGAAAATTTTATTGAAATCGGATGTAATATAAGAAAGTTACGGCATTTTGAATTTAGGCATTATTTCTTGAAACAGTGATATGCATAACATGGGCGGTATGCAAATAAGTTTTCCTTATGTATTTTATTATATGAAATATCATATATTTCAATTTTTTGCTTCAATAATGTAAAACATGGTTTGACTCCTTATGGAACATGTAAAATCATCATTATTGTAACTTATTTTGATACAAGGGAGAGATTCTTTATTATCACATCCATAAAAATTGAAATATTTGAAATTTCATATAATAAAATAAATAAGGAAAAGTGAGTGTGTGACATCATCGGTTCACTCATTTGCATACTGCCCATGTTATGCATATCACTGTTTCATGAAATAATGCAAAACTTCAAAATGATGTAACTTTCTTATTTTACATCCGATTTCAGTGAAATTTTCACTGTTATGCTTGTTTAATTTTATTCTATTTATTCAAATCAACTTGACATTAGTGTGGACTTGGCCTTTAAAGGTTGCTTACTTGCTACATCTAACAAAGACTGATCAACATTAAACAATTGTTTTTGATTGTCTTTGTTTTCAATGATAAGATCTGTGTGATGGTTTCTACGAGCTTCATTCAAAACATGCGGTGTAGAATTTCGAAGCAACTTATAATTGTCCCAATCTTTATCAATCCTAGTTTTCAACCAGCGTTTTTCCGCTTTCCTCTTCTTCCCTTTTTCTGCCCTGACACTGTCAGTGTATGGTACCTGGGGACGTACAACAACCGTTTTTGTTACGACAGGTGCATGTTTCTCCAAGATATTACCAAGTGTAACATCATATAATAGAGCTAATTCAGTAAGGTTACTTGGTGCATGTTTACAAAGCTCACTTTCAGCAACATCTAACTTCAAACTTTCAACATAAATGGCAGAAAACCTACGAAACGATATTGTTTTGGAAGGCTGTGGAGGTTTGAATGACTTAAGAGAACACATAACAGGAATATGATCAGATAACAGAGAATCATGTGGTCAAGGTCGACCAACTACGATATCATCAGACTGACGACATATCTTTAAATAAAAAATTAAACAGTTGTGTGCAGCAGAGAGGCTCAAGGAGATCTAAGAAAAGATCTTGAATCTGCATTGCTGGTATCCACATGGATATTAAAATCACCTATGACTAGCAGAGGGTTATTTGACAATAAATGACATTGAATATAGTCATTAAATTGAGATAAAAATGATGAAACCGTTACTGGATGTGATTCTGAATAAGGCAGTCGATAAATATTTATCAACTGCAAATGAAAAGATCGACATAAGATAAGATATTCAGCAAACTCGAAGGAGTCCTTTTCACCAGCAGCAGCCATACGGACGTTGATTGTCTCTCTGAACTGACGTTGATTGTTTCTCTGAAGGCAAGGCCTTTATTTGAAAGTTTATGTTCGTCTGTTTGCGGTATACTATGTGTATTTTCGTTGTGTCTCAAAGGGAACTCTGGAGGTAAATTTTGAAATTTTAGAAGCATCAAATGGAAGTTTATATCTAAAGTCCAGGCTAGGTGGATGATTAAACACTATTTGGCAGCGTAGTTTAACTGGACGTATGGTAAAGAATAGTAGCAAGAGCAGTAAAAACTATATCTGATCTCATCTTAATTTATTTCATTCATGCATTAGCATCCTTCACAATATTACGATTTCCATGAACAGAAATGATCTTTACAGTATGAATGTCCTATGAAACACTCAATATGACGGACACTTACCAGACAAACTGGAGGTTTCCTGTAAGGTTGTCGGTTGAAATGTGTTTGGAGTTACCATCGTAGTTATATCACATGGTGAATCCACTGGGTTTGGAAGAAGCTGTGGAACTGTAGAAGATACTGATCACTCCCCCAAAATGTCCGATTGATACGAATGATAGTATGATTATTCTCAATGAATATTTTTTCCTTCAGATAATATATCTCACTTTGTATATTTCGTGATTCAAGAATAGGGTAAAGCTACATGTTCACTACTTCAGTCTCATCTGTTCATATTATGCAACTATTGTAAATGAAATGAACCACGTATGAAAGAGATTTATATTTAAAACAAAACTCATGGATTCAAGGACTGTTCGTGCTTTATGCTGAGTGAGAGCGGTGAGAACCAATGACATGTTTTCATAGCACGTTCAGTTATTTTGTATTATGCTGTAATTCACACTGTATGGGGATTTAGAACGATGTTTCTTTTAGCAACCTTCTAAATTATCTCTAGAACATCCCTATTGTAATGAACACTCTTTAATTCTGCAATGGATAAAAATTATGTGCACTCACGATTGAATATCGCGATGAAGCCATTTCCACCACATCTTTCGTAAGGAGATCCATCACATTTGAAATTACACTCATCATCTGAGACTCGTCCATGTCGGCTGTAGTTCGAAGTTGCATGGCCGCAATAACACTCGTTCGAATGCTCTACACCTGCAAACACCATCTCAGGATATGGTTGACAGAACTCTAAACATTTATCAATAGTTAGCCCATTAAAGCTTTGGTTCTGTTTTCCGTTTAGCGCGCGGTCACTCGTATCTTTGAAGCATCCTAGGTAATTGTTTTCTGTACATGGAAGCAAAATAGCTAAGTTAATCTGGCAGCAAAGTAGGCCCGATTATCTGGCATTTCATTCAGTTTAGAAAAAGAAATATCAACAAAATGTATTATCTAATATAAACGAACATCTTCATTTAGTTCTTGCCCTCATCTTTATGTTAACTATTGATAACCCGATCTCTTATCATTTATCACTTCCAAATCTGTATTAGCTGTCCTTGTATTACGTATTGACTAACATCGGAATTATTCTCACCTGATGAAGGAGGTAGTCAAAATGAACTTCTTTTTTAGATTAATACTGTAGCTCAAATGACACGTTAGGAGTATGATACGAAATAAAATTACCGTAGCAAATAGCTCCTCCCACTGACGAATCTGGGCATCCGATTGCCAAGGAGCAATTGGAGATACTTTTCTCTTCTGTTAATAAAAAACAAATCGAACTTCATGGATTACTCGTTTATAAAGACATCTTTTACGACTTGGTCTTCATTCATATTTGTCATATTGTCACCTATGACAATAATCGTTTTCGGTCAGGACCGCCAGTCAAACTCACATCAGAAGCAAAATATTTTTAGAAATGTTATTCAAATCAAGGGCGTCAACAGCTTCTGAAAAGTGGGGGGGGGGGGCACTGAGCGGGGGAGGTGTGGAAGGGGGATGCCCTCCCTCCCACGGTAGGGACTTTTGAAGTTTTGCCATCGAAAATAGGCCTTTTAATGCACTGTGTAGCAGAAATCAAGCCAATTGTATCATGTTGTGGATTCTCATTATAACAAGCAATAATATTACAAGCTCTCATAAGTAGAAGGGAATTTCGCAATCACAAATTTCAGATAACCTCGTTGTTACTCTGATAGAGTAAGGTTTCGATATTAATAAAAAATTACAGCGAGGTAATTACCCCGGAACTTCAGAACTTCCCGAAAATCTGCCTACGACGGTCCTCTGATTTGATGAAATCCTCGGCAATTCTTTGAGGGCTCAATTCATATGCTTATGCTGCGTACGCAGGACTGCACCCGATAGCGCTGCGCAAGGCCTATAATTAGGCCTAGGCCCCCTTCAGGCCTGGCGCGGCGGCCGGCTATAGGCGAGATCTAGAATAAAATTTGCAACTCGATCGAACGGCGCGCAGCGCCGCGCCATGGCAGTGCTGCATGGCGAGGGAAGAGGATTGGGATGATTTCAACAAGGCAACAAATGTCAACAAGGGCGGTTGAACATTTATCAAGGCATGCAAAAAAACAAGATGGAAGTGCTTTTCAGGTTTTTAGTAATGGGTTTGAACCCAAAAAGTTGGGGGGACAAATGATATGATGCCCCCCCCCCCCCACTTTTAAAAGTGGGGGGGGGGACATGTCCTCCCTGTCCCCCACCTGTTTACGCCCTTGATTCACATGGCAGGGAATTAATGTGCAATGGACCGTTTTTTTATGAAGCAAATAGTCCGTTGTAAATTGGTGTTTAGAATGCAGTTTGTGAGGATTCTTAAACAATAAAGTAACATTTCATGCATATTTAAAAAGTGAATTTTTTGCTTTTTTATCATTTTTAATTTCAATTTCTTAATATAAGCACATTCAATTTCATTTCCGGACATTCGATTTCCCAAAAGAGTCAATCAATTTAAAAGTCACTTATAGTACATTCAATTTCACAAGAGACAGAATTCATGGTAAGTTTTGTCATTCAAATTCACTAGTTGACATTTCATATTCACACTTGTTCATTCAAATCCATTCTATAAAAATTCATAGTATGGCCAGGAAGAACAATGGCGGATGAAAAGCTTTTCAAATCCCCTTCCCTCATCAATAACACTGAGAATAATGTGCGAGTTAATAAGAACAAAATAAAGAGAAATGAAAACTGGAAAAAAAATGGAAACAAGAAAAAAATAATCATGAAAAAATTAAGCAAGGAGCCTTTGCAGGCACTTGTCCTAGTAAGATAAACGTCATGAGCATAGCTCAGAGGGCAACGCCCTCTCCCTGGCTCACTCCGACATTTTTTTCTTCTTTGGGTATACATCAAACATTCTGTTCGGATGTATGAAGCAAACATTCCTGTTAAATTTGCACTTACACTTGGGCTGTGCCCCAACTCCATCCCCCTCAACCCCATTTCCTTACCTCCTCCCATGAAAAATCTGTATTGAATATATACATATATATATATAGTGGGATGAATTCCATATATATATATATATATATATATATATATATATATATATATATATATATATGTGTGTGTGTGTGTGTGTGTGTGTGTGCGCGCGTGGGTGCGTGTGTGTGTGTGTGTGTAAATAAAATGATAATTTTATTCTATAATTATAGCTGAAATCAACTTCTATAACCATGCATAAATAAATAGCTTAAAAACGAAAAAGAAAATTCAAATCAGAGCAAGTTACCTTTTGAATACATCAAATGCATGAAATATGAAATTGCTGCAACTATGAAATCAGTGACGCAAATACGAGTTTAAACAACCAATGTGCATTTTTGTTTGCGCGTTGATTAATTTGAATGCCGTAAGTGTGAAAATGATAGGTGGGGAAATTCTTTAATTTGAATGTCTCGTATGTGACATCGGATGAAAAAAAAATGATGAAAATGGCCGGGAAATCCTATATTATTTTCTACATGTAAATTCCTATTTTATCTATAATCTTTCAAGTCGTTTTGAAAAAAACTGAGCACCTTGTTGGAACATTTATTTTCTTCTCATCGTTATATACAAAGAATACATGTATAATGTGGTGGACATAGAGTACAATACAGTAAATAATTCAGAAAATAGAAGGAGGCGAAAACCCGGAAAGCAAAGCTTGTGTTCGGAACGCCCTTAATAATTAAACACAAGTTACTGAAAGATTGACTGCTAAATTGATAATAATAATTTTCTGGATTAATATAGCACCTAGTACATCTACGATGTGTCTATAAGCGCTTTACAAAATATAGCATTATCCCTTTCATTGGATTCACGCTTGCCCGCATACAATGTATGCACAATCCCCACTCCCTGGGGAGTATTCCAGCCTGGCGCCTTTTTTACAGATGCTAAACACACCACACTGAGTTTACCATTCTACCGGGTAACCATTTGACACCTAGGTGGAGAGGAACAATGTAGATAAAATACCTCGCTCAAGGACATAAGTGTCATGCCGGGGATCAAACCCACGATCTTCCCATCTACAGTCAAGTGTTTAGTCCACTCGACTACGACACCTCTGCAGATTATTCTGTTTTTAACACATGCAATTCTTAATTACTGGGTCATTCTTTTTTTTTCTCCCCCTCCCCCCCCCCCCCCCAATTCGAATCGATGCAGCATTTTACCTCCATTACACGTGATGTGTCTTGTTGTTGAATCATAAGGTCCTCCAAATGATGAGTTCTTAACAGCCCAGTTAGCACCCGCAAACCCAAGATGTCTGCATATAACTTTGACGTCATTTGTATCAAGGTTCATACCACATGTTGTTTGCCAGATCTCACAGTCAGTGGTATAATTGACCGTTCCCTCATTTGGCTTGGTACCGTCCACTAACCTGATATCTATAGAATAAATATTCATTATTATTACTTTATTATATCGTATTCATACATTTAATGAGCTCTTAATAACATGCTTTGGGTGTGAAGTTGAAATCTCAAAGGTAGCAACATGAAATCACCGACTACGAGCGCGGTATGACAAACTATCCTTGCGAGATGATTATGGCGTTACTATCTTCCCTAGCCGCTGGATAGTACTGCTCTCTTGTCTCACCGCCCGAGTAAAGGAGGTGATTAATAGCTTCATACTTAATAGTACCTTCAGTACCTTTTACAGTGACTTATTTACACCCATATATTCTAGGCTAATTAGTAGTAACCATAGGCTTACGGGTACATTGTGCGAGGGGCTGACACATTTTGCCCGAATAACAACATTCCATTTGCCAACTTTTGACACTTTTTTGGAGTGAAAATGTCCAGAAATTACACATTCGGGCACATCACTGACTACATATGAGGATATCGGGGCACCTCACTGCCCGAATATGAGGGGGGGGGGGGAGACTGCAGCCCTAGGCACCCCTCCCCCCCCCCCCCACCACCACGTACGCCTATGCTAGTAACAGAAAAACCGATATCGACGCAGGGGAGAGGGGGGGGGGGAAGAAGCCGCAATATTAACAGATACACAGTTTTGCAAATATCTTCGTCATTCGCTCAAAGAGTGCATGTCAAGTGGCAACAATGAAAACAAGACTTTCCCTTATAGAATAGTTTTGGGGCATATCTACCCTCGCCAGAATAGACAGTCTGACCTCACCTTGACCAATCGCGTGGCAAGATCCTCGGTAGGAGGATCAGCCCATTGTAGTGAATCACGGAATAGCTCGGGATTTCATAGGTATATATTTTCTTTATCACTAAACGGATTTTAGTACATGACGGAGCTCCTTCTGTATTAATAGTGAAAGGCATGCATGTTTTGTGTAAGAAATAACAGTCAGGAGCAATATCGAATTTCAATTTTAGCACTAAGTAGCGTTTTGTCGTGACTGGCAAAGCACTGCCGACAGGTTGCACATGATGTACAACGTGGCTCCGCGTCTCAAGGCTCTATCGGCAAGTCACATATCATAAAACAAAATGACTTGTACCTAGGGGGCAAAACCCTATTTTTTTGGGGGGGGGGGGTTGAGACACGGGCTGTTGTAAAAGGTTGTTGGGTATCAGCTTGTTCGGAAGATCACCCTGCACAACTTCCAGGTGGACTACCTCGGAAATATGTTGCTGAAAAAAATTGGCGGCCATTTTTTCAAAATGGTAGCCATGTATTACAAGCATTGACAATTTTGAATATAACTTTTTAATAAAACCTTCAAATACCATGTATGAGGCATCAAATTGAAGAAAATTAAGTTTCCCACAATATGGTACCACATTCGACTGTCCATTCGACTTGTTGATGATTTACATAACGATATTTTTATCATTTTCCCCCAAAATATGAATTGCACCAAAATACACTTTCCTCCGTATTTCTAATGCCTTTGTGATTAAAGACTTTAAATTTCCTTAAAAACTGTCCAGACATATGGTCAATACCCTATGAAAATTACAAGTTTGCTGCTTTTCTGGCAAAGAATTTATATTTGATATTGGCTTAAGAGTGAAAACTTGGTTGCTAAGGGCTGCCTTCTCCCTAGCAACGGTGGCATTGTGACGTGTAGAATAAAAATATTTCACTTTTAATTGCTATCGGCGTGCAGATAAATATTTTAATACCGAGTGTGATGTCAGATAATGCAGTTTTATCATATTTTATCGATAAATAACTCTTTATTATTGCTGTGATCATGATGACGTACATGTGCCTAATTAGCAACGGTTGATATTTCAGAAACCAATACAGACTGATGGTCCAATGATGTATAATATGAGACTTGGTTTCAAGTGATAGTCATGACTAATGATTTACACTCAAGTTCAGAACTTGCACCCCACACCCCTCCCGTGTCCATGCCCCCGCCCCCATTGCTATGATATCAATGTGCCTGGTAATCGATGAGAAGCATCCAGAAACTATTTAAAGACTAAATACCCAGGATATATAAAATGGTGTCAAGTTATAGTCATAATAATACTCCAACACTTGAAGATACTGGATAGTGGGGTTCGGAACAACTCCCCCCCCCCCCCCCCCCGTGGCATACTGATATCAAAGGGACAATGGGGTGGCCTGGAAGCACTTTAAGATGCGAAAAAACGCAAAAGAGAGAAAGCGAAAGGGGAGAAAATGAGGAAAAACCATGGTCCATAAAGGTAATATTGGTAGAGTGAAAAAGAATAGCGTTTTTGAATGGCTTAAAATGCAACAACTTTCTAAAGCTCTCGCAAATGTCGAAATTTTATAGGAAATAGTGAATAATTAGTGTTTTAAGGGGGTTCAAAATTCAAAACTTTCTAACTGTGGTTGCTTTGCTCCCTTGCATATAAGTTATATCAGGATCTTGTTAAAGATAAAGTTGAGTTCTTGTCATGAGATTGAATTATGAAAGAAACTGTCTCAAAGCAATTGGGATAGGTTGATTATGGGGACTGCTGGCTTGTCCAGCTGTCAAAGTTATCTGGTGATGCCTGAAGTGGCTATTGTTTGCAATTGCATAATATATACCAAAAAGGAGGTGCGGGGATAGGCCTACCTACTTTGTACCAAGTTTCTACATGCTTTGGAGTTTGAATAATATCTATTAACTGAATCGAGTTAATAGATATTATAAAGAGTTACGATTGAATCGAATCGATCGCAACTTAAAATCAATCGCAACTGTGTACTTAAGAGATATGAGTTTCGATTGATTTCAAGTTGCGATCGATTCGAATCATATCGCAACTCTTTATAAGACGGGGCCCAGGTCTCATTTATTTCACTCATGACCTAAATTGGTTTCTTCAACTAAACAATTCTTGTAGATATTGATAAAAGTCAAATTTAAGAGAAGGGGAAGGGGCAAGAAAGGTAAATCCTTGACAGATTTTTTCCCCTTTACCATAAGATTTTGAATGAGTTGTCAAGACTCTTCAATCTATTGATCTATTTTCCATTAAAATATTGTTTTGCACTAAAAACTCTCGCTTTTAACGCCGGGGGGGGGGGGGGGGGAGATTGGATAAACATGTCATGGGGGTGGGGGGGCATGTGGTTCAAGTTCTAAACTCCACTATCCAGTATCATCAATCATGGAGTTATCATAACTATCACTTGAAACCATTTTATGTATCCCGGGTAGTCTTAAAATGGTTATTGAATGCTTATTATCGCACAGACATAGCAAAGGAGGGATGTGGGGTGCAAGTTCTGAACTTGAGTGTAAATCATGACTATCACTTGAAAATTGGACTAATAGTCTGTAATGGTTTCTGTAATACCATCCGTTGCTATATAGGCACATGTACATCGATCGTCATGATCATAGCAATAATAAAAAGTTATTTATCAATAAAATATGATAAAACTGCATTATCTGACATAACACTGGGTATTAAGATGTTCATCTACACGCCGATAGCAATTAAAAGTGAAATATTTGATTCTACACCTCGCAATGTCACCGTTGGCAGCCCTTAGCAACCAAGTTCTCACTCTTAAGCCAAAATGTAAACTTTAGAACGCTATAATTCTTAGCCAGAAAAGCAGCAAACTTGTAATTTTCATAGGGTATTGACCATATATATCTGGAAAGTTTTTAAGAAAGTTTCAAGTCATTAGTCACAAAGGCATTAGAAATACGGAGAAAAATGTATTTTGGTGCAATTCATATTTTTGGGAAAAATGATAAAAATTCATATTTGGCCCGAAATTGTTAAGCAAATCATCACCAAGACAATCGAATGTGGTATCATATTGTGGGGAATTTGATTTTTCTTCAGTTTGATGCCTCATATATGGTAATTGAAAGTTTTATTAAAAAGTTATATTTAAAATTGTCAATGCTAGTAATACATGGCGACCATTTTGAAAAAAAAGGGCCGCCATTTTTTTTTTCAGCAGCATATTTCCGAGGTAGTCCACCTGGAAGTTGTGCAGGGTGGTCTTCCAAACAAGCTGATACCCAACAACCTTTTACAACAGCCCGTGTCTTAAAAACCTGCTTTGCCCCCTAGGTATTGTATCAAAACGAAATGTTATCCCCAGATTATCTCTTTATTTAATATGTCAGAAGATGGCTAAATGAATAGAAACTCAGCATGGACTTTAAGTTCGATCAAGGAAAAAGTTTCGCCTTTGCTGTAACACCTGTTGGCTCGCCGTGTGTATGCTCCCCTGTTGGCAATACTTGGAAATCAGCAACAGAACAAGTTTGGCGATAGACGTGATAATGGGAAATAATTGGTCCTGCCTGCTTCCTATTCAAGAAAAATTTTGCTTGTGAGGTCACGTTTAGGCTGATTTTGCATTTCATACCAGTTTAGACTAAGTTTTTGCATCTTCTGGCTTGCAAGTGGCCTACACTACCTTTAAATTATGACAACATTTGCAATCATTTGATAATCAGTTGGCCTTCCAACAACTAGGGTCATTTGCATTTCAAGACAATCGACAAAATAGTCGCAAAGGTTAATGTACAGGATCCCCCAGCACCCCCGGCTCCCAGGGGCCTGTTAATGTATGATATTTATTAGAATGAATTGGAATGGAAATACTGCATACAGATATCACGAAAGTTATTTGATTTCATTTCATATACCAGATATTAAAAAGAAAACATATCCATAAATAAAATACATGGTAACATGAAGG
Source organism: Heliocidaris tuberculata (assembly GCA_025618425.1). Lineage (NCBI taxonomy): Eukaryota > Metazoa > Echinodermata > Echinoidea > Camarodonta > Echinometridae > Heliocidaris > Heliocidaris tuberculata. The sequence continues at coordinate 28,241,968 of CM046841.1, forward strand.
AAAAAAATCGGAAGGATCGCCCAGCTCAGCTGTGTCATTACAGCAAAGCCGTTCTGCCGAGGGGCCCAGTACATTCAGTAGATAAAAAGAGAAAAAACAGAAAAGAACATAATCACAAACTAAATCCTTAACATATTACTACAACATACCACACAATTGTTTACTCCAGTAACATGCCCCCACCCGGCCAAAAACGAACCCCAACAACCCCACCCACTCTATTATTCATCAACGATAAATACTTTAAATATCAAAGGGAAATATATTTCGACGTATGTCTGTATTTTGTCATTCTCTTAAGAAATAACATGGAGTTTCCTTTTATTGTTTTCATTTTTTTTTTTTTAAGAAAATAATTTGCGCCCATGAAATTATAGGTGAAAACAAAAGTCTGTAACATTAGGCGTTGGGTGATCAAAAAATTGGCTGTTGAAAGAGGGAAAGAAGGGCAATACCAAATAAAATTAACCATGCTATTTCAAAGACAAATTCTGATTTGACTCACCAATCAATTTCCCATCTCCTCTAGTAAATAAAAACACTGCTGGCATCAGCCAGATGAATGATAGGCCCGCCATGTCTAGTCGGTGTAACGTAATCGACGACGAGCGCGCAATGGATATCTCATGTGGTCCCGGTACTTTAGGAAATAACAGCCACGAATAAAATGTTTGAATACCACACGTAAATCATTGTCAAAGACACGATGAATGTTGTTCATCTGGCCGGGGTCCCATTATACATCATGCATGACGCCACGTTTGATTATTCTTTCCATAACTTCCCTTTTCTATTCATAGCATCAACCCCATAGAAATTAATCTTTTGTATGTTCAAAGAGTGATTTCACATTGAAGACATCCAAGCGTCAGCCCCACAAATATGTATATGGGGAACTGAATTGCCATTCAGATTATGTCAACTGTAAATGCACTCTGAAAATGTCGCCTGTAGTAATACTCATAACAGTACTATTCTTTGCCTGTTACAGACTATGCTCTATTACGTCCCCTCCATTTTTTTTTCTCTCTCTCTTCTTTTCTCTCTCTCTCTCTCTCCCTCTGTTTCACACACTCTTACCCGCTCTTTCTCTCTCTCTCTCACACACACACACACACACACACTTTCTCTCTCTCTCTCTCACTCTATCTCTCTCTCTCTCTCTCTCTCTCTTCCCGCACCTCCCACACTTCTTCCCTTCTTTGTCTCTTTATTTTTCTGTTTGCTTTTTTTTCTCTCTCTCTCTCTCTCTAAACTAAATGGGGACCTATATAGCCAAACAAGCTCGGATTTTCCGTGGAAGACCATCAAAATATACTGTAACTGTATTGTTTTCATTTAGTATGTTATTTGACTTATTCCTTTATCTTTTGATATTATTCATTCAGATTTTGACTTTCAAATAAAACAACCATTCCTTGCAGACATGTACATCTTTTGTTGAAATCAATACTGACTTTTAGGCTATTTTATTGTCATTAATACACATATGCTTAAAGAAATGGGTTAAACGGGTATATAAAAACCATAATATTATGTGTTCCAATTGGCATGAAAATACACCGAGATGCTTTTGTTTTACTTATGTGTAGTCATATTATCATGACTGTGGCACAATCTAAAAAGAGTTGGGTAAAATTTACCCAACTAACAGGTATATACCTTTTTTTTACCAAAATGGGTACCCAACTCTTTCAAAGTTTAAACTTGAACAAATTCTAGGTTCCGCAGAAGCTTCACGTCATACCGTCGCAATATTACAGTGATATTGTTTAATATTCTCATTTTTAATGTTTGATATGCGTGCTAACGGTTGCTTCTCTATTAGTGTCATGATTCTTTATGATACGAGTTTTACTATATTTCATTACAAATGCAACTTCCACATTAACATCTGAATAAATTTGAAACAACATAATGTCATATATTTTTACAACACCGTTACTTACCAAGTTCATTGTTGCAATACGTAATTTACAGGCAATTCAGAGCATGACTATTGTAATATACATGTATGCTTTCACGAGATGTGTCATTACAGCCACCTAACATGTTTTATATTAAAACCATTGCTATTATTTCAAAAAGGCAAGCAGATGGAATAATGGAAATAACGCAAACGGTAAAGAAACTATATTCGGAATAATAAACTGAAATAATATTTTTTAACAGATAAGCAAACGTGTATAACATGTATTCCTCCATTGTTACAAATAGACACGACATCATTTTATTGATCAAGTTCGGTGTTAAAAGCTGGTGTTGGTGTTGAGGCAAAACTAGCACCAGCCATAACACCGAACCTGAAATGAAGCTGGTGCTGGGATTAACTTCACTAAGTGTCGAGCTATCAATAATGTGATTGGTATTATTTTAATAAACCCGAATTCGGTGTTGGGGCTAGAAGCAGCAGCCCAATTCACGCTCTCATCACCAACACCAACACCAACACCGAACTTGAAATCACCGGCCCATTGTCCACTACCAGGTTTAAAATAAACGCTCAATGATCATGCACAAAAACTGCTTACACATTTTTTTTTATTACATCATGCACATTATACCCATGCAGTATAACTTATGTTTGTTTTTGTTTTGCGTTTCTTTCTAAACAAAAGCATCAATGACATTAAAAGTAATTGATATCAAGCTTCCAAATAGGCTTTTCTCTAGAGGTTACCAATAACCTCACAGTAGGTGTGTGCATCAGTCTCTGGTACACCTTCACCAGTAATCACTAAATATTCCGGCATTATATCCCCATCAATCTTCTGAGTCGTCTGATCTTCCTGCCCGGTCTTTTCTACTTGCTCATAAGCATAAGGGGTGTCACTGTCTGATATATCTCTGCTCATTTCAGCCTCTGTTCCACCTTCTCCTGTAATTTCATGATATTCTGGCAGTGTATCCCCTTTCGATCATATGCTCATTTATGGCGTCCCGTCCGATCGGTCTCACCTGCTCATACGATGTATCACCATCTCTGGTAGAAACCCTCTGTATTGATGAAGATAACACTATCATAACCTTCGGCGTGAGCTTTCTCAACAGTTGTGATCTCCTTCAATCCAAGCCCAGTTTGTGGTCCTTCTGCATGTCCTGGGTTGCCGTCTAGAAAGAAATGTAATATGTAATGTAATAAATATTCCTTTATAGGTCCATAACTCCCATATTATGCATGTTATGTATGTAGGGCAGCCGCTTCACAATTGTTTCGAAAATATGCACAGCATTAGGAGTAAGATTTGTTATAAACGATCACTGAAAACTCAATAGGAAGTTTGTGTCCTCGTTATTAGATCACGGGGGACGAAGTATGAGAAATGCACGGATAGTGTATTCTAATGCAGTCATACACTTGAGTTGTAAGACAGATTTCTATATTTAATTGGGGAGGGCGCTGTTGCTAGCTGCTGCGCAGAGCCATCCATACAAAGAGTTTGGCCAACTCGGTTTCAGTTGGGCACAACATGGCGTATATTCCTTTGTTACATGCTTGCCTAACAAAGCAACATGCCGCCATATTGTTACCCACTGGAGCAGAGTTGGCCAAACTCTATGTATGGATGGCACTGCTGCTGCGAAGAGTCCCTTTATAAACGACATGGACGTCCTAATTTTTTTTTTTTTTTTTTTGGGGGGGGGACAAAATGACTTTCGAATTCTTTGTATTTAGAACTGATTTACCCAGGTGCTCATTGGAATTGAATAGAAATGTTGCGTAATAGTGGAAACAAATTGGCTTCAAATCATCGGTTGTCTTAACTCTTTGATAAAAGGGACTGTACTGCTGCCGGTCTATTATTTTTAAGGTCTTATATTTTGGATTTATTTTCCTCTTTTTTTTTTAAATTACATCGATGTTTAATGTTCTATTCATTCTTATTTCAGTATGCAATAACAAACAGAGCTGGAGCAGAGAGCCACTACTTCACATCATTGTACCCAGTGGCGTAGCCAAGACTTTTCAATGGGGGGGGGGAGATGTGAAGGATCCAACCGCATAGCCATGCAGGATTTCATTTTAGGGGGCGGTTGTGAGCAAGCGAAGCGTGCTTCACAGGGTGGTGGGTGAAGGGGAAGTTCCCCCCCCCCCCCCCCTCCCGCGCGAAGCGCGAAAGCTATAACGTTTTATAGCAAATTTGAGAGAAAGATAACGGCTCGTAGCACCTTTTTTTCGGCGGAAAGTTAGTTCGACGCCTGGACTGCTTTTCAGTTATTTGGACGCAATATTGCACTGTACGTAACAGGGATGGGTGCAGGGAGGGGTAGTTATTTCCCCCCTCACGCACGAAGTGCGAAAACTTTGACTTTTTAGCAAATTTGATTGTACCAAATCGATTTCAATACCAAACCATGCAAATAAACATGATTCATGCAAATTATTGGCTTAAGCTGTCTGCACATGATTTTCCATCGTCAACTTCTTTTTTCAAACCATAAACTGATTTGAAATAATCTTTAGAAATTTGTATTCAGTTTTGTAAATGTTTGATGCTTCCAAGAAATTTTTCACAGACATGGGTGTCGATCTGGGGGGGGGGGGAGATTGCCTGTATTATCATCCCCCCCCCCCCCCCACAAATTTTTTTTTTTTTTTTTGGATAAAATAAAAAAGAACTATGATACATTAACTAAAAAACTAATAATTATTTATACTCATTATGTTTGATCTTGAAATACTATCACAATCTTACTGATTAGAAGTAAGGAAATAAGAAATGTCATTATTTCAGTGCGAAAATATCGAAGGAAATTCGTTCGCTTGCATCGTTATTTTGTTGTATTTGCCGTCACTTTAGACAACATGTAATCACACAGAAAACCATTTTTGAATGCTCGAAAATGCAAGTTTTATAGACAGATTTTTGAAAAAGTCCCTGGTGGAGGAGGGGGGATACCTCCCTCCCACACATTCCCCCTGCTCGGTCGCTCCGCTCTCTCACCGGTCATCCCCCAGTCATGAACAGGGATCGACACCCCTGTTCACAGAGGAGGCATGCAAGCGTGAACTAGTCTTGAAAAAAGCCGAAGACCTGTATTTGTACATTTGCGTCCATGCCGCAGAATTTCAAACTAAGAACTATGAAAGTTCACACTGCGTTTCTTAGCACCCAACATCTAATGTATGGACAAGCGAAATGCAATCGCAATGTGCTATCGACCTCCGCGTGCTAAATAACGGCACGCGCGAGATTTCATCGAATGGACAACTCCGGTTATGAAAGAGGATATGACATACCGTACTCCTATTGTATACCGGTGCCTTTATCTCTTTTACTTATCGGAGTGGACTATCCCTGCCGGAAAGAACACAGTATCCCACGGTGTGTTCACAGTGTGAAACACAGTGTCAAATCATCTTCAAACAGTTAAATTTGAGCGTTTTAACATTGTGAATCACACTGTGAAATCGAACATCACTATGTGGACACTCTGTGGTAAACCACAGTGTGGAAGTGCCCACAGTGTGAAATCATCTTCACACTGTTAAATTCGAGCGTTTTAACATTGTGAATCACATCTTCACAGAGTCAACTATGTGAACACTCTGTGAACACACTGTGAACACACTGTGAACACACTGTGGGACTGTATTCTTTCCGGTGGGGATAGGTCTCCCTCCAGACAGAGAAGGCTTATCTACGCATAAGCCGGACTGTCCTGAAGATACGACACAAAAAACATCATGAAATAGAAGGACCGCATCATGGTCATTTAAAGTAGATATTCATTGATTTTTAAAACTGACTTAATTTTCATTATTGCGTAGGTGAAGCTTAGACCGGACAAGTTTGTCAAAATTCGACGCTTGCAAACATTCGAAGTAATGATTATTATCAATTACAAATTGCTAAAATACAGCCCCGACATAGCACCTGAACAGCTCTCCGAAAGCCGCTGAAATGTGTGACGTCAAAGGGAGGACGTTAATTGCACAAGCAGACGATGTCCCATAACATCTCACATATTTTCAGTGCCTGTTTTGTCATCTTCTCTTCAGTTATTTCACTTCACTAGCATTAGTCTATTATGTTTAATCCATATATTGCCTCACTCTAAACCCCGTGCATGGGTTTATTTGGATGGAAAATGAAGCGTTACAAGAATAAAGGAATCAGTTGCTTGTAAACAAAATAGACGCCATTTCATTCACAGCTGCATACACCGCTGGACGTTCGGCGTTGAATGAGGGATAAATACCGTCCTTGCAATCATTCAGCGGGCTTTTCAATTTGAAAGTGTGGTTTCTTTGATTGTTCATTAACCCTCATCCTATATATTTACAAACAAAAGATTTCAGTAATCAGAATTTGTTTCATTCCCATTTTAGAATGGTGTGAAATATGGGCACGTTTGAATACACTAAATTCTTTATAATTTGAGAAATAACTGCACAGCACTTATGTTCATTCTTTATGGGACGTCGTCTGCTTGGACAGGATTGTTCCCTTTATTGACGTCATTGAAACATTGTTATTTTTTTGGCGAAGCGCTTGTATATCGCAGATGCTGGGAGGTAGTTTTATTTGTATTATTGTTTAACTACCTGATATGTAGTTGACTTTAAACTGATACGATTGCTATCTGTTAACTTGCCAGTTTCTAGTGATACATTATTTATCATATTTGTGATTTTCTTTGAATGTGTACTTTAAACCCGGCCTGCGAACGCCTTCACATAATAGAAATGATAAAAAGAAGTAGAGAAACCCTCACGTAGATGGCGTCATTATTCGGAACTCAACAGAGCCATCTGTACGCAGAGTTTTGCCAACTTTTTTGGCAAGCATATACCACAAATGAGTATGCCCCATTTTGTGTCTAACTGAAAACCACATTGACCAAACTCTGTGTATAGATTACCCTGGAGCCCAATCGAAAACAAAAAATTCGAAAGTACAAAAACAACTTCTATCCAAATGAGAGAGTTCGCGGATCAAATGAACTTTAGTGGCTCATCCAGAGATTGTTAGACGAGAGCTGATTCTCGTACTCACTGCAGCTGTAGTACCACAGTGTACATTATAATATCATTGGATTATGAATATAAATATAAATATATATATGTACATATATATATAATGGTTGCGTAGCTTAAATCAAAGTTCCCCAGAGCTGCTGTCCTCCCCTATAAGCCAGTGACCCGGGTTTGATTCCCGGCGAAGACATTTTTTTCAACCTTTGCAAAAAAATTCAAAAAGGGAGGACAGCTCTGGGGAACTTTTATTACGGCGGCATAGCTCCGATTTTTGGCTGAATTGTGCACTTTGGTCTAAAAGCACCAAATTCGGTATAGTAGTAAAATGATACATACTGAACAATATTAGATATGGAAGCACTTTTAGAAACTAATTTAAGGGTTAATTTTAAAGGAAATTTTAATTTCAAAGTCTCCCAAATAAACTCCCTCAACTAGGTGTTCGTACCCTACGCTCAAAAAACCTCCATTGTTAGCACAGGTGGTGCCTCGGTGGTATATACCCTATATAATAAGAGCGAGTCTGTTTTGGTCGAATGGTGAGAAAGGTATATGTGCAGTATTTGTTATGGCTACACAAATCTATAGCTTGCATTCGCGGATGATTCACGTAAATAATCTGTTTTAAAAGCAATATATATTTGCATGTAAAGGCGTTTGTTTAAGGTCCATGCTATCACATGCAACAAGCATTCGCTCCTGGTTTCCAGAGAAATATCATAGGGGCCTATACTTACATGCAGAAATTAAATGAAGGCAAGGAAAATAACGGCATAAGTGGGGGAAATGAATGAGACGAATTAAGAAATGAAAAATATATTATTGTAGCGTGAAAAGGGTAGGTGTTAGAAGAAGAGCCATGCATTATTGGAGAACTGATGGATTGATATGAAGAAGATACGGTTAGCTTAAAATAATACGAAGCTTAATAAGTGGTATAGGAGATGTCAAAGAAGAAGAAGAAGAAGGGGATTATGATTAAGGAAAATGGAAAATGAATAAACGGTGAAAATAAAAAGTTCACTTAATTTATATATGATTTCATGCACCCGAAGAACAGTTTTTAGTGAAAAATATCAAAATAGAGCCAAATAAAATTTTTAAAGATCTTTCTCGGGACAAACGTTCATATGCAGCAAAAGAGAACAGAAAGTCACTACCAAAAGAAGGCATAGTATGGTTTTCTCATGTGCACCGTATTTTTTAAATCTTCAAATCTATCCATCTCTATAGTAATCTTTATGTTGTTCCTTATCTCGAATAATTCATGAAACCTAATTCGACAAGTGGAATGGTTTCACCATAATTATCTGCCGCAAGACGACTGGCCCACAGTGCTGTCTCAGAATTATAATTATAAAGGCCTATTGTAATCTTCTTTCTCCTGATATGCTTTATAATTATGTTTTGTGGTAATAAGTCCATGATTAAGCGGAAAATCTAAAGATCTTACAGTTCCACCAAGCTGTATTATCAAATTACACTGCCTAAAAAGTCGACCACAGTGACTATTTCATTAAAATATCGGGCATTGCATGTTCTGAATATAAGGACGCTTTTTCGTGTACACGAATAACATCACAATTTCATGGAAATTGCCCCATAAAACCATTTTTGGAAGTGTTTATATATCTGAAAAGTATCCTTATCCACTGGCGTACTGGTGGGGGGCTTGGTGGGCTGCAGGCCCCCCCCCCCCAAAAAAAAAGGTTCCCTGCAAAAAAAAAAATCAAATCAAATTACCTACCGGATATATGACAAAATTACATTTTTATTTTTAAAAAGGTCGATTGTTTGCTCACTCGTTTTGCTCGCTCGCAAATTTTTTAGAAATGGTGCCCCATGTGCCTATGCTCAGCCCCCTCAGTTTTTTGGCTCATTACGCCACTGTCCGTATGGGATACTTTACAGATGTGCCAAAATTTTACTTTTGTGGTTTAAGATAAAAGTGCACGATTTTCAGCTGTGCCGCCGTACTAAAAATGAAATCCTTTTGATGTTCGATTCGGCGGTAATTAAAAACAGCCTTTTTTTATATAACACAAGAACATGCACATATCATTTTTATTAATCGCACTTTCATGAAAGCATCTCCTGTAAAGCTATGGAAATATAAATTTATCCCGTAAGCCGTATATCATTACAAGGGCTGCGGAACCGAGTTTTTTTAGTAGACACGTTACAAAAAATCTCGGAAAAAAGGCTCGAAAATTGTCATCAATGAGTGAAATCAGATCAGCTCCCCCCCCCCCCCCCAATTTCAAAAACGCTCCCGGGGCCCCTGCATTATACATGTAGTACAAACTTTTTGTCTAGAGATAATCTAGGAAAATCCTTCTAATCCTATCCACTCCAATTGGGGGATGTCTTGTTAAAAGAGCGTCAATATCTAGTTCAAAAAATGTGTTTTCGTTTATAACATTGCCCTAAACACTTGTTATTCCTACAAGTGTACTAGGTAGGTTCTTTGAGACAAAAGTGCGTCATTCATTAGCTTTGACGTTTTGAAGTTCTACTATTGAGGCCCCTAATTTAAAGGAAATATTTTTATTCCCTGCTGTCATGGTTGTCCGTCCTGATAAACACTTGACGATTACGGCAGTCTCAGGGGCGTCGAACCTAGGGGAGGGAGCAGTTGCCCCCCCCCCGAAAATATTGGGGGAGGGGGACAGGTCGTTGTCTTCATTGCCGACCCCCCCCCCCCACCCGAAAACGGATCGACGCCCCCGGGAAGTGTGACTTAAATTTGCCAAAAACTCTAAGCACCATATCAGATTTTGTTCACATTGGATTTGTGATATATTAGCATCCCAACTTCAAAGTTTTTAGACATATAAAATGGCAAAATGATCTTTTAAAAAGAATTGTCAACTCTAAACTAAAACTACTTAGCAGCAAGCTAAACAGCGTACTTCGTCTATATCTTCGTAAAGCTTCTAGTCCAAAGAAGACTCGTCGCTAATATACGAGGTCCTCAACGCCGTAGCTGGAAGTACGGAATTTCTCATTGAATGGATCAGGACCGTGGTACAGACTCTCTTGTGGTAGGGCCCGAATTTGTTATAATAGTCCGGCAGATTGGTGAAATAATTGTGCATGTAGGTGGAGTTTTTGATGTTGAATAATTCTCGATATGGGGCCACCTAGAATTCGGGCCCTGGGTGCCAGTTGTGCCCATTTTATTAAAAACAAGGCTCTCTCAGGGTAATTTTCCTTCATAATTGATTTAATCATGTCTAGGTTTTAATATATTACGGATTATGGAGGATTTCAGGGCCTTAAGATTCATACAAGTGCTTTCGGTGCCTACATTTTCAAATGAAGGGCCATCCCATTTATCAAAATGTTACAAAGTCACTGATCTGTTGAATATATAGGTAAAATGCTTCTAAATGTGATCAGTCAGATATTATGTCTTTGAAATTAACAAGATATGTGGTGCAGGTGCCCATTATGACCAAAAAGGTCCACGAAAGGCACAAATTAGTCTATGCGCAAAATAAGAGTTTTATAGTCTTTGTTTCTAATTTTTATGGTAGACAGCAGTTTTGAAATCAAGTTCATATGAAAAGCCCACTTCTGCGGGCACATAGGCCCATCGATGACCCATTGAGATAATCCTTTTTGAAATTTTTTTATTGATTTATTCCATCACAAGAGGATGGCCATATTAAAAGTGGCTGTTGAAGTGTTGAAATATTCCTACATGCAAATATCTCTTGACTTTCGGCTTTAGAGGCAGTATAGTTCTGCCTGTGTGCCAGTGTGATTTAACTCTTGCTGTGCCAAGGGGTTTTACCGTACGAGATTTTACCAAAACGTGAACAATGCTCACTTTTCAAATGCTTGCACCATTCTAACCGTGTTTTGTATAACAAAATGATGTGTACAAAATAAGTAGGAAACTTATCATTCTTTTAATAATACCAGACATGTATATTTTACTCATTTTATGTAAAGAAACTATTGCAAATTGTAATAGGCTTTACTTTCAATCCTTTATATTCTACTCCTCATTTGTTTACTATTGTTTTATAGTCATATAGTGAGAAACATCCTCTGCCAAATCTGAATTTTCCCTGAAAATGTTTATGGCACCATATACTGTTTCTTAGACATTTGAAGTGCTTGATTCATGCTCTAAACTTTGATACAATTGAACACCGCATAGATGATTAGTGATGGAGCAATGTGCGACTAAACATAACTAGTATGTTTGTCACATATACGTGACATCGGCACTGTAAGAGTTAAGACGTGACTGTATGCATTTTATAGTTTACTATTTGTCTGAAAGCTTATAACTTTAGTTAGTACCGGTATGCTGAAAATGTCTATACAAATATCATTTTAAGTCTAACATTTAAAACATGTTTCTCTTCTCATTCTAGAGCTATACATGAACAAACTACATTAATATCCCAATGAAGCATAGAAATCTGATATTTTCCTAATAAATGTTATTATGCCAACATGGCCAAAGTACACTATAAGCAGACGCAAAACAACTAAATATATAAAAGTACAGTTTGCTTTTTGTTTTTCACCTGCAAGGCCATATTGAGAAAAAATGATATGCCCTTTAGATACAACTTAACCATGGTAAAATTTGAAAAGATACTAATGCATAACTATATTCTTTCACATCTGCAGCAACAACCAAAAGATGATACCCTTTAATAATCCATAATTCTTCAGCATATGATTTTCCACTTTGATGCTTTATTCCAAAATGCAAATTTATCACATGCAAATTACATTTTAACACCTATGCAGTATTTTCCAATTTATTGGCAATTTGGAAATGAAATGCCCCAATATTCCAAATTGGTCTCATTCTAAGATTTACCTTTAACTTAGTTTCATTGTGTTTTATCAAAATACATCCCTGTAGTATCCAGGAATTTCTATGGAACACAAATTTCTACCTTAATACCAAGTTATAAGTTTCAAGATACAACACAACCACATCTTGGAACAGACCATCTTGGTGAAATGAAGTGACCCTACACTAGAGCTATTCTGCTTATAAAATGTACACGCCTTGCCGATAAAATGCCCAAACTCAATGTAGGAATAGTTTAACACTTCAGTAGCTATTTTTAATTTTGCATCCTCTTGTGAGGGATTAAATCAAATTTTAAAAATGAATTGTCTTCAATTGGTCATCGATGGGCCATGTGCCCACTGCATTGGGCTTTTCATATGAACTTCATTTCAAAATTGCTGTCTACCATGCAAATTAAAACCAAAGACTAAAAAAAAAAAATCTTATTTTGCACATAGATTAATAAGGGCCTTTCTTGGGCCTTATTTTGTCATTACTTGTTACTTGTGACTTGTTACTTCTTGAAATAATCCCTGTTGCAGCTCACACTGGATGCTATACTGGGATAGTCATAATGGGAAGTTATACCACATATCTTGTTAATTTCAAAGACATGTCTGTCTGATCGCAATTAGAAATCCTACATATACTTAGTATATCAGGACTAGATATGAATAAATCATTTATGTGGAAAAATACCCTGAGAGAGAGAGAGAGAGCCATGTTTGTTTGTTTGTTTGTTTGTTGTTTTTTTTTTGGGGGGGGGGGGTTGTGTGTGTGTGTTTTGTTTTGTTTTTTAATGGCCTCATATCCAGAATTATTCAGCATCAAAAACTCTACCTACATGCCAAATTTGAAGCTTTTATGAAAGAGTGCACAATTCCTTCGATTTTCAACAAAAACCTGTAGGACTGAAAGAAAGACTGAGTCAGAAAAGACAGAAAAACAGAAAAAATCTGACAAAGATAAAGAGAGAAAGAAAAATAAAAAAGAAAAGAAAGTGATAAAAGCTAAAAGAAGGAGAAACTAAGGAGAAATAAAGGGGGGGGGGAGAGAGAAAAGATATAAAATGAAAAAAAGAGAGAGAAAGAACGCGAATGAACAATATGAAGAAGAAAACCCTAAACATACTCTAAAGTAACAAGGCATCGATCAGTGCCTGTTTATATTTTGGTAAGTAAAAATCCTGGACAAAGAGCTGTAGAAATTAGCATAACAGAGTATTGTCTACACATTCTTTCCTCTCTACTAAAAATCTGTTCTACCAAAGAGTACAGAATTCATTATTCTACATGCTCTAATTGGCAACTAAAACTCTCCCTCGTTTAATACATGATGGCAAGGTTCTTAGTAAGGTTTTATGAGTAACAATTGGCAGCTAGACATAAAAGGCTGTCAGTGCTGCACAAAGAATTATGTAAAGTAACTATTTGGCGTAATGTAAAATTAAAGAAAAAAAATAATCTGGTGTTTGGTAAATGAGATAAATTTTCACACTGCAGTACGGCGAAAGAGCCTTTTAAAGTACTATTAATTTATAGTACAGTGGATATGGATCCATACACTGGCGTAAATCCGGTCAAGGAGTGGGAGGGGGGGGGGGGGTATGATCGCAATATTGAGCGGAAATTTCCAAAGTTCGGGGGCATCCATAATTAATTAATTATTAAAAATATACCATCTCTAAACATTGGCATATATACCCAATATTGTGATTACATTTCTAGTGATTTCAATTATGTTTCTCTCTTACATGCTCTAATATAATTTACCTAAGCAACAAAGTTTGCAGTTGGGTTTGATGGCCTACATATTAATGTGGAGCGAGCGAAGCGAGCGAGCAATTTTTAAGATCTGTGAGGCTTCATGGTGATCAATAACATCTTATAAAGAGGAAAAACCCAGTTCTTAAAATTTTTAAACACAGTCTCGGCATGAGAGACTGAAAAGACCTCTAATAAGTAGCATAACAATATCAAATATAAATGTGAGCGAGCGTAGCGAGCGAGCATTGACGAAATTAAAGTAAAGTTGCTCTATATCAAAATCGCTATAAATTAGGGGCACAAATTATGGAGGAAGAAAAAAGGGCCTTTGTCAAGAACGAAAATGGCACTTATAAGATAAGAAAAGGAGCAGGAATGTGTCATATTGAAAAGAGCAATGATAAGAGGATGAAACATGTGGTATTTGTCGCACATGAATATTGGCACTTTACCAGAGGTGAAAAAGGCACTTATGAGAATGGAAAAGGGGCGTTTTATATAAAGGAAGAGGGGCTCTTATCAGAAGGAATACGTGTATTTCTTAGAAAGAAAAGTAGCCAGTGTCAAAATGAATTAAGGGGAACTTATCAGCGGTGTATAGGGGCACTCGTCAAAGATTGTAGAGTTCCCCCAGGCCAGGTTGCAGTATGACATCAAACTTTGAACATGGACTTATATTCTTTTATTCATCGACCAAAGAATCTGTCTGGTTTGGGCGGATTGCGAAATTGTAACCTTAAGTGAAAGTTAAACGGTAAGCTTGCTGATCAGAATATAGGCTGGGCTCTGTTGATACCAGGAAGGCATATAGGGGGAGGAGGAGGAGGAGGAGGAGGAGGAGGAGGAGAAAGTGGTAGAGGGAGAGAGGGGGAGAGAGCAAGAGAGAAAGAGAAGGGTAAAGAGAGGGAGAGGTGGAGGGGCGGCCTCTATTCCCCTTTCCACCCATCATATATGCTTCTCCGCTAAACGATACGAACATCCAAGCAGTTTCTGCTGGTGAAATTCATTGATTCATCAGCGACGCGAAAGTCATTTATTTGCACTCTCATTTTTAATCAACTAATAATGTCTTCGGCTGTGCTGTCGTCATGCATCAGTTACAACGTAGATAGCCTTTTTTATTGACTTCAATCTGACTTCAATCGGCCGAGTCAGAACATCGTTGAAGGGTTATTACTATGATTACCAGTGGATTATCTTATTCCCTTTTGCTCAATAGAGGGACTACCTGTAGCTTATATGGGGAATGGGATTAATGCATGCATTATCAAACCATCTTCATTTCTATCTCGTAGTCAGTTAACGTTTGAAGGAAAATAAAGAGCAGTTTTTTTTTACTGTGAATTTCCCTTATTTTTTCTTGTTGATTTAAAATATATGTCAAGTTTTTTTCCTGTCTCATATTGCTTTCATCACCATAAAATCAAATATTAAAGCAGTTGGTAAAAGTCGGAAAAGTCCAAAATAGATTTCCTTTAGTTTTCTTACTCTTGGGTCTTGGGTATAGTTGACCTGTCACGTAATTTTTTGAAATATTTATTCGTCTTTTGTAATGGCTAGTTTTCTAATACTTTTTCTTCATATTTCAAGGATAAGATTGTTTACAAAATTTTAATTAAGTGAATTAAGAAGCAAGATTTGGTTAATGTCGATAAACCTCGAAGGAACGAAAAATTGGGAACTCCTAAAGGGGGTGGGGGCGAATTTGTGCGCGCGGACAGATATCCCCGATATAACTATGCTGACCTCTTGCACTTTCCAAGCTAAATACCAAAAGCTAGATACAAGATGCACGCAAAAATACATTTTCACGAAATCCATGATTGCTATAAACAACTTGCATGACCTCTAATAGTACATTTATTACAAACACATATCATTCATGGAATCAATCACCATTGACACAAATTACCACTCTAGTTTTTTTTTTTTTTTTTTTTTTTTGGGGGGGGGGGGTTAAGTGTCTGAAAAAACATGCAAAATTATCATTCAATTCTTACAATTTTGGCCGTTCCAGAAGAAATAGTGTTAACCATATAGGATTTCAAAAATCCTTTAATAATGTCCTTGAAGCTTGGTGTTGCTCTACTGGTTGATTAAGCTTGCTAATTCTCTATAATGAATCAGTGTACCGTAATTTGTTCAAACGCTGTTATAGGTAATTGGAAATTATTGCTGCGTACCTTATTCGTCTCCCCAAAGACAAACTCACGAACAATAAGTTGATTCTAGCTTCGAGGGTGAAAGTACTGCTCCAGACAAATTACTTGTATTTTTATAGTTCTGATATATATATACCATTTTTAATTTGCATCCGAGACAAAACCTTCACTTCGGTTGATCATATTTGGTTCAATCGAAACGTTTGATAACAAGGAGTAATAGTTACCTTCCTGTAGGCAATGGTAGCGGCTATTGGGAAGTTTACCAGCAATAATGCATGTTTTATTGACATTTAAGAAATAGAGGTTTTCTGGGATGGTAAGTTCTTTCTATGGTATCTGATTGTCTTTGCCTTTTATCCTGTCTCTCTATGTTTCCTTCTGATTTACAGATTCTACGCAATAGTCACGATAGTATATTTCGACGGATCTATTCTATCATTTGTTCATCAGTTCATGAAAATTATGTTTACCTGTTCTCAAGAGGCTGACCCTGAATTTCAGCAGTGGGGTGGAGAAATTTGTTTTCATTTGTGCATGGATATGTTATCCATGGTTTGTGTGCGTTAGGTGTGGGTAGGGGTGTGTGTGGGTGTGTGTGTGTGTGTGTTAGATTTGTGTTGGTGGAATGGGTGCGCGTGTGTGTGTGTGTGTGTGTGTGTGTGTATGTGTATGTGTATATGTTTTGGAAGTATGAACATTATTTAGTAAAATATAAAAAAAAAACTACCGTGTATGATATGTTATTTGTGTTTTGAGGAGCAATACAAATTGACACATAATTAATCAATAATAATTAATCTTTCTTACTTTCTTATTCCTTCCAATAAATGTAGGGGAATCGAGCAAACAAATTCACAATTCTGCTTTTTCTGGCGATTCACCAGTTGTGTAGTGAGTATATCCGCCTCTTACAGGGGCGTTGCCTATATAAAGAGGAGTGTGTGGTTTAACATCACCCCCCCCCCCCCCTTCCTCTCTCTCTCTCTCTCTCTCTCTATCTCTCTCTGACCCCTCTGATCACACTCTCTGTCGGAGACTCCAATATTGTCGTCGACAAATTCTTAAATTTATACGTCACAAGATGGAAAAGAAAACTTTAGTAGGGTATCTAAGAGGGGTATCCGTGCACACCCCCCCCCCCCCCGACTAATCGAAACCAACTTTTTTTAAAATCTTCTTTATAATGTACTTTAAGATATTCAAGATGTTAACAAGAAAAAAAAGTTGCCTCTCTTGGTAAAAATAAGAGTTAAAGATGATAAAAATGGGCTTTCATTCAATTTCTTAGGGGGTCCCATTGTACCCTTTTGATAACGTTTTGTATGATTGTAAGATTTCATTGAAACCTGGTCATCGTATTTAGAATTATATTCCGCACATTTTAATAACAACCAAATGTATGTACCTTACTGACCGTTGCCATGGCAACCGCCTATTTCAATAAAAACCAATATGATTTTAAGAAGTTATTTATATTGTGGGGTGAAAATTGATTCAGTTTTTAAACTTTAGATTGAATATGGGTTTGATACAATATTTAGAGACAAGAAAAATATCGTACATCTCGTTGGTGTATATAAACACCATTTGATAATGGTCATCTTAATTGCTTACCAGCAGAGTACCGCATTATATAAACCTCCGTTTTGAGGAAAATTTGAGATTTTTCGACATCTGTCAACACATAGAACACATCAGGGACCGCGGAGCGTTTTTGAAAGGGGGTGGGGGCTGATCTAATTTCACTCATTAATGCCAATTTTCGAGCCTTTTCCCGAAATATTTTTTAACGTGTCTATTTTTTTTTATTTATTTTTTTTTGTAATTATTTTTTAACGTGTCTACCCCCGGCTCCACGGCCCATGCACATAAACAGTTACCTTATAGGCCATAATGTTTTATCTCATGATCTTAATTCTTTAGTGTAAATGTGAGTTAGATATAATAACAAGACTGGTATTGTTTGTAAATCTGATACACCCAAATAAGATCAGGTGTGATTATTATTTCTTTTTAAATCCAATATCCTAACCTCCGTGGCTTCAGTGTACTGTGATGGTAAGCTGTAGACACTATGATTTGAACCTTGAAATTGCAACACTGAATATTTGATGTGAACTTAGTGGTGATTGGACATCATTGACAAAAATCTGATTTCACAATTTTAGCCTCAGTGATGAAACTGAAATCTGATTTTTAATCAAAAATAACACATTCGGCTTTGTGTAGACGTTGTAATTTAGGATGCATATCCTGCTGGATACATTTTGTAGAGTAGTCATTAGATATCGTTAATTATCATAATATTGTGATCTTTCAACAACAAAAAAATCTCTATCTTGATAACAGTTGTAAAAGATTGAAGAAAAGAAATCACAACATAATACATGTAGTTGTAACAGTTCTGACCGATAAAATAAGTATCGTTTTTTTATGATGCTTGTCGACAAGGGCGTCGGAAGCTTTTTTGAAGTTGGGGGGGGGGGGGGAGGTAGCTGAAGCACATTTCTGACAAGCCCCCCCCAAAAAAAAAAAAAATAAATAAATAAATAAATAAATGAAATAAATAAATAAATTAATTAATTAAAAAAAATTAAAAAATAAAAAATTAATAAATAAATAAATAATACAAAATAAAAATAAGGTCATCGCCGTGTTAGGTTGTCCTTTTTACTCAAAAAATTCTCGGACAAGCAACAAAAAGAAAAAAAGAAAAAAAGGTGGGTGGGGGGGGGGGTTATCAGCACAAAATAAGGGGCTTTCAGCAATAAAAAGTGGGGGATATTCCCGCCCCCAACGTTTTTGACAAGCCCCCCCCCCCCCCCACCTCCACCACCCCCTCACCCCGTTCTACGCATATCTTGTCGAGACAGTGGAGTTTGCTTTTCAGACGGGGATAGCAGCTCAATTACATTCAAATGATTCTATAATGCTTGATAAAGTTTTGCAAACATTGGCCTATTTCTCTTTGTCAACCTCAAAACACAAATTAATCTGACAAGATGATTTTGTGGTTTACAACGTGGAAAATGTTATCCAGTGGATCCAAATTTCTGCATATCCATAATGATATCGTAGCGTCCAAAGCATATTATGCTTAGGCATGCTACTAAAATAAGGCAATTTTTAACACGTTAGTTTTGTCATTTACTCACTGCATGAATGTTTAAAATTATTTGACTACTAAATTAATTAAGCAATACATAACATCATATTCTCTTTCTGTTAAGGCATTCTGAACTGGTATTTTGGTATAGTCTTACCTCTTCTATGCAAGTAAATTAGGTTGGTTTTTATTTACAAAATGAAATTCTGTACTTCGGTGATGAAAAGCTAAAAATTTGCGACAGCAAGTTTAATCTTTTTAAGATCTGTATAAATTATACATTACAGAAAGTCAAAACATATACATGTAGTGTACATGTAAACACAAAACGGTCATTGAAGTAATATTCACATATTCTGTATACAGTATTTGTACTCTTTTATCAGTGTGCAATCCCATAGTTGTCAATGATGTCCAATCACCACTGTGTTCACATCAAATATTCAGTGTTGCAAGTTCAAGGTTCAAATCATATTTTCTAATGCTTACCACCACAGTACGTTGAAGCCATTGAGGTTACGACACTGGATTTAAAAAATTACCAAAGTGGTAGTTTGTATTATTCATAATTTTGTTGAATACCTCTAAAGTTATGCATCATTATATTCACAGAAATATCTCCTCTCAGCATATTTCATTCATCATGAGCAAGCTAATATTGGTTGTTCCAGTTAGAAAGAATAAAGACATCTCTAGGCAGAATTTGTGACATAATCGGCTGAACAAATAAAGATTTTAAAACGATCATAAAGAAAAAGATAAAGAATAATAATCACTCCTGATCTTCTTTGGATATATCAGATTTACAAACAATGCCATAACTGCCGGCAAGCAGTGGATGACAGATTCGCCGATCCCGCTGGTTCCAATTTTTTTCTGCTTGCGATTTTCATTGCAGATCGAGCATACGATCTTTAACGCTTGCAGTAATGCCTAAAAAAATGTTTACAAATTAAAATTCCTCCCATTAAGCTTCTTCATTTACAAACACTGTATTAATCTGTACCAATATGTCCACCATTGTGGAGGACTGGCATGGGGGTAGTGTTGAAACAACCATAGTTTATCTCCCCCCCCCCCCCCAAGTATGCCATATCATAATTTATAGACTATGCGGTTTTGTTGCTGTATTCATGTTATAAAAAGAATTAAAATACAGTTACGATATCAATCATGCAACTGGATGCTTTCACGTATTTGTGCACAGGACAGAAAGTCGCTGCAGATTCAGTCCATCTGTCTCCACAGAAGGCCCGCTGTAGCGATGGATTCGGTCTCAACTATATACACACTCCCAATGTTCAGTCATTGTAAGGAGAAGCAATACAAGGATGGCAGTATCATCCAGACTATCCATAAGTTGATACCAGATTCCCCTGCCGAAGGTACCCGATGTAGAAGAAGGAGTAAACTCGGTATACCACCAGGGCGAAGAGTCTGCCGATTCCCAGGTGGGTAGGAAAGTCTGCCAAAAACGGCGCCGAAATTTGTAAGAAGACAAAAATATAATAATAGCATTCCAAAGGGCTTTTAAACGTCTGAGTATGCTTAAAGCCGGAGACGTAGCTCCCCCTCCCCATCAAATGGGAAAAAGTAGGGTAAAATATCTGGATCGTAAAAAAAAAAGAAAGAATGGAAAAATGAAAGAAAAGGAGAGTGGGAAGCAAAGCGAAAAGAGGATGGTATGACCCACATCCACACCGACCCCGTATGACCCACATCCACACCGACCCCTTACTGGATGGCCTTGTTATGTACTCCATTCAATTAGTAAGTCAGGTCATCTTTCCTCAGTCACCACACTCGAAATGTTGATGGTATCCGCCCCGACCCTTTGCCCCCGTCTCGTATATTATGTTGCCTATGTCGGCCTTAAACTCGAATTAAGAATTTCAGTCACTTCCATTACCCTTGTCTATCACTCTCTAACGATGCAACAGATTGCCTAAGCAATCCATGTGAAATCGGCTGGTGTGAAGAGACCATGACAGGGTACCAATGCAACAACCCGACTAGACCCCATGTCCCAACCGATGGCACAATGAACCCACCTGTCACTATTACCACCAATGATCCTGATAATACCAATCAAACGCTGCCGGGTACTGTTCAAACCGAACCCTACCTCGAAACGACCAATAGCATCGCCATCACTGTAACCCAGAGCACTATGCCAGAGCAAGCAGCTGTCACTATTTCTGTGCCTCCTGCTAATTGTGTCACAGTCGGTATGTTACCCTCTCATAAGATTGGTAAAACGTTACTATCTACTCCTACATAACCAAGGGAGATGTAAATAGTTATTTTGTTTTATTTTAACTTTCAATTATTGACGTTAAAAATATGCACTTGCACTTATTAAAACTAGATTGTTATTCTAGGTAGACAGAAACGCTAGTTTGAATTAAACTGACTTTATTTTGCTACCGAATGTTAACTATGTAAGCAATGACAGTATTTAAGAGTAAGAGTAGGGTTGTATGAGGGTAAATATAGGAGCTAGGGTTCTACTATAACAAAATTAAACAATTATGAGGTTTCTTATACGATTACATCAAATTTACAACAAAAACAAAACAAAAAATTATTTGTTACTGATAAAGTAGATGGCTTATAACAAATGACAAAATTAGGGGCTTGGGTGGTTAATAAAATCTTACATATTAGTGATAGATATTCAGTGCCGTCACCAGCTTTTTTCAAGGGGGGGGGTGCCTTTTGGAAAAAAAGAAGACAAAACTTACCAACTCCAATGTCAGGCAGTGGTGCTAAGGTAGATATGAATATAACAACACTGATACTAAGAACATGTAGCCCTTTTCAAAAGACACCCCCCCCCCCACCCGGCGACGCCCCCTCCCCCCAATTTTTTTTTTCTGCACCCCTCCTGGCGACGCCCATGATATTGGTTGAATTTTGAGATTGAGTCTGTCATCCTGGGCGTCGCTAGACAATTATGAATGGAGGTATATCTGACTAAAGGGCCGACAAGTTCGTGAAATACTAAGTAAAGAAATTTCTCGACAATTTTGCAACAAGTAAATACGGGGGTCCTCGAACTTCCAATTGGTCGGCAAGAGAAAAGATGTCATCAGATTTGCAGATACACAGAGAATAAGTAGTCAAGTATACAGAAATTTGCTCCCCCCCCCCCCCCCGCACGACACCCTTAATTGCGTGTCATATCAATGTAGATGTAAAACATTTGTATCATGTATATAGTTCGTTAGATATTTTAACACAGATTTCAACTTGTATATCTGTGATTCCTTCTACAGGATGGCTGCAGGGTATTGGGAAATGCTATCTATTCCCTGATATTGCCATGTTTACTTGGATTGAAGCGAAGCAATACTGCGAAGGCCTTGAGCCGGTTACCCTAGGAGGGGTGGAGATGTACCCCTCCCTTCTGGTCCCAGAAAGTGATGAAGAGGTAGAAGTTCTGGATAGAGTTCTTCCGGTACGTCGTTCTTGGATCAACTGTGAGAGGACACTAAACAACTCGTTTTCGTGTAAAACGAACCGAGAGGAAAGTACTACCGAATTTCGAAGTAAGTCTAGTCGTGTACACTGTTTCGCTTTACATCCCTCTCTCCAGCGAAGTAAAGTGTTTCAGCTCACAATATTCTGACTCTTTTTTTTTTTCTTTTTTTTCCCCGTTAATTTCTCTGGCTATAATATTTCATTGGCCTTTTTTTTTTTTTTGGGGGGGGGGGGGCTTTTGTTTTGCCTCTATTAGCTTGTTTTTCTAACTTCGGTCCCATCTTGTCCTATCAATCAACTACAAATAATCTCACTTTCCTTCTGTTTGTACGTACTTCTTAAAATATTTTAAAGAACGGGCTTGACCATAGTTTTGCCCCCCCCCCCTTTCTTTGAACATTTCTTTTAATATCTGTCTCTCTCTTTCTCTTTGTCAATCACATTTACTTAATACACAACACACACACTACCACACACACGACCAACCGACCCCCAACTCCCCCCCCCCCAATACACACACACACACACACACGCCCACACACACACACCCACCCACGCACACACACACACACACCCACACAGGGAGAGAGAGAGAGACTCACACAAACACACCCTTTGTCATGTTTGTCCATGTTGCCACTTCGTTTTATCCCCCGTGGTGTATACGCAATAATTGAAGCCTTCTAAGTGAAACGTATAATACAGAAAAAGATATATTTTCTTTTTTGCTCATGTCTTGATTCTTTCAGATTGGGATGAAGGTGAACCGAACAACATCCTAGAGATCTGTGTCATTGCGCGGCCTAATACCAGAAATAACAGAACTGAATGGAATGACGTGCATTGTGATATCAGGCAGGAAAACTTATATTTTGCATGTCATATTCATTTGGATAAGTTGAGATGAAATGAATTAGAGAATAAAGGGCTACCTTTTAAATCACGGTTTATATGACAGGGGCGTCGTCAATATGGTGTGTGTGTGAGTTTAAAAAGTGGGGTCTAATTTAATTAAAAAAAAACGTCTGACAAGCAAAACAAAACAAAAGAACAAATCAGAATTTTGGGGTTTTGACTTACATAAAAATATCTCTGCCAAGCAAAAAAAAAAAAAAAAAAAAAAAAAAAGTTCCGAACCCCACTGATAACCCGCCCCCCCCCCCCCGGGATCCGCCCTTGTAGGATGGGGTGATGTATGTCCGCGCACATTTGAAAGTATATATAGAAGCTTCCTAGCTAATCCATTATATTTCACGGCTAATTATAGTTTCGGAAATATCTCAAAGTTGATGTCGGGTTGGAACGCAAACCACTTGGAAGAAATAAAGAATGAGTCCAAATATCTCGTACGACAGTTTACAGATGATTTTGTTAAAAATCGAAATCCGTAAAATGAGAGGCAAAATATCATACCCTGTAAAACTAAAATGGGGACAAATTTTAAGAAATCTCTGACAAGCAAAACAAATAAAGATTTTAAAAAAGTCTAATATCAGATATTACGGTGTTTTTTAATCCAAAATAATCTTGCAAGTAAGAAAAAAAATGTAATTTCATTGTTAGGTGCCTTTTTACTCCTAAATATTCTGCAAATAGCAAAACAAACTCCTCATATTTTCCAGGAGTGTATCTTTGTACGGGGGTATAAAATTTCTGTTGGGGTATAATTAAGTGGTACAATCTTTATGTGTACTTAACTGTAAGGTATGCAAGATTAAGATTTGCCGGGGTACCAATGCCCCCATGAAGAATGACACTCGAGAAAATGTACGACACAATGTCAGCTGTTTATCCTTGCATCATGTCAAGATATATAGAATTATCATTTAAGGAGTTGGATTAAGAGTGGAATATTCTTAAAATGTATCATTGTTTAATCTTTGTCGTTTGTTTTACCTGTATCATGTACAGTATAATAGATTTATCTTAAAAATGTTGGTGTTATATAAAATGTATTTAGATTTATGAACATTTATTTTTTTCAAGAATAAGGTATCCAACTGCCCTTTCTCAGTGTACCAACTCAATGATAACTTTTTACAAATGAAAATTAAAAAAAATTATCGAGTATTCACCCAAAAAAAGGGGGGGGGGGGGTTAAGACTTGATTTATTCAATGCTTTAATATCAATCGTGATATGCATACAGGAATATTTTATAACTTTACAAACGAAATGACCAAACTCCCTTGGTTTTAGGGGAGAAAAACAATTTTGTAACCGAAAATAGATTTTCATAGAATCAAATGTAATTTCTCTCAATATTAAATATTACAAATAAATGATACATGTCAATTATCTTAGACATGAAATATCTAATAGCTAGGTAGTAAAATAGGAAAACACTCTAGTACTCCCGACCGCTTGCATAACGACGCAACGAAATATGATGTGCCATTTGTAGGGGTTTTTTTCCAGCATGTTTTCATTAATTCATTGTTATTTTGCAGGTCCTATCAATGCAATGCATAAATATAAACAATTAATCATTACTTTAATTAAAGGCAGTTCCTCACAAATATTCTATTCCATTAGCAGAGCGCACGATTTGCCTGAGAGTGACTCTTTACTTGTATGCGCAGACAAAGAATGCTCATGCCATATGCTGGAAGAAACTTTAAAACATTCAGGTAAACGTTGCGTAATACATGTACAGTCATTGGAAAAATTGGCCTACCAGAACCTCCCCCCCCCCCCCCCCCCCACCCCCTCAAAAAAAAAAAATGGGGGAGCATTAAAAGCATATTGAAATAGGACCTGTATAATTATGTGTATTGATATAGTATCGGGAAAATATTATATCATGAGAGATTTTTTCTTCAAGTAATTTCTATGAATACTCCTTACGTTTTAAGTAGTAAGTGTATTTATAGCATCAGAAAAACAGTGTATGACTAGAACTTTATGATTTACATCAGAATTATGTTTTCCTTTAAGCATAATAAAAACGAAACTTACACAAATATTGACGTCTGCTTGTTTTACTATCGAAAATGCAAATTGAAAACATGGATTGGAAAGCTATATGGTTTATGATTTTCTTATCATTTCATGTTGATGTGTGTGTGTGTGTGTGTGTGTGTGTGTGAAGAGAGAATGATGGAACAGTATGAAGCAGGTCACTCGGTCTATTTACAAGCTTTGGGGAACTTTGCTTTAAGCTACGCAACTATTGTTCCCTCGTTTTCTTTCGCATTATATATATAAAAAGACACAATAATTAAACAAAAGTATGCTTTAGTCCAACGGTTCATTTATTCCTGACACGAATTTGTTGACACTTCCCAGTGCCTATAACTTCAGAAGGTTATTAAATTAGTAGTCTGTGCTATCAGGTAATCGTAAAAATGCTCGTTGATTTACGACCCTTAAACTGTTTCATATTTTGTAACTGCATAAGCTATTCTGGATAAAGGTTTGAAATAAATGAGTAAATAGATAATTAGATAAATAAATGAATACATAAATAATAAATAATTTTTAAAAAAATATTAATGATAAATAAATAAATATCTTTTGTTTGACAATACCCAAATTTCATGATTCATATAGTCGAGATACAAAGTCGAAATTGGAGGGTGATGTGAGATTAGATAAAGTCGCATGGTATAAATAGGCCTATGTATAATATGGTATAATGATTTTTTAAAGTGTTAATAATAATAATAATAATAATAATAATAATAATAATAATAATAACAATAATAATAACAATAATAATAATGCTGATAATAATAATTAAATAATAATGATAGTAATGATAATAATAACAATAATAATAATAATAATAATAATAATAATAATAATGATAATAATAACAATAATAATAATAATAATAATAATAATAATAATAACAATAATAATAATAATAATAATAATAATAATAATAATAATAACAATAATAATAATGCTGATAATAATAATTGAATAATGATAATGATGATAATAATAACAATAATAATAATAATAATAATAATAATAATAATAATAACAATAATAATAATAATAATAATAATTAATAATAATAATAATAATAATAAAAAATAATAATAATAATAATAATAATAATAATAATAATAATAATAATAATAATAATAATAATAATAATAATAATAATAATAATAATAATAATAATAATAATAATAATAATAATAATAATAATAATAATAATAATAATAATAATAATAATAATAATAATAATAATAATCTCAGTCACAGGATTGTTATCTTCCTGAACCTGCAAGTCGAGATGACCCAAACTGAAGAAAAAAAATGTTGAGGCATTCGACCTTCTCTCATTCCCCACCTTCCAGCCACTGATTAGAATGTTCATTCTCTATTATCATGATTATATTATTGCGATCATTTCAGTTACATGTTGTTTTTTGTGAACTTACTTCAATAATTGTGATTATTTATACAATGTCTGAAAGAAGGTCTCAACTCAATCCTCTGATCTCATCATTGACCAAAGGTTGGTTGGTTCTTGGTATGATGGCGCTCCTCAATCTCTTCAGATTATAGGAATAGTGTGTTGCATTGTGCTATAGAGGGCGGCAAAGTACATCCATCGAGCGTGTCGTAAGAAAATACAAAAATAAATAAGAAGGGGGAGAAGGGGACGGAGAAATAAAGAAGAAGAAGAAGAAGAAGAAGAAGAAGAAAAAGAAGAAGAAGAAGAAGAAGAAGAAGAAGAAGAAGAAGAAGAAGAAGAAGAAGAAGAAGAAGAAGAAGAAGAAGAAGAAGAAGAAGAAGAAGAAGAAGGAGGAGGAGGAGGAGGAGGAGGAGAAGGAGATGGAGAAGGAGAAGGAGAAGAAGAAGAAGAAGAAGAAGAGGAGGAGGAGGAGGAGGAGGAGGAGGAGGAGGAGGAGGAGGAGAAGGAGACTCATATAAGACCCCCAAAGCCTTCTGGTATCCATGTGTATTTAATGTATTATTTTATAACACAAGGTACCCCCCCCCCACACACACACACACGAAAAGTTTCGAAAAGTTCCTCCCCCCCCAAAAAAAAAAAATGGAATTAAGCAATCAATCATTTAATAATCTAATTAAAATAAATAAGTAAATGAATAAATGATTAAAATAAAGTTTTAAAAAATTAAAATTTATGCTTTACTACCTATGCTCTGTAATTAATGTTAAGTTCTAATGCTCCGCTCGGTTTCTACTCTTCCTCGCAGAGTGATATATAAGCCTACGATTTAACCCGTTGACGACGGCATTGCTGAGCTTCTAACACTCTCCTGAAACGAGATTAATATGCTTCAACACACACGAAAGAGTACATGAATGTCCTGTGATAAGAAGAAAGAGAAGGAGTAGTTCTGGCTAGCTAGGAAGAAGGAGGGTGCCTCTTTTAGTCGCAAAGATAGAAAATTACGGATAAAGCTGAAAATATGAACTGTATGGCAGACTTGATAATATGAAAACGGGAAAAGGTTAATATTGATTTATATGGAAAGTTTGTTGGAGTATGAAAACCTGATAATTATAGAACGACCAAAAAAGAGAACCTTTTAAAAGTGATTATTCTCATGCTTTATTATCATTGGCAAGCTTTTGTTCCATACTTATTATAGGTTTCATCAAGTAGTTGTCTAAATTAAAGGTTGTTCTCTTTAGGAACCTCTTTCCTTTTAAAGGCTTTTATTGTTCTCCAGGACATTTATGTGTTTCTAGGAAGATAAGTTTTATGTAACTTTTGTAACTTCTCACTTTTCTATTTTGACCATTTTTTTGTGAGGAAAGTTTTAATTTTGGGTATGAAATAAAACGTTTTTATTATTATTATTATTATTTTATAGGGAGGGAGGTGTTATGAATATGCAAATTGTTTTGAATAATGAAGTTGTGATTGATAACGTCAGAGAGAACGCAACAAATAAAGTCGAAGATTTGCAGGAAATAAAATGCCTGATTTTAATTTTTGTCATGATCTATGCTGTTGGATGAGGGGCATAAGTAATCAAATATCTTTCGCAATCGCCCCCAAACTAACAATGTTTTTATGCAGAACGCTTACATCAAAGACAATATATTTTCTTTACTTTGGAGCTCAGTATTATAGAGCCTCAATTGATTACTCCGAAACTCCAAACAAAATAATAATACTAAAAATATATGATATGCTGATATCAGACTGCAAATTATGAGAAAGGGACTGGGCAAGCTAAAACCATTATTTGCAACAAAATAGTGTATTTGAAGGGGGAAAGGGGCAGTTTGTCCCTCCCCCTCCCCCATGACAAATTTTCAACAAGTAAGAGAAATCTTTATTAGTGATTTTTTAGTTAACTGAATATGTACATTGTACAGGTACATTGTAAAGCGCTTTGAGAGCTAGGGCCTACGGTCCTGAAATGCGCTATAGAAAAACGAACTATTATTATCAGGTGGTATGTCGTAGACATATCGCCTCTTAATTTCGTCAGAATTTTCTTTATTATTTATTATTTATTATTTTTATCCTCAAAATTTTGTGCGCACGATATCTCAAAATTGACAAGATTAATTTCCGTCATTTTCATACCAGTTATAAAGCCCATAACGAAGATGTCACACGAAACTTTTCAAGGTCATCAGGTCATTGTGACGTCATCCAGGCGCCATTTTGTAAAATCACATTATTGATCATATCTTCATTACAAGTCATCAAAAATGAACTCTATTTGGTACACATGAACTTCAGTTCAAGGGTCAACATCACATCTCATCAAAACGCGCGCGCGCGTCATGACGCGCACGTACGCGCGCGTCAAATTTTAAAATTGCTCAAAATCACCCAGGGACCAAACCAGAGTACGTTTCAGGTCATTTTAAGCATTTCAAAAATTTGCGCGCGCGTTTTTGTGCGTTACGCCAGTACGCAACGTAGAATTGCCGTTTTTTTCGCATGGTTTGTCTTCTTGACACCATTCTTGACCATTTTCAACTATTTACACTAATTCTCGACCTTTCATAATGCCATAAGGGCGCAACGAACTTTAAAATTCGTGCGTGCGTCAATAGGCAAAATAATGTAAAAAGTGGTAAAAACATGCCTATCTTGAATCCGCCATAGCTCGTTAGAAAGCCTGGAGACCCCCCATTTTTTGTACATTTCCTGAAAGCCTGTAAGTTGTAAATCAGAATTCATGAATAAAATTCTCCACATGTATGTTGTGACGTCATCATATTTGCATATAAACTCAAAAATTCGATTTTGAAAAAATGAAGTCATAAATTTTGTATTCATTCGACAATATTTCACTCATACTTGGTCAATTTTCTTCCAAATTTCGATATGTTGTAGGGGAGACAATTCCCTACAAGATTAGTATTCACCATTTTTCATTTTGACAAAGGCATCATGGCGTATTTTTGCTATGAAAGGAGGCATGTCAATTTTTCACATTTTGCGTGTATTCTCTATGGGAGATGACTTTTCTCAAATCATGATTCTGCATGCCAGTCTTTTTTGAGCCGAATCTCCGTCATTTTTGCTCTATTTTCCCCAAAATTTCAGTATGTGATAGCTGAGTCTGTGTGCTACATACATACGCACACACACCTACACACACGCACATATATGCATAAAGCATGTCATGATTATGCACTGACATTCTACAAGGGGAAGGAAAAAAAAAGGAAGGGGAAAGAGGAAAAAGAGGGGGAGAATGGAGGTGCAACATGAGAATTGTACGGAAAAGAGAAATATTCACGAAGAGGCAGTGAGAAGAAAGAATAGAGAGAACAATGGAGGGTGGGGAAGTGTCTTAAACCATATTATTTGTAAGATGAAGTGAAATATTTTTTCATCCTTCTTGAGAAGCTAACGAGAGATGCAGAGTATTTTATTGTGTCAGGGATAACGTTCCACAGCTTGGGTCCTGAGTACCGGATATTATGTTGGAATAATAGGGTTCTGTGCTTGGGTAGATGGATGTGATTTGCGTGTCTGGTTTCGTATTTATGACTAGTAGAATTTAATTGAAAGAGATTACAAAATTCTTCAGGAAATAAATTGTTTGTTTGTACATCTGTACATAAAAATGCTTTGTTGATGTTTATTTATATCGGTAAATTTCAGTATGTTAAATTGTTTGAACAAATGGTCGACGTGACACCGGGGAGCAGTACCTGTAGTTATACGAATTATTTTCTTTTGTAGAGTGATTAGTTTTTGCAGTTTGGAGGTTGTAGAGTTCCCCCAGGCCAGGTTGCAGTATGATAGATATGGTAGAATAAGAGAATTGTAAAGCATACGGAGGATGTTGTTTGGTAAAATGTGCCGCAGTCTAGAAATGATGCCAATGTTTTTAGAGACTTTGTTTTCTGTTTCAAGAATATGTTTTTTTCCAAGACATAGAACTGTCGATGTGCACACCTAGAAATTTTGTGTTTTCAACTCTAGATAGTAGTACGTTGTCGAGATATATGGAAATGCTGTCTAAATCAATGTTTTTATTGTTGTGAAAGATCATATAGTTACTTTTTTTTTAGATTGACAGACAATTTATTAGCCCTAAACCACTCGCATACAAGGCTTAGCTGTTGATTAACATTACTGCACAGTGAGGTAAAATTTGATCCACTACATAAAATATTCGTGTCGTCGGCATAAAGAACAAAAGTTAATGTTGCTGTTGATTTGAAGATGTCGTTTATATAAAGAATAAAAAGTAATGGACCAAGCAACGACCCTTGAGGTACACCACATGTGATATTACTCATGTTTGAGACAACCGAGTCAATTTTAGTACACTGGAGGCGATTTCTAAGATAACTGGCAAACCAGTCGTGTGCTATGCCACGGATTCCATACATGTAAAGTTTTTTTTTTAGTAGAATTGAGTGATTAATGGTATCGAAGGCTTTCGATAAGTCTATAAAGATTCCAACTGAATATCGATTTTTTTTTCAAATGAGTTTGTTAGTTTAGATAATGCTGGTGTATATACAATACGTTCGAGAATTTTAGAAAAAACTGATAGAACAGATATTGGCCTATAGTCAGTAAGCTGTCTTTTGTCCCCAGCCTTAAATATAGGTGTGACTCTAGCGATTTTCAGTTGGTCTGGAAAAATCCCTTTATTAAGTGATAAATTGAGAATATGACACAGCGGTTTAGATATATACTGAATCGCACTTTTAATTA
The DNA here is from genome assembly GCA_025618425.1 of Heliocidaris tuberculata. NCBI lineage: Eukaryota > Metazoa > Echinodermata > Echinoidea > Camarodonta > Echinometridae > Heliocidaris > Heliocidaris tuberculata. The sequence continues at coordinate 28,273,436 of CM046841.1, forward strand.
CCCTGGGACTGAATTCGTCTAAACCTGCAGATTTATTATTTTCAAACGAGCTGACAATATTACTTATTTCATTTTCATTTGTAGGATATAAAAATAGAGAATCATCAGGCGGAATGTTCATGTATGTCCGAAAGTCAGTATTACACTGTGGTATTTTATTAGCAAGAGTCGGACCAATGTTTGTGAAGAAATCGTTAAATGAGTTACTTATGCAAGGGCGTAGGCTGGGTTTGGGCATGGGGAGGTGCACATCTTGGGGAGGTGGAACTAAAGTTTAGAAAATTAGAATAGATATCACATCACAAGTAAGCTTTTCCTGGACGATACAGTGTAGGTTATGTAGGTGTTTAAGTATTGTTCAGAAAATTATAAAGCTTGTGATTTGGTACCTAGCCTATAAGCTGCTTTGTTAATCAAATGATTGCTTACCTGATGTCAGTAATCATTCAATCAGCAAAATATCATTCAACAAGTCAAAACTATTTCCAGTAAAAACATTTACTCTTGAAGATGGCTGGTTTTATTTTAATTTAAATGTCGATTTAATCTCAGCTTATGCTGAATTCTGTCAGGCCACATTGCCTCCTTGATTACAACACATCTAAATCCAAGATTATGATGCCTAGGAAGGTTCATAATGTTAGTTTTAAATATACTAATAATGGTCAAGGGTTACAAAGTACATCAACTGAGAAATACTTGGGTCTTGTGATAAATAACACTTAAAATTGGAATGATCATTGTACCGAATTACATGTAAAGTGCAATAGACCTTTTTGGTACATAATACGGAGGGACTGCGTTGACTGACCAAAACCAGTTTTAAAAACCCTTTACAGAATCTTTAGTACGCTCATGTTTGGATTATTGTTGCACAGCATGTGATCCATACAGAAACAAAGCGGTAGCCAACTGATTGTAAAGATTTAAAAAAACGTTATACGTAATAATGTTGAACAAAGACTGGACTAGTACATGTAGTTACAACACTTTGTTACAAGAATTTAGTATGCATACATTAGAGAGTAGACGAAAGTACCTCCAACTTATTTTTTTAGTGTTATAAGCTTGTTAATGACATCACAGATATAGGACGTAATAACATGTGCAAACCTGCGAACAGAATTGGAAGAACAGATCATCATAACTTAAAGATGCATGTACCCAGAACAGCAAGAACAGATTATTATTATATGAACTCATTCTATCCGAAAACTACAAACGACTGGAACAAACTCCCTAAAAGTATAGTCAATATGAAAACTCTTGGCTTGTTTCAAAAAAGTGTTAAAAACCACCTCAACCTGCAGAGTTAAAGGCCAAGTCCACACTAATATCAAGTTGATTTGAAAAAGTAGAGTAAAATTAAACAAGCATAATGCTGAAAATTTCATCAAAATCGGATGTAAAATAAGAAAGGTTTGACATTTTAAAGTTTCGCCTATTTTCACAAAACAGTTATATGCATAACACGGTGGATATGCAAATGAGATAGCTGATGGTGTCACACACTCACTATTTCTTTTGTATTTTATTATATGAATTATAGAATATTTCAATTTTTGCAGATTTGACAATAAGGAAGCTCTTCCTTGAATCACAATATGTTACAACAATGACAATTCCACAAGTTCAGTGAGAAATCAATTTTTGTTTCACATCATAATGAGGAAAAAATGAAATATTTCACATTTCATATGATAAAATACAAAAGAAATAGTGAGTGGATGACGTCATCGGTTCCCTCATTTGCATACCGACCAGGATGTGCATATAACTGTTTTGTGAAATTAAGCGAAACTTTAAAATTTCGTAACTTTCTTATTTTACATCCGATTTTGATGAAATTTTCAGCATTATGCTTGTTTAATTTGACTCTATTTATTGAAATCAACTTGATATTGGTGTGGACTTGGCCTTTAATTTTACAAAAACCTATCATTGCATATATATCACCATGCAACTCTATGCTTGAAATGTTACAATCATAAAAACCATGACTGCACTTTCAACCAATCAGATGATAGGATTAGGAAAGATTCTTAAAGTGAGGTATATAAAGGATACTGAAGTCAAGCGGGCTTTCTGGGCCCGGGGGGGGGGGGGGGGGGGGGGGGGGGGGGTCACTCAGAGACTGAGTGAAGTGGTACCCATGCCGGGTACCCATGCTTGTCAAAAAAAAAAAAAAGTCGAATGAAAGGATCAGATGACGTCTTTGGGGGAAAAGGGGTGTTTTTCAGTCTTACATTCGACGGTTTTGAGAAAACGGGGTGTTTTTCAGTCTTACATTCGACGTTTTTTTTTTTTTCTTTTTTTAGAAAAATGGGTGTTGTACAGTCTAACATTCGACGTTTTTTGAGAAATAGGCGTTCTTCGACATTTGTTGGTACATTTTCCTACGCCATTTATGCCTTTTAAGGGTATATTTTACAATATCCTTTTAGAGGTAGAATTTGACACCAAGAATTACTTCCTTTTGGGTCCAGTTTTGAGGTGCTTAGACGAGCATGGGTACCACTTCAGTCCGCGAGTGACCCCCCCCCCCCCTCCCCCCCCCCCCCCCCCCAGGTTCCGGGGCGTTTAAGCAATCTCAGTTTCGGGTGTTATAGGTGCGAAAGGGTTTTAATTAACTATAAGTCTCGCGGTACTGTCGTCATGAGGCAAGAATGGATTTGGCCGACCTCTATGGATGGCCTGACTTTTAGTCAGGTTTGGGGCAGAAATCAAGACTAATAATTGTTTTACAGAATGTTTCGGGTCATGTGCCCCCTTGTTTTTGAAGCTGTTGAAAGGAGGAAAATAGTTTTTTTTTTTCCAGGGGCGGAACTCCTATGCCTCCGCGGGGGGGGGGGGGGGGGGGGGGGGGGGGGGGGGGGGGGGGGGTGCACGTGCACCCAGTGCACCCCCCCCCCCCCCAGCCTACGCCCTTGTTATGGTTAAAGGATCAGTCACAATTTTATCATCAATACTGAAGGCAGTCTCTGGGCATTCATGAACTTTCTTTTTTTTAAAGGTTTTTTATGGTATCCCAGCATGTACGTTTAATATTTGAATTATTACGCATGAGTTTGTCTGAGAAATATCTGATCTTTGTCTCCCTGAGGAGTGTCGTATAAGTTTATTTCGATATTGTTTAAATTGCAACTCGTTTTGATGAGTCGGGTTTTTTAAGTACCACTTGTATAGCTTGTTTTTATGTTTTATAGATTGTAATAAACCGTTTGTCATCCAACATTGTATTTTTGTTTTTGTTTCTCTTTTGTATTAGGGGAAAATTTAAATCATACAATTTACGTATTTTTGTTGAGGATGTGTTATATAGGATCCTCATTCATTATGACGTCACTCCAATCTATGTCTTGGATATCTTTATTAAAGTTCTCGATGTTTTCTTGATTTACAACACTGTAGAAACTATCTTGATTTTTGTTCATTCTTGTATTAGATGATTTAAAAATAAGTAGGTTTTGCATGCATTATGAATAATTCATTAGTCCAAAGGCTGTTATCCCAGAGTATATTGCTCTTTCGCTTCGCCCGCTCGCAAATACCTATGGATTCATTAAATACCGCTGTTATCAATTAAATATGGAAAAAGAAATTCGCCCCCCCCCCCCCTCCGCCCATACAAAGTAGGACCCCCAAAGGGAATCTCTAGCTGAAATACATAGGTCACCATTGGGTCAGATGTTTTGATCCCCCCTCCCCCGACGTCACTGAGGTCCAGATACGCCACCGCGTAGGCCTATGTTTGAGTAGTAAGATCTCTTTGTTTTCAGGGATTTTACTATCAGTCTTTATTCATATTAAGGTTTTAACAGATTAAAAATGGAACAAAGATAATACGGTTAATCAGTCTTTGTGAAAAATGATGCCGGGTTCAAAGATTCATAGTGGTCCATGCGCTTTCTTCCGAAAGGGAAAATCGGGGGGAAAAAATATATTTGAAACTACTCTAGGCAGAAAATGTGGTAAATGTAAAGAGTTGGTATGAACAAACCTTGGAACAAGTAGCCTTGGTATTATTGGATCGAGGGAGGGGGCAATAGTTTCATGCAATGACTAGGACAGATGCCTTAAAAAAAACAACACACACACACACACACACACACACACACAAAAAGCTTTGCGATTTAGCGGGAAGGGTCTGTGAGGGTACATCCCGCCTGCCCCCCCCCCCCCCCCCATAAGATAAGAAGGTCTAGCATCTTCATTATTAAAACTTTGCATTCTAGCAACGCTGTTTATAAAATAATGTTCATTTTTTTTGCACGGTCGTGTGGCGACCGAGCTTAACATTTCTATTTCTATAGCAATTTTTATATAACCCCCTTAAACCTAAACCACCGTGAACAAAAGAAAAGGACCCCCCCCCCCCCCCCGAGATTTTGGTATTTTTCAAGCTGAAAATCAAGTTTTAGTTACATTTTAGGTACAATTTTGAAGACCAAAAAGGTTTTATTTTTGTCAAGCGGACCTCTAGTCGCTAGCGGGAGGGGGGTGGGGTGCGAACGGTACCCATCCCCCCCTCTATTTACTGGCCTAGGGTGGAAGTTCCATGTTCCCTTTCGCCATCTCTTTTCAATGTGTAATTTTTGATATGATTTTGGTACTTTTTGCTTTTATTTTATGTTTTTAACAAAATGTTAAAAATGAAAACACGCACACGTACCGTAGATGGCGTTCGGAACAAAATTCTGCAAAATGCATGCCAAACCGTACCCATACACGTACACGTACACCGTACCTATACCATACCGGTATACGGTATTCGATGTGCTCCGAATACATAGCGGAGATACAGTACATATTCGCAGAATTCTCCATCGAGCCGCGGCGAGCTAGGATAGCTAGCTGATCACACTGCACTGCGGAGCTGTCGTTGCGGAATGAGAACAACATTTTCACCGTATCCTGATGGCCTCGAATTCTGTACTGTAGGCACAAGCTACTTTTTTCCTCTTAGGTAAGTTTTTTACATGTCTCTGTCTTGGGATTTATGCAAGTGAATGTAGCCATTATTGTAGCATGCCAGTGGACGGCCGCCGGCATCGTCTATCGAAGAGGCGTGATACTGATGATAGGCTTAGCCAGCAGTGCGGGTCGAAAGTTCACCGGTAGTCGATGGGATCGCGTGACTACATGAACCAACAATGTATAGTCAAGGATTGTAATTCCGAACAGATTGTATTACCGAACGTGTACTGTTAAGCGCCTAAAATGGGTTTTCATACGCTTGGGATTACGCGTATGAAAACCACACTATTGAAACAAAGGTGTGTCTTTTTCCCATAGGTTTCACACGTTCGGAAATACAGTACCTTTTTCAATGGACCAAAACGCCGCGTCGTTGGGAAGGGGTTCACTCGGAAGGGAATATCGTATTAAATCTAGGTTGTCTTTTTAAAATTCCATCATCTTCTTTTTCTGTAGGACTTTGAGCATTCATTATGTAAGTTTGACAGATATTCGTTTGATATTTAATTTTCTATCGTTGATTTTCTGAAAAGTGTTCGGACACTGGATCAACCACCATACTCAGAATCACAGACGAAAAAGAAGAAGAATAAAACCTCAATGTTCTGTAATTTACCGACAGCCAAATGCCCATTTCTTCTAGCACTCATTCATTCATCACTGTCAAAACAAAAAAATAAAGGGAGGAAAGAAAGAAAGAAAAACCCTAAGGCCTAACCCACTCATGTCATGGGCCCTTGCCTATGTGGGACTGTGTCCAACATTCACTGTTGCAGCAGTCAAAAACAGACAACAAAATTGCTCTAAGCAAGATTTAATTTTCTTAAATTTGCTGATTACCTGATTCATGGACTCTTCAACTCTTACTGTGCCACAAATTAGGGGATTCAGAAAATGAAAGTGAAATTTTAAATAATTATTTTCCTCTCATGTATGAATGATCTACCCTGGAAAAAGGCCTGCTGATACACACAAAAGCTATTGAAGCCTATTCACCCATAAAAGCTAGTCTGGAGTACAAGTTTATCTTCAGATAAGCTTGTACATGTATAAGTGCCCTAACCCTAACTTTTGTTAGATCTAGATCTACATGTACATGATGTAACTTCTAAGTTCATCTATGATCTAGCTAGCTAGCTAGCACACATTCTTGTCCAAAGAACAGAGTGTTTTCCCCTGAACCCGAGCCTCCATCGGGAACAGAGCGCAGCTTAACAATCATTTTTGTTGGGACAGGCGTGGGACTCTCTTTCTCTCTTGTACATCCTTCCTCCACTAAGGTCGGAGATCGTCGGCACTTGAGTCTGCCGAAATTCATTAAGTGGCGTTGTGTGGGTCATTGGAGTATTTAACTGTTGTTGAGAAGATTTTGACGAGTTGTGTGAAGGTTACGTATGAAATAGAGGATAAGTGTATGCAGCTGAGCTTTGGCACTATTGTTCATGTGTCTAGGAGGGAGAAAGAGGACCGCCTCCAAGAACAGCTCAGGGGCAGATTCAAAGTACAGCGCAAACTGCCTGGTGTTGCTGTTGGCCTTAGTGTGATTAATGAAGTCTTGTCGCACAGATGTAAGAGCTAGGCCCTCTTGCGATTGCATAAAAAGTTGCGATTAAATGCAACTCAAAAAATTAAATGCAACTTGATTTTCAACCAATCAGGATCGTGTATTTGGGACTTGCGTTTAATTTTTTTTTAGTTACGATTAAACGCAACTTTTTACGCAAGTTGAAGAGGGCCCAGGGCAGGTTGCAACAAGGTGCACAACATCTTCTCAGTCTAGTATGAGACACAGTCGACAGTAGTCATCAGCTGCCTTCCCAATCCTGACAAGCCTGGCTTGGGTCAGGTGACTCACACATAAGCGAGGTTATTGGAGATAACCTCGCACTCTGTACCTTCGTACCGTGAGCAATTGCCTCCCATAGCAAGTGTGTGATCAATATCTTGCACATATATGTACGGCAGAGGAGCAAGATCACCGACCAAAAATAGCCTGAAAATTTCACTTGATCAAGATGATAAAGATCCTATCAAAGGATCTGGCACGAAATTAGATATTCTAATGTGGAGGGAAGTATTTTCTCAAAATTTTGCCGATTATATTGGTGTTTTTACCTCTTCAACTTTGAGGTCGTGACAGGCCGAAATTGACAGCTCTCCGTATGTGACCAGGCACTACAAAACCACCAAAAAGTCGCCAGATATGAATTTTTAGTTAAGGTCTGATTCTGAAAGAGGAGATTCTCAGCTTTAAAATATAACTCATAAGCATTGGATGTTCCTAACTCAGTATACAAAGAGAAGAATGCACCGTCCCTCATAATGTTGCTTCTGAGAAATAAGGGTTTAAAGTTTGCAGTGTATTGAAGCACTCTGACTTGCAAGGTGTTGTGCTTAAGGTGACAAAGGGAGGATTAGAACTCAATGAAAATTTCTATGAAGGGATTATCAGATTGTCTTAAAACTTGGCATACTAATTAGTCATATCCTGTTCATCATAGTGCACAAGTATCAATGGAAGAACTTACTCTCTTTAAAAGTATGCTAGATCAAAATGAGACAAGTCTTCAGGGTTGTAAAAAAAGAAGAAAAGTAATACCACAAAATCCAGAGAAGACACATAAGTCTAATAGAAAATTGTCAAAAATACCACTTTTAGATTGTTTGGTGCCTCCAAATTTTTAGATTACTTAGAAAAAAGCATACTCTTTCAGGAAATACCCAAAACTAAAATTTGACCATGCCAACCAAAAACACATTGATTGAGCTCTAACTGAAAATCACCCAGTGCGACTTTTTGGTGGTTTTGTGGTGCCTGGTCTATGGCACGCCATTAGGGAATTAAATATAATTGTTCAAAATCAATACAAAATATATTTCAATTTAACAAATATATATTTATCTTTTACAAAATCATTTCACTCCAGTCAATATATATTTCACTCTTAACAAATATATTTCACTTTTCACAAAATTTTATTTCACTATTTCACAAATATTCATGTCACGTTTTCACAAAAATCCTTTTCACTTTTAACAAAAATTCATTTCACATTTTACAAAATTACATTTCACTTTTAACAAAATTTCATTTCACTTTTTCACAAAAATCCTCTTCACTTTTAACAAAATTTCATTTCACTTTTCCCAAAAATACATTTCACTTTTCACAAATTTTCATTTCACTTTTCATAAAAAATTCATTTCACTTTTCACAAAAAAATCATTTCACTTTTCACAAAAATTCATTTCACTTTTTCACAAAAATCCTCTTCATTTTTAACAAAATTTCATTTCACTTTTCCCAAAAATACATTTCACTTTTCACAAATTTTCATTTCACTTTTCATAAAAAATTCATTTCACTTTTCGCAAAAATTCATTTCACTTTTCACAAAAATACATTTCACTTTTCACAAATTTTCATTTCACTTTTCATAAAAAATTCATTTCACTTTTCACAAAAATTCATTTCACTTTTCACAAAAAAATCATTTCACTTTTCACAAAAATTCATTTCGCTTTCAAGAGGAAATAAATTCCACTTCAAAAGAAAAATACATTCCATTTAAAGGCCTATTGTCTCGAAACAACTTTGCTTGTCATGCATCTAGACCCCGATCTGGACCTGCGCGTACATTCCTCTCGTATAATATACATGTGCGTACTGTGCGTAGAAATCATTCCTCTTTCACCAAAACCATTTCACTGTGATAAAAACCATTTCACTCTGAAAAAAAAATACGTTCCTCTTTTTTCTCGGCCTAAAGGTGGCGCTATAGCCAGCTAGCTCGCGCTACCACACGTGCCTGGCGCGGCGCAATCGAATCCCATCCAATTTCTGAACGCGACGTCGACGTTACTCCCCATCCTCAGGGGTGTCGCTAGAACATTTTGAATGGGGCGGGGGGGGGGGGGGGTGACACCCAAATTTGCCGACAAATTTTTAGGGTGTGACACCCAAATTTGCCGAAAAAAATGCTGCACCTTAATCTCTCCCCTCCCCCCCCCCCCCCACACACAAATAGCAATAAAAGAAAATCGCAGATGTAGACAGGGGGGTCGCTAGGGAGGGGTGGAGAAGGGGTGTGGGGGTGTCACACCCCCACTCAAAGTTTTTGTCGGCAAATGCCCAACCTCTGTCGGCAAAAAAGGAGGGGGAAAAGGGAAAGGGAAGAGGAAAGATAAAAGGAAAAGAAGAAAGGGGAAGTTTTCCCCCTCCCGCGCGAAGCGCAAAAGCTGTGACGTTTTAGCAAACTTGAGAGAAAGATCCCATTGCCGTAGGGAAGCCTTTTGCCCAAATATCAACCGTTCAATTTCTAAATGTTTGCGAGCGAGCGAGCAAAATTTAAAAAAAAAAAAAATCGTCGTGAAAATGCACAGAAGTTACATACACACATAGGCGTAGCCAGGGGGCCCATTAAAAAATAAAACGAGAGCGAAAAAGCGGTGGAAGTGAGAGAAAAAAGTCTAAAAAGGCGATATACAAGCCGTTATCTTTCTCTCAAAATTTGCTAGAACGCCAAAGTTCCCCCCCCCCCCCCGGGAAGGGGGAAATAACTCCCCTCCCTGCACCCATCCCTAATGCATACAGTGCAATGTTGAGTCCAAATAATTGAAAAGCAGTCCGGGCGTCGAACTATAACTTTCCACCTAAAAAAAATTGTTTGCTACGAGCCGTTATCTTTCTCTCAAATTTGCTTTAAAAAATAAGAGCTTTCGCGCTTCGCGCGGGAGGGGGGAAATTCCCCCTCCCTACACCCACCCCTGTTACAAACAGTAGAGTGTTGCGTCCAAATAATTGAAAAGCATCCCGGGCGTCGAACTAACTTTCCGCCTAAAAAAATGTGCTAGCCGTTATCTTTCTCTCAAATTTGCTAAAACGTCAGAGCTTTCGCGCTTCGCGCGGGAGAGGAAAAACTTCCCCCTCCCTCCCTGCACCCACCCCTAGTCATCACCAATTTCGCACGCTTCGCGTGCTCACAACCGCCCCTCTAAAATGAAATCCTGGCTACGCGGTTGGATCCTTCACGTCTGCCCCCCCCCCCCCCCATTGAAAAATCCTGGCTACGCCTGTGCATACACAAGTTACATAATATTATTATCTGGGAACCTTGCAATGCGTCACAAAAATTGGATATTCAAGCACCTCGCTGCCCGAATATGAATATCGGAACTTTTGAAAATCCTCGGGGGAAGGGGGGGGGGGGCTGCAGCCCATTGCTGAAGGGGGACGCCTTTAATATTAAAGTATTGAAATTCCAGTGTTCTTGCTAGAGAGCAAGAATAATGCCATTTTCCCCCTTCTTTTTCTTTCCTTCCCTTTTCTTTTCCTTCTTTTTTCCCCCTTATCTTCTTTTTCCTTTCCTTTCCCTTTTCTTTTTTCTAATCATTTTTTTCTCCTTTCTCTTTTCTCCTTTTCCTTTTATCTTTCCTCTTCCCTTTCCCTTTTTCCCCTCCTTTTTTTTTTTTTTTTTTTTTTGCCGACAGAGGCGGCGCATTTGCCGACTTTGAGTGGGGGTGTGACACCCCCACACCCCTCCCTCCACCTCCTCCCTAGCGACCCCCCTGTCTACATCTGTGATTTTCTTTTATTGTTATTTGTGTGTGGGGGGGGGGAGATTAAGGTGCAGCATTTTTGTCGGCAAATTTGGGTGTCATCCCCCCCCCCCCCCATTCAAAATGTTCTAGCGACACCCCTGAGGATGGGGAGTAACGTCGACGTCGCGTTCAGAAATTGGATGGGATTCGATTGCACTGCGCCGGGCACGTGCGGTAGCTCGAGCTAGCTGGCTATAGCGCCACCTTTAGGCCGAGAAAAAAGAGGAACGTATTTTTTTTTCAGAGTGAAATGGTTTTTATCACAGTGAAATGGTTTTGGTGAAAGAGGAATGATTTCTACGCAAAGTACGCACATGTATATTATACGAGAGGAATGTACACGCAGGTCCAGATCGGGGTCTAGATGCATGACAAGCAAAGTTGTTTCGAGACAATAGGCCTTTAAATGGAATGTATTTTTCTTTTGAAGTGGAATTTATTTCCTCTTGAAAGCGAAATGAATTTTTGTGAAAAGTGAAATGATTTTTTTGTGAAAAGTGAAATGAATTTTTGCGAAAAGTGAAATGAATTTTTTATGAAAAGTGAAATGAAAATTTGTGAAAAGTGAAATGTATTTTTGGGAAAAGTGAAATGAAATTTTGTTAAAAGTGAAGAGGATTTTTGTGAAAAAGTGAAATGAATTTTTGTGAAAAGTGAAATGATTTTTTTGTGAAAAGTGAAATGAATTTTTTATGAAAAGTGAAATGAAAATTTGTGAAAAGTGAAATGTATTTTTGGGAAAAGTGAAATGAAATTTTGTTAAAAGTGAAGAGGATTTTTGTGAAAAAGTGAAATGAAATTTTGTTAAAAGTGAAATGTAATTTTGTAAAATGTGAAATGAATTTTTGTTAAAAGTGAAAAGGATTTTTGTGAAAACGTGACATGAATATTTGTGAAATAGTGAAATAAAATTTTGTGAAAAGTGAAATATATTTGTTAAGAGTGAAATATATATTGACTGGAGTGAAATGATTTTGTAAAAGATAAATATATATTTGTTAAAGTGAAATATATTTTGTATTGATTTTGAACAATTATATTTAATTCCCTAATGGCGTGCCATACTGGTCACGTATAGTGATGGTCCCGTGAGTGGGGTCAGGTAGACGTTACAGGAGAGCTGGGCTTGGGTGGTGATGGCTGGCCTCAAGCTTGGTTTGGCTATACAATGTATGCCCAGGATAGAGGTCCTTGGCCTTTGGTTTAGGTCTTCTGGTCCACAGCGATAATGAAGTCCTGTTGGTGAGGGCATCGCACTGTCTGGACTCAGAAAGTTTGGCCGCAGCCAAACCACAGCCAAAGTCAAACCCATGCACGCTGCACTGTATGACAAAAGTCATATATGCAGAGCCTGACGACTAACCGATTGTGCCACTCCACCTCCTTGAAGTGTTGAAGGAAAAAGATAAAAGAACAGGAAACATTGATAACCTTTTTCTTAACTTTTTTGTTTTAGATATTCTTCTTTTCCAGTGAAAGTACATGTATACTTACTTACTTGGGTATACTTGGGTGTAGAGACTGGAAGCTAAGCTTATTTGTCCCTCTTTACTGCTCCATCCCATCTCAAGTATGGTTCAAACTTGATTGGATTGTTTCTCCTAGGAATGACTTGAATTGGTTTATGGTGGTAGATCTAATGTTAGTCTACATTTGTGACAGGGCACCACAAAACCACACAAAAGTCAGACTGCGTGATTTACAGTTAGAGCTCAATAAAAGTGTGTTTTCGTTGGCATGGTCAAATTTAAGTTTTGGGTATTTTCTGAAAGAGTATATTTTTTTCAAAGGTTGAGGAGGCTTAACGGTTCACCATGTGGTTAGTCTTGAAAAGGACTGTTGAGTTAGAAGAAGAAAGTGGAGAAAGTTCAGAGAAGAAATGGAAAGGCAAGATAGAGAGTAAGAGAATTTTAATTTTATAACCTACTCACTCCTGATGACGAAACTGCGAGCCTTCTCATCTGGTTTACAGTCCTTTTCAGGACTTAACACTTTCAAGAAAGATTACCTCTACATTCGCTTACTCTTCGTCTCACCTTTCCATTTCTTCTCCTCTTAACTTTCTCCACCTTCTTCTAACTCAACAGTGCTTTTCAGGACTAACCACATGGTAAACCGTAAGCCTTCTCAACGTTATCAGTACCACCATGCAATTTTTTTATAAGTAATTTAAAAATTTGGAGGCACTAAACAATAATACCTGTATGAGTGGTATACAGGTAGACAGTTTTTAGTAGACCCATGTTTGCCTTCTCTGGATTTTGTTGTATTAATACATGTATGTAGTTTTCTTTTTTAACTACCCTGAATACCTTATTTCTCGAAAGTAACATTCTGTAGGACTGGGTGTTCTACTCTTTGTACATACAGTGAGTTACATGTAGGAACATCCAACTTGCTAATGAGTTATCATTTTAAAGCCGAGAATCTCCTCTTTCAGAACCGGACCAACTAAAAATTCCTATCTTAAGACTTTTTGGTGGTTTTGTGGTGCCTGGTCACATTTAGTCTAGATGTACAATTTTGGTAGAGTATTGTCATACTTTTTTGCGGTGCTGTGAGCTTGAGTTCCTTGCTCCACATGTGAGCCCCAAGACCATTTTGATGGGGATGGGGGGGGGGGGGTACATGTATGTTCAGACCAATTTTGCTTTAAATTCTTGAAAACAAAGTTGTTTACATAAACATTTGCAGACAAGCTCAGAAACAGATTTTCAATTACTTGATGGATCTTTCAAGTATGTCTAGATCTACATGTAAATACAAGCCCCCCCCCCCCCCCCCGGAAAATAGTTGCAACTGTTTGCAATTTACATGTAGATGTGCCCCTATGAATAAAACAGCACATGTATTCATCGCACCTTCTATGTTGACATCATGGACATGCATGCTGAACAACTGAACACATGAACACTTGTTTTGAAGTTTTTGCACTGTAACTGTATGTATCTCATCACTTCCTCTCACTTTTTTAAAAAAGATGCAAAAATCATTCAAATCACTGACTAACAATATGTTTGTAGAGGTCTACATTTTCCATTCCCCAAACACTTTCAGAAAAATTCTGGGTCCTCATGTATAAAAAGTTGCAATTAAATGCAACTCTAAAAAAGTTAAACGCAAGTCCAAAATATGTGATCCTTACATGTATTGTTTGAAAAGTAATTTGCGTTTAACTTTTTAGTTACATTTATCCGCAGCTTTTTATGCAGATGTCCAAAGCTAATTCATTGTAGAGTCACAGAAGTTAGAGTGGTAGTGCTACAGCAGACAATTGCATACAGTTGAGGGTCACTTTTTGCTATTGTTATGTCCAAAATAAAGCAAGAAATCAACTCTAAAGGGCAATACATAACCCTTTTTTTCCCGTGTTAAATGGTTGTGTGACTACCTTTCAGCTTGGTATTTTTTGTACACTACTAATGTTGCCAACTCTTGTGATGTATGGAAATCCAGTATGAATCTGCAGATACATGTACATGTATGTGTTTTGTTTATCATTACCGTACCTCTTTCGATTTTTATCCCACACACACGTAGTTTCGTTTAAGATTGTGTAATTTTAGATTTTTCCACATTTTGAATATTGACAGAATTTAGGTTATTTCTTTAATTCTATTTTGTCATAATGTAGTCAGTCTGTGTATCTGTACAGTTGTCCATACAGTGTATTGTGATGTTATCTTCAAATTTATCATTCTCATATGAAATTCTATTTTGGGGTCTTGACTTTATAGGTACAGTGTAGACCTTTGCATACATTGGTAGATGTACACTGTACATGTACGTAGGCCCTCCCTGCACAGACATGATAGACTCTAGGTTATTGTGAGTTTTCACATTTAGAAGAATACATAAAGACAGCTCGGAATTCAGGCTTTTTTAAAGAAAGTGCTATAACAATATTGAATCTGAACTTTCTAGAAAAAGGAAATAGCGGGAAAAACAGCATGTATAATGTACCAGTACAATCATTGTGAACACCATTTTTTTTTTAAAGCTCCAGATGTACAGAAATATAAAACTAAGCCAGAGAGTCAAGGCTAATTATGGCCTTCAGAGTATTGCCTATTTCTAGCAAGCAGGCCAAGGACTGAAAAAGAAGCATGACATGACTTGAGTAATAGTATGGAGTTCATTAGGCATAGTTAGTCAACAAAACTCTTTCCTGTTTCTGTCAAGATGAGAGTAATTACCATAGGATGCTATGTGTCAAAGCTTGTTATGTCTACATGCACAGTATAGCCTATTTCGCTTCAGTAGCAACATTGTTATTGTAATGCATTCGTCTACACAGCCTAGGAATTAATTTTTTTTTTTTAGGGGCTACTTTTGAATTTTATGGGGCTATTTCTTATATTACTGGGGCTACCATTTTAATGTAAAGAGCAGACTGTCAGCCTGGTTATCAATTTGGGTTTTTTGTGATATTGCGATTGCTGTTTACATTGGTACTAATCGTACTATCTCATGCACAGGTTTACTTTACGTCATACTGCCCAATTTAATTTTAAAACATAGATTTTTAAAATTTTAACTTCACCCCCCCCCCCCCCCTCAATCAGATTTTTTTTTTTTTTTTCAAAACTTTGAAGGAATAAATCAAAAATAGGTCAATTCAACAATAGGTCAATTTCACTCGAATTTGCTGTCATTAGGCGTATTTCCTGCGGAGATGTTTATTTTAAGTGAAAAGGCGAGCTTGGTGTGTGTTTTTTCTTTTCTCGCACATAATACTCCTAAATCCGCTTGGACGTACGTACGTACATACATGTATATACTGTGAATGCGCACAGTTCCAGCGATTTTTCTTTTCCAATTTGATTTTTCGCGGATACCATCACACTCTATGAGCATCGATCACGCGCGCGATAAGTAAAAAACCCCGTCATAAATCCACCGATTTCCTGATTTGTAGAGCGTTTTCGGTGACTCTGTTTCTCACAACCCGACTTAAGCGCCGCGTGCTTTGAAGAAATGGCACTAATTCCGCATTTTTTAGGCAGGCTTTGGCTTTACAGATTGATTTTTTGAGGTGACTACGGACTTAATGTGGTAAGGGACAATTTCTCTGTGTGGTGTATCCGGTCGTAGATCTAGTGATAGTCTCATTACACGGATGATGGTAATTTTAGACCTATCATTGTAACATTGATATTGCGTTTCGGAAAGGAAATTTTCACAAAAAAGTGTCGCGCAAAGACTAAGTGAAATGAAGCTGTCGATGAATTTATACAACCGTGATATAGAATGCGTCAATGCGGGTAGTTAGTGTAGTATGCATGAAAAAAGCGTTATCTTCAGTTCCGTGCGATATCTGGCTATACTGTAATTGTTGTCATTTGGTCTAGCGCTCACGATGCTACACATTCGCGATGTACTAAGCTCCGAATCAACAACGAGATAAAAGGTTGAATTTAGCTGCTGTTTGAGCATAATAGTGATTTTCTTTCGAATCATTGATGGGGGCGAATCATTGATGGGGGCGACTCATATGAAAACGGTCGCCCCCAAATACAGGTTTTCCAGCATTTATTGGGGCGATATGGGGGCCGACGAGGGCGAAATCGCCCGTCGCCCCCGTGTATTTCCGACGCTGCGTCTACAGTAATAGGGTCTTTACATGTATAGTTTTATTTTTAATTTTTTTTCATAACATTGTATTTGCATGTTATTTTTCCTGTCTTTAGAAACCAATAATCAGGCAGCATAGGCCCTTCAGCAAATTAGAGGATTGATTTTGTCTAGCCTGAACCGTTGGCAAGCACTTTCATTTGTACTTCAATGCCTGTACATACATGTACATGTACATGTACATGTATTATCGTCTGCATTGTCGCTTGCATTGTAGAGTACTCGCCCAAAGTTAAATTATTCACTCCTAACCTCAGCACCTTGCCTAATGTACATGTACATGTATCTGCCTTCTTCATGAACATGTTCATGTAAATTTTAAATTTTCTACCATAAATATAGATCTATACCCATAACTATGCTTTCCCAATATCAAAGAAATTACTACAAGAAAAAAGTGAGAACTTGAACATAAATGAGAGTGTTTGCCACTTGCCAATACTCTCAATCTGCGATTGGTATTTTCCTCAGAAAGCATAAATTTACAAATCAATATGAAATAGCGAGAAAAAAAATATGCTTCTTTTTTTTTGGGGGGGGGGGGGTGGGGGGTTGTAAATTACTGCTTTAAATGATAAACCCCATCCCTGGATACAATCAGACATACAGGATGAACAATGAGATCTGATAATCTGCGTAGGAGGAAGAGATTACCGATCACTGTATACATATAATGCATAGGCTGTAATTTGCTTCGTAGGATAGCATTATGGCATCAATTATTCAGGGTTTTCTTTCCTTGGGAGAAGTTGAAGTCATTTCACAGTGCTGGCCATTCTCTCTGAAAATTGATACACTACTGAAACTATACTTGTGTACATGTACATGTAAAACATGTATATTTTCACGAATTACAAACTAAAAATGAAGATTTTGTAGCCAAAATTTGAAACTGTACAAATGGTCATTGTCTAGGAAATGGGTTTTTACTAAACTGCCGGGTTGCAGCGCAGTGTGGCTCGTTGGGTAGACATTTTCGAATGTTTTTTTAGGAATTTTATTTACATGTATGGTATCTGTTTTTATGAGCAGAAAAAAAAAGGGAGAAAAAAAGGTGTACATGTAGTAGTGCTATTTTTTTATCCTTCTATAAATTTTTTCTTTCCACCTTTCTTTTCATTACATGTATGTTATTTCTTAATTCTTTTTATCATCTTGTCTTCCCTCTTTCCTTATCTCACTATTTATATATATATTCTTTATATCCTATCTTTTTTTTTGCTTTCCATCTTCACTTTCATGCAGAGCACAAGGCATGGGGTTCAAATCCCACCACGGCACTAATGTCCTTTGGCAAGACACTGATCTACAAATTTGCCACTGTCCACCCAGGTGTAAATGCGTACCTGATATGATTGATAGCTACATGTACTTTGGCAGCTTGCCTGTAACTGGGATTATGAGTGCTGTATAAGTGGCCATTATTATTGTTATCATCTTCTCTTCCACCTTTCCTCATGTTTATACTTATCCTTTTATCATTTCTCTCTCTATCTCTTGTTTTGTTATTCCTTGATTTTATCCTTCCTCTCGTTATGATATTCTTTGTTACCTTTTATCATTTTCTCCACCACGTTAATCTTTATCCTTTTATCATTTATCTATCCTTTGTTATTATACCTTTTTTATCGAATTATTCATCTCTCTATCTTTCTTGATATTATTCTTTTTTTATTAATTTTTTGCTTTCCATCTTTAATTGCTTTGCATTCTTTGTTTTTTATCCTATCCTTTTTATCTTTTCATCCTTTTTTTTGGTTATATTCTTTTATTCAAATTATCATCTTCTCTTCTATCTTTCCTTATGTTACTCTTAATATCTTTATCCTTCCATCATTTACGTCTCCATCTTTGTTTATGTTATTCTTTGTTTTAGTCTACTCATTTATTCTCTCCAATTTTCTTTTTGCTGTATTCTTTGTTTCCTTTCATCATCATCTTTCCTACATGTACCCTTCTATTCTCTCTTTGACATAATTCATGTTTTTCTTTGCATTATCCTTCTACTGTTTTCTTTCTTCCCTTGTTTTTTGTTTTTAGCCTAAAAACAGGAAAATCATACTGAGATGGACATTTTTTTTCAATTTGTCCCCTTGAAGACACCATACAATTTAATGTTGCAAAATTTTACCTACATGTAGCAAGCCACGCCGCATCATGCCATGACCTGACTGTTTAGAAAAAAGCCATGAAATGGTAGATGAAAGAAACAAAATAATCCTGGCAGAATTTTTTTTTTTTAATTTCATTTTTTTTTTAATATAAAGTGCATAAATTTAAAGTGTACCAATCACCTAAAAGATAATTTGTGTGAGCTAGAATGATTAAAATCAAGCTCAAAACACTTTACCTGGCCTTCTATGGGTTAACATAGTTAAGGAGTACATGTATAAAAAAATGAAGGAAAACATGTAACCCCCCTCAGAAGGAACCATAGAGTTCAGAGTTGTTTATTAGGAGGTATTTCAATTTGCAACCCCTTTTTTTTTTAGAATCAACTTTTGAAGTTATTACAGTACACTGTACTGTATATCGACATAAAACCCCTGACATACAGAGCGAAAATATTTGTTGGTGATTGGTACACTTTAAATGATGATAGGGAAAGATTTTATGTACACTTTAAATGATGATAGGGAAAGATTTTATGTACACTTTAAATGATGATAGGGAAAGATTTTATGTACACTTTAAATGATGATAGGGAAAGATTTTATGTACACTGTAGTACAGATCAGACCAGTGTATTAATAATCAAGCTTATTTATCAATGTGTTTATAATGTCCCAAATAGACATTGCAGTACAGTGTACTCTGATACAGTTATTAGATACATATAAGTTGTTTATTTCAATGTATTATAATGCATTGAAATAGTTTCCTACATGTATAAGCCTCCTGTCCCTAATCTTCAGACCAGAAAAAATACTGCAAAGATTGTATTTTCAGACTCAAAGCTTAAATAATTTGTAATTGCATTGTGGTATTGTGAAATTGTATTATAAGATGACCTTTATACATATATTTTGGGGAGTTGTACTAGAGTGAAGTGGTGGAGGCCTCGTTATTATTTGCTCACAGTATTTGATCAAGTAGGTACAGTAGAAAAACAAAATGTGGACGTCTCAAAGAGGTTCAGTTCCATTAGCCCAAACCAATCTCAAGCTTGAGATACTACATGTCAAGGCCTACATGTAGATTTACAGTAACATGTAAAGAACTTTTTTAGACCAAGGAGTTTTAGACCTACATCTAAATTGACAGTTTGAATTCCCATACATTGTGTAATTACTTAATATTGCTTATCATTACAAATAATTTAACTACAAAAATGTGTAGCAACATTCTTTATTACTACAATACCTTAGTTTATACAGAACTATGTTGATTATTTATCATTATTAATTTTTTTTCACATTAATCATGTACACTGTATGTATTTTTTATCTTCAAGATATGTACATGTGTAAAAGAATATCAATTCAGGTTTCAGCTGAGATGATTTTTAATTTTCAACTTGAATAAACCATGTCCATTTTTTTTTTTTAAAATACAACTTGTTTCTCATGTCTGTGTTTGAAGTCCAAGTGCATTTTCTCTGTCGAAGTACACTGTACATGTAGCATGCTATTTTATGGACAAGCTTCTTTAAAGGATAAAAGCTTGAGCTAAAATTCCAAGTGCAACAGTGAAATAGCCTGCGAATGCTCTACATGTTATGATTGGGTCAACTCCTTGTATCAGAATTCTATAGTATTAAGCTACATGTATTTTGAAAAGTCAGGGTAATGATGACAGGCCTAAGGAATTTTGTGGACTTGTATAAAGTTCAGGGATATAAGTTTTTAATGGATAACAATGCGTGGCTGTTGTGCAGCAACAAAAGGCTGTAAACATTGATAGAGCAAATTCAGCAAATTACACCAGTCTGCAAGATATACTTGTAAGTCACTGTGTAGTATGGAAATATTTTATGTATACTGTAGTGCAAGTAGGGCCTTTAGGCGATACGATGTACATGTACATGTACATGTATACCCAAACTCGCTCCTCTCTCTCTCTCTCTCTCTTTCTGTGTATTATAACTACAGTATGCATACATGTAAATAAGATAAACAAGTTGTAAACTTCCTATCCACCATGTCTAGCATTTTTGTGTTATGTTGAGGTTGTAGTATATAGTTCTAAAAACATGTATTTAGACTTTAGTCTTTGAGCAGAATATGTTTGCATTTTTTCTTCAGTTCTTCACCACAGATGCATGTAGGCAGTGTTGTCATGGAAATAGAATCACACATGCGTGAAAAAGAAAACCATAACACTAAAAATACGTCAGGGATTTTTGTCATGTCATTCTGTATTTGTCCTGAATACATGTCCGTGCACAAATGTACATGTAGGACTACAAGGAGGTTATCCTTTTCATTCATGCTCCTTGCAGCCACCCCCCCACCCTCCTTTGAAAATATAGGCCTTCAATATAGGCTACATGTGGCCAGCTCTATTTGGTCATCTACATGTATGCACTATGCAGTAGGCCTAATTTGCTTCATGTCGACATTGATACCCCTCCCATTTCACACATTGATCATTTCTTCACCCTTGAACCCAAAATCAAATGGTAGGCTAAATGAAAATGAGTGTAGGCCTCTGAGAGTACAATGTCTGGTATATAATGGATCACTTGTTTTCTTACCAGTAGTTGAGGTGCGAAGCGGTTCATGGCATGCAGCTTGGTTTCCTTCTCACTGAACGCTTGACCCAGCTTACCATCATCTCAAATGCCTTTTTTCTTCATTAGATCCATCACAGGCCATTCCTATCCCATCCCATCCCATCAATTCATCTTGGTTCTTGTACATGTATTATAGATATTGCTATGAATCATAGAAGAGAGGGAAACTGTGATCAAGCACTCATAGGATATTTGTACATGTACATGTAGTTGCACAGTTAATACATTTATTTTTCATATTTAAAAAAAAAAATCACACATGAAGGGGTGTGCATTGAATGTTTCTTATTGCCACATTAAAGCAATAACATCCAAATATCAAGGACTTTGAAAAGGTTTCCTATTTCCATGTGTGGGTGGTAATGTATCTGGACATGTAGCCATACAAGTATGTACAGCGTTCACTCCTGAGCATTAAATGACCTTTCCATTATTTGTGAATATCTCACTGCCTTTCACTTTTTACGGAATTCACAATTGCTGGAACTAAGAGTACTGCAGTGGATCAGAGAAATAACTCAAGGCAAGAGGCCTGGCCTGAATGGCTACTGTGTTTATATTTTGAATGTCATGGACGGTCGTGAGCGTAACTCACAATTAAGATGCAGAATGGCGCTGCCATTATATTGGATTTTCGTGACTCGTTCCTAGTTTGCCTGGATGCTAAGGGACTTTTGATATGCAGAGTGGAGCTCTGTGGATATCATTATAACACCGCAACCTGTCAAATTTGTAATGATGTTCAATGCACACAGTGAATTACATACATGTACATGTGCATTGTATGTGTACATAATGTGCAATACATAAATGTGCATTTGTGAAAATAAGCTGGATTTCTAAAGCCAATCTTGAATACTGCATAGTAACAGTTTTTAAATGAATAATATATCTGCTGATATTCTTAAGGACAAAATTAACATGAATGTGAACATTCATATATTTGGAGCAGGGTATTAAATTTAAAGGGGAAGTCCACCCTGATTACAATTTGATTTTTAAAGCTCAAGCAGAAAAATTGAAGAAATAGATCAGTGAAGATTTGAGCAAAGTGCGATAAGCAGAAAATAACGATACGCAGAAAAATTAAAGAAAGCTATTTTTCTTTTTATATATTTATTATGTAATAATGTATTATGTACTAAGGGCACCCTCGCCCCAAGCTTTTGCTTTTAGAGGTGTGTCCTCCAACTATGTATGTATCACATAAGTGTATATTTTGTCATATTTTTTGTTCAAAATATATGTACATTATTTTGCTCATTTATTAATTTGTATATTGAAAAGTTGGAAATAAATGTCTTTAAATTGAAAAATTGAAACAGATCAGTGAAGGTTTGAGCAAAATACGATCAGAAATAAGAAAGTTATGAATTTTTGAAGTTTTAATCAATCAAACACAGATTGGCAACTCTGTGAGTCGTTACATATCTTGCGAGCTCTTTTCCTATTTGCCATGTACAAAAAAAAAATCACAAATTTCCATTTTCTCTTTAGAAAAATTCAATTATATACGTACCTTATATAAAATCAAATTTGCTCTTACTTTTTTTACACAAAACTTGTATGAAACAAATCTATTCCTTCATCAAAAAGTAAGAAAATGCAAATTTGTGAAATTTTCTGTACTGAGCAAATGGGGGAGGAGCTCGCAAGATACATGTACGTCACAGGGTTGCCAATTTGTGTTTGATTGATTACAACTTTATCGGATTTTGCTCTAACTTTGCTCATGAATCTGTTTAGAACTCTCATTTTTTCTGCTTTTGTTCAAAACAACTCAATACCAGGGTGAACTTTCCCTTTAAGATTTTCAGTCATGATTCTGTTAAGTGAAACATGAAAATATCTATTTTTTTTTCTTCAAATTGTTGGTGTAAAAAACCCTACCAAACATGTACTGTAGGCCTAAGACTCTCCTATATTTACTACAGGTATTATCACTTTTCAGGTTTAGTCAGTAAGGAAAAGAATGTTCTGGCTCTGCCAAACAAAACTCATAGCTCAAAACATTTTGAACACAAATCAACTCCTGATATTTGTCTCACACTCTTTTGTGTCCAAAGAGCTAGTAAGAATCCCCTGTGAGCAAGTGGAACTCCTGGGACCTGTTTCATAAAACTTGTCATCAATGACAAGTTGCAGTAACTGTTATAAGCTACTGAAATCCTTGCATCAGATTGGCTGAGAGCAAATTTGTCGGTAAAAATCACTGACAAGACACTTGTTGAAATGCCCCCCTGATTGTGATTCATAGAGCTCATATGAAAATAACAGGATGTGGCAGTGATAGAGACAAATCTTATTAAGGATGTCCATTTTAGGATGTCCATTCATATTATGTCTGAGATAAGACTGCGGTTGCTTCAAAGTTTATTTGTGGTGAAATATGTATTTGTTGGAAAGATCTTGCAAAGAATTTGATTTACATACTTATCTTGCTCCATGTATGATGTACATGTACATGTACATGTGGGCTGTGTTTCACTACATATGTACATGTAGGCCTACATGTATATGAATAAAGTTGGAATATACGTGATACTACATTGTACATCTCCATTAAGCTACTGTAAACCCAGAAATGCAATTTTCATGAATTTCTCGCGTGGTCAGGATTCACGAAAGTTTCATGCTGTGAAATAATCAAATCACAACAGAAACAACATGAAACTATTAATTTGTGAAAGTTTCTTACAACAAACTTGGCTGTCATTAACAATTCGTGAAATTTTTATGTCGCGAAAGTCTCTGGTTTTATGGTATACATTTATGTATATGCAGGAAGCAAGGATTTATTAGTGAACTCCTTGATGGAACACACTGTCCTTTATAGAACTTAAAGAACTTTATATATTTGATAGGACTTGAAAAGAAAAAAAAACCTTTGACACTTTTATTATAGTGATGTAGTGTAATCTAATCATCAAAATATGTATGGAATAAGATTCAGACTTGTTGGGGTTGGGTAAGGGAGTTGCAGCCCACATCAGCTCCCCCTTCCAGCTACCTCATACACCTTCTCTTGATGGCATGATGATCAAACTTAGTATTGACCTTCATTCGGCTTCAATACAACATCATATTGTACACATGGATTGTACAAAAACAGTAATGAAAGAGTTCCTGGGGTTTCGAAACAAGCATGGCTGCGCATGTGAAACTTGTATGGGGCCCATTAGTCATAGAACTGAATTTACCCCACACTTCCTTCATCCTGTTACATGTACATGTACCTCGTAAAGCCTTGACAAGACAATTTCAGGAGGATATTTATGGGTTGTTGTTTTTATGCCCCCATCCCTTTCCTCTGTACATGTATCTTTGCCAGAAAATAGATCTCCCAAAATAACTTGTCCATGTACAAGATGCTGGCTTGTTACTATTATTAGCCAAGGCAGGATACAATTGTCTCTGAATGATGCATGTTTTTGCTGTCTCCGGGCAACATTGGCATGAGTCCTCCAGACCTTGGCTTTAGACGTGAAGGCCTATCCACAGAATTTACAGGGTGGTCTTACATTACATGGACACCAGGCAAATAAGATTCAAGATTCAACATTCAAGATTTATTGTCCACATATAATACAGAAATTAGCTTTCCATTGGTGTTACAATTACGCGCAATATGTGAAACATACATGTAGAGAAAACATAGTATCATGTGTGCTAAAAGCCAGAAGGGCCATAATACAATAAGTAAAAATAGCCCTCCGGCCAACTCTCAGCACACAACATAACAAGACAGTATAACATGAATAGCAAGACAATATAAAATATTATTCTGAATCACATCATGAACGCATTCGGGTATGGATATGAATATAAAAGTGGAATAGATGGATGTGAACAATTTTCCTGTGGATAGCATAATGACATCAGAATATACTTTCATGCAGGAATTTTATTAGCCGCATACATGTACCCTTACAGGTAAATTAGGAGTAAAAA
Source organism: Heliocidaris tuberculata (assembly GCA_025618425.1). Lineage (NCBI taxonomy): Eukaryota > Metazoa > Echinodermata > Echinoidea > Camarodonta > Echinometridae > Heliocidaris > Heliocidaris tuberculata. The sequence goes on from CM046841.1 coordinate 28,298,334, forward strand.
GATATACATAAGCCTACTTGAAGCCTACTAGATGGGAATGTGAACATTAAGTAGTCAACAGGTAAAGTAATGTACTACCCAGTGTTTGTTGCACCAGGGCCCTGTTTCATAAAACTTGTCATCAATGACAAGTTGCAATAACTGTTATAAGCTACTGAAATCCTTGCACCTGATTGGCTGAGAGCAAATTTGTTAGTAAACATCACTGACAAGACACTGGATGAAACGCCCCACAGTACATCTTCATTTTTATTCAGCTATCAGATTTAATAATGAGAACACAATATTAAGTAGTATGTGGCATGTAGCACATGTCACGTGTATGTGCAAATACATGTAATCCTGTATGAAAAAAAACAAGCAAAATTCTTCTGCCTTATAAGGCATGCACCCCCCCCCCCCACCCCCCATGATTGTTTTCACAGGAACAGCACTGTATAAATTAAAGTATAGTTATTTATTACCAGTATTCATCTATTATTTTGCACAAGTAGTTGCAGGTACTTGTAAAATACAATTTATCCTTGATACATTAGAGTGAGTTTTATAGCATAGAGCCTTTTGTATCTTGCGCTTTTATCAAGCTCTCTCTGTGATTCTATCATCGGAGATGCCCCCTCTCTGTTACGATCTGAGAGAGGCAGAAAATTAAGAGAAATCCATCTGCTTCTTGACATTCAGACAAGGCACTTAAATCGAGAGACAGAATGCTCTCTGAGGAAAGGAAGAGTGGAGGCCTGCTCATGGCTAAATGATTGTGACCTTATATGGGGAGATTGCAAATAGGTCACAGCTAGCTGAGCAGCACTCATTTTTATCTGTGACATTTTAACTGAAAGTGTAAACAGAACAATTTACTGTATTCCATCGCATGATATAGGTTTCATGTAAAAGTTCACGTACTGAAAATTACTGGTACGTGTAGCTTACGCTTTACACGTCCAATAGGATAGTGTACATGTTTGTACATGTAGATGCATGTGAATTACCAGATGATGGAGTTTCAGTAATAAAGTCATACATGTTACATGTACATTTAGAAATTTTTATTTGTTTTTCCCAAGAAGAGAAGTTTAACACTTTTTCACATTTTCTATCTCTTTGCCACATTTAAAATAATTACCACTTTCTAATCTAAACATTTTCTCCCTTCTCTTTAAAAATATTGTAATTTTATTTTCTAATTAATCAGAATTTTTAATTCAATTTAAGCACATACAATGTGATATCTAATTTTGAAGCAGGATGGTCAGGGCCTGGGCTAGTAACCGTTTTAGATGACTGGAAATGTACATTTTTGGGTGGTGATATGGCCATATCGTTGATATTTGAAGCTGACGATTATTGAATAACCCTAATGTGATGTCATGCAGCCCTAGTATGCACACTAATTCTTGTGGGGTGTTTTTTTTTGGGGGGGGGGGGGGAGGGAGGGGGCCAGTATTTTACTTGTATACATGTACATGTACACTCCGTCAGCTGATCCTCATTCAGCTTCTCACCTCCAAAAATTAAGAATAACACCATGTGACATATTCCTACATGTAAATCTGTGTGACACACAGATTTAGAATTAGACTACATACATGTACATGTACAAGCAAATTCCTTCCATTTTCTTCTTCAATCATCTCCCTACAATTGCACATGTACATTACCGGTATACCTACATACATGTACATGTCTGTGAAGCGTACTTGTACATGTACATGTAGCTTGTGCTTCAAATGGTTACAAAAATCCCCACACGATCCTCCTCAAAGCGGTCGTTGTGGTAGTGCTTTTTCCTTGAAGAGTTTGCACGAACCGAGGCTGGGTGACCTTTAAGAGAGTGGCAAGATGTGACTGCTTGGAGAAGAAAAAAAAGTGTGGAGCAAAAGATTATAGGCTGTCAACTGCGCTACGTTTGTTGATCATAGAAAGTGCTGGCGATTAAGTCAACAGTGTCAGTGTTATGCAAAAAGAACTGAAAGGCTGGAAGGTAAAAGTCATTTGAAATGAAGAATACCAAAATTCGAAAATATATACTATACAGAGACTTCACCTGCCCCCATCCAAGTGTTTGGATATCATCTATATATCATCTATATACAGTATGTACAGTATATTTCTAAAAATTGTAGTTGTGACTTTCAACATTTCTTTGAATTTTACACCTGTAGATTTTGTGTACCTCTCATAAAAGAAAAGCCAATTCTCAAGGTGTGTTTAAAAACAATAGTTCAAGCAAGTTGTAGAAGCAGGATTACTGAACAGATTGTATGTACTGTATGCTGCTACATGTATAAGGTTTGTGAGCCTCGGCTTTCAGTTGTTGTTGTTTTATTTTGTAAGCATTTAAATGTACTTTCTGTCTTGTGCACATGTAGTCCTTATGCTCTAAATATCAATGCCTTTCAAGTGGATTTCATTAGAATAAGATAGCAATGTCAGATTTACCTTATGTATTTGCAAATTATGAGCAGCTTTGGAAAGGGAAACTTGCCATTGGGGATGCAAAGTTAATTCAAGCTGGCAATGCTCTTACAGCCTTAGACAGGATTAATGACTTCTTTTTCTCCTATGCTGCCAGTGTCACTACTTCTCTGTGCTTGTTTTCAGCCCTGCAGTACGATCCACCAGTCAGACATGTCATTTCATATTCCTCCAATCACCCCCCCCCCCCCCTCAGATACCGACTGCGCTAACGTCATGAGCAATTTGCGTTGAACAAACACACGGCCGCTATTTTTCCCGGGTCTGCAGTTGAGATGATGGTGTGGCGAGCGTTGGACGCATGCTGACAAATTGCTAAGCGCATCTCGGTATTAGATTGAAGCAAGGAGGAATGTTAAATAGGAGGCTGAGGCAGAGTGGCTCAAGCTAATGAGTTGCTTGCTGATCATCACAGATTGATTCATCCCTGCTGGAGAGAAAGAGAGACATTCTTATACTTCTACATTTATGCTTGTAGTTTCCATCATGTTAAAAAAAAAGGGGGGCCTCATGGAGTTCGCGTAGGAATTTTGCAGCAGTTGGAATACAGTTATTTGAAAAGGTAAAGGCTGACTATGATATTTTTTCTGTCTATGTTAACATTTTGAGCCATGATATGGCAAATACTTTTAAAGTTCTTATTTAAAACTGTCAGATTTTGATACAGTTTCATGACATGATATGCTTCCATAATAGTCACTGGTTGAAATATCAGTCCAATTATGATGGGTAACAAAATAAAATGAATTGTGATATTGAAATTTAATTTTTAAAAACAATTCTTCTCTAGTTATGATGATATCTGTATGATTCAGAGTCTTTCATACATGTATACATGTACATATGTATAGTGATAGAAATTGATTTCTGTAATTTTTTAATGAAAATTTACTAAGTTTTCCTTCATCTACAGTATGTTGATCATTTTCAAGAAAACTTTCAGCAATACCTACTTTTGTACATGAACTTTCTAATACAAGTTTATCATTCCACTGCTTTGATGACCATGGCAAAATGTGTAATACATGTAGCACTTTTTAAGTCCATGGGCATCAACTGGTTCATGAAACTACTAACTAGTGACATATTGTTCAAGTGAGATGAGTTAATAATACGTTTTGATGGTGTATAGAATTTCAGAGACTTACTGTTGAGTGCAGTATTTTATAACAGGTTCAAATCTACCTCTGATAGCAAACCAAACATTGTCTCTTCCCTCCCCCTCCCCCCCCCCCCAAAAAAAGTCATTTTTTTGTGTACATGTACATGTACATGTAGTTCTCCACTAGGCAGCTGTCATTGCAGTTTAATCAGCTAAAGAGTGATTGTACATGTAGCTAAATTTCTAGATCATAATATGATCAGCAGTGTCCTCAAATTTGTTCAGACGAAGATAATATCATATATATTACAGCTCCTTTTCTAATATCATTGAGGATGAGTAGAATGATAAACATGATACACTTAATAATCTATTCTACATGTACATACATGTAAATCTGTGTTGAATTAGCATGATTCCATAATGTAGTTGTTTTTCCCCTTTAATTTGAAATTACCTCAAACTTTGGCCACCTTCTGTTACTTGATGTACATGTACATCATCAAAAGTAAGATTAAAAAATGAAAAGTACATGTACATGTATGATTTACAGTGGGAATCTACATGTCCAAAACGTGTACATCTACACATAGGAAGTTATAGTCTGGGAGCATTGGGAATTTAGGATGTAGTTAAATATGTGATAAGCTTGATATTGGAAAGGGGGGGGGGGGGGGGGTAGGGTTTTTACATTATGGATACCGCTGCCTCCATTTCCTCCAGCTTTCATATCTGGGTCTATTTTGGTTCGTCTCCTGCTCATTTCCACCCCAAGCAGTATGTTGCGGCAGCGATACATGACACATTTCCACCCTCCTGACCCAGTTTGAGATCCAGGGATGATGATGTATGGAGGGGTGTTAGTCAGATAGAAGTAGGGTAAGATATGGGGTAAGCTAGGCAAGATGCAGATGCTTCTAAAGTAGATATGAAAGGTGGGTTGTACACACAACCAAAAAATATGTGGGAGTATGACTCCACATGAAATGTTCCAAGAGATCTACATTGTATGCAGAGTACCATTTTTTTTTTTTTGTGTGTGTGTGTGTGTGTTGTGTCTGTATCCCTGTTAATATTTTAAAAAGTTTGAGGTTTGCCATGTTATAATGATAAATAATACTAATAGATGGTTCTTGTATAGAGCATACATGTATGTCATTAAGATTATAACAGCCCTATGTCCTTCCAGAAAATGAAGATTTTATGACACTAGGTTTAGCCCTGGCAGCAGTTATCAGCACATTGTGTATTCCAAGGAATAGAATACTGCCAGGTAACCACTTAACACCCCAGGGGTTACATGTAAGAAGAAAAAGACTACAGATAAAATGCCTTGTTTAAGGTCAGAGATTCAAACCTCCAATCTTTGGATTGAGAGTCGTGTGAATGAACCACTTTACTGGATTCACCTTGTGTGAACAAGCCTGTAGTGTTGTGCCCTGCATGGGAGAGGTGAGCAATAAAGCTATGGAAAACTCTGGACAAGCTCAGAAAATAACTTTTTGAAAAGAGAGTTGTGGTGAAGAACAAAACAATGCATGACATTTGCTATGAGGAGATCTCACTTAGATTGAATATTGGAAAAGAGTTTCAGATTTTTGAAATCGGAGACGGGTTAAGATTTCTTAAATAATCATTTTCAAACCAAATCATTAATGAAATATTTGTTGTAAAATTTGTTTCAAAATGCTTCATAATATGCCTGATATTGCACCAGAAAGCCTCAGAGAACCACAGAACTTCCAGGGCCCTCAAACAGCCTCTGGAATCCGTCCGCAAGGGACTTTGCGCTTCATAAATATCAGTTTATACTTCTTCTGCATGTTAGTCGCAGTTTTACATGTTTGAATTTTTGTTTGTGGACCACCCTGATACCAAGCAAATTGAACACAAGTTTACATTTATATATTATAGACTCTGTACAGTATCTTGCTCCTGCCAATTGGTTTTAGGCTCGACCCAAGATGTAAACTTATTTGTTAGAGTATCAAATTAGAGTCTGTGCTTGCAAACTACACCATTGGTACAACTGAGAGGGAGAGAACTGTGTGATTAGAGACAGATGGATTGATAAATCTTATTGAAGGAAAATCAAAGAATGTACATTGAATTGACAGCAGAGACAAAAAATAGGATAAGGCAAAGATTGATATGGTGGGTGCTTGAGGTGTTTCACAATATTTCATGTTTTTTTAGTGAGAGAGAGGGAGTGTGGATGTGGGTGTGTATGTACAATATGTGTGTGAAAAAAGAACATGTGCCTTTAAGGAAGGAGCTTGTGTAGGAAAAAAAAAAACCTGTGAAATCATATCCTGATATTGTAATTGGTTTTATGAAATAGATATTGTGAGTTGTGAGAATTCTTACCCAGACACAGATTTGAGACAATTAAGAAAAGAGGTCCACCAAGTGAAAACCTATGTAGAAAATTGCCAATTTGCATGCTTGTGACGAAAGAATTATCTCCATTTGTATAATAATGGGTGTGTTTAAGGAAAGCATCAAGTTCTAGTTCTACATGTAGTTCTAAACTGGTACATACCTAATCACTCGTTGCTGAATAATGTCGTGGATGATCAGTAGAGCCCGCTATCAAATACCAAGGGTTGAGCCGCTTAGAAGGTCGTCAGACTGGGGAAACGTGGAATGAATTTTCAGAGAAATGAGAGCGGAGCAAGAGGAGAAAACGGGGTTTATGTCAGATACATGTAGGTGGAAGAAAAAAAGTTGTAGGCCTCAAAAGGGATACAAAGAGAAAGAGTATGGGTGGAAAAGGGCACATGTAGTCGAAGAAGGGACAGAATAAATACATACACGAGTGTAAATCATAGAGATAGAAATAGAAAGGTTGTGTGTGTGGGACTGGAAGAAAGGACAAGGATGAGAGGAATGCAAGGAAGTTGGATGAAAAATGATAATGACTTATGGTAATGACTGCAAGACAGAAAGATATCTACATGTATAAAGCGTTTAACTGACATCTAAATAAAATTTAGAGGAAACTGGCACGTGTATGTACCTGCAGAACTAGATAATAATGAGCTATTTATTACAGAAGGTTTTGAAAGAGCATGAATAAGAGAAAGAGAAAAAAGTTTAGGATGAGACAAAGAAATAAAAAGGACGAGGAGGAAGGGAGAAAGAGAAGGAGGAGGAGGAGGGAAAAGTGGGGGAGGGGTAGAAGACCAAGCAACCATGGTGATATTGACTAATGGTTGCCCCTAGTTACAATGGTTTATCTGTGTTGGACGGTAGTATGGACTGGCCAAGGTTTCGTGCAAGATGTTAAGAGTGGGCGGTAGGAAGAGATTTCGCCATGGGACAAGGACAAACGATCTATATTGATCGTCAAGAAATCTCTTCAAACTCAACCTGGGCATATGGTAGGAGTTTTACTACAGGAGGGTAAAATAACCTTGGCAAGATATTGTTGTTTTAACAAAATCTTTCTTAGACTTGAAACCTTGCAAGTAAAATGAGAAGTTAGATTTTTCTGGCATTGAGATTCATTTTGTTTTCCCAATAACAATCCAAATTCACGGTTTTATGCAGGTGTGAACATGAAAATCTTACAATGTATAGTGCATTTTTGTGAATACATAAACTGATTATTCTCTGTGCACCATACATTTCATTGCAATGAGGGGTTAGGCTCCTGTCACCTTTTGAAGCGTTTGCAATACAGAGGTTACAAAAGCAGTGGTTTACAGATTAGGGACAAAAAACAATAATGGAAAATACTTTAACATAGATTTCCTGACCATTCACTCTGCACTGAAATAATGTTGAAAACTTTTCTGAGCAAATACAATTACAAGGTGATCATCAAGTAATATAATAACGATTATTAAATCATTGGTATTGACATTTCCTTGAATAATGTTTGTTTGTTGGTTGTATTTTTGTTGACAGTTTGGCATACATTTAAGTCCGTATGTATGTTTTCTTACAGGCTGTTCACCTGGGCCAGTATTAATTCACTTCAGTACTTGGGTACGAAATATAAGTATTTTAATTAGTTTTGGACAGTGCTGCCTGTACACATACCTTTAAGATTTTCATATTGATAACAAATGGACCCACTGCCCACCCGATTTTCAAATTTATAACAGATGAACCCACTGTAATGACTCCATTTTAATGAGGTCTTTCTCTTAACCTCGCCTGCTTTTGATTCACCGTACCAAAAGGTTACGTGGGTGGTGAGATTCAAAAGCTGACTGAATTGAACTACATATTGAGGCCAGAAACCTTTTCATGCGACTCGATTTAATTCAGCGCGGCAGTTCAGCCATTTCTTGTGGGTGAATAATTACCATGGAAATAGGACAGAGTGGTTTGGTAAAATGACAGTTCTTGTTTGTGGTTTTGTATGCAAATCGTTTTAAAAGGCAACCTCTTCACTTCAGAATCAATGTACATTTAGGGCCTTCATATACCTGTGGGTAAAAGTAATTTCTTGAGCTCTTGTTTAGTTGGCTTCAGGTCACAATTTGTGCTATTAAACAGGGATGGCATGTCATGTATCAATAAGCTTATTTGAATTTCATGGAAAATTGACTTTATAGTTGTGGTGACACAAATCTACACACATGTACATGTACTTTTGCTTTTTAAAGTCCTATCCCATTTACACATGTATGTGATAGACTAGTTTACAGCATTACTACTTTTAATTTATGTAGTCCTACTACATGTATTCAAACAATTTTTTTACTTTATAGTATACATGTACTTACCATAGAAAATTTCAACCACACATCACAATATATTTTCTTTTTCTTTTATTCTTCAATCTAATGTTACCTCCTTCAGTATACGTGTATGTACTGTAGGCCTACAGCTGATTTCACATCACTTGTACGCTATATTATTATCTTCTTCCCTCTCCAATTCTTTTTCTCCTCTAATAAAATTGGACTGCAAGCTGCATGTGCATGTTCCTAATTAGGGTACATGTTTTTGTCTGTTGTACCAGTATGTAGTCTACATCAGAATCATAAAGTTGCTTTAAAGCTTGGTAAAAACATGCTTACGAGTCCCTGAAAAAGGCTGAATTGAGCCACTTTGACAATCAAACAGAGGTCAAGTCAACATTGAATATGTACACAGAAGAATTAGCTGACAGTGTATTTATTCAGGCATGAAATTGCTATAGTGTAATCCGTGCTTCACGTCATATTGCAACGTCATTCCAAAATCACTTATCAATATTTGAACTTTAGGTGAAAAATTGTTTACATGTATGTACATGTATATGTATATTGAGACATGTACAATGTAGGCTACCTGTACATGTATGGAGTATGTATTCTAAATCTTAAAATTGTTGGAAGTCACAACTCTAATAAAAACGGCATTCATACTTTATACATGTAGACTAGAGAAGTTACACATTAAAGGGAAATCCAACCTTTATAGCAAGTTGCTTTGAAAGAAAGAGGAAAAATCAGAGAAGCAGATTGGTGAAAGTTTGAACGAAATCGGACAAGCAATAAGAAAGTTGTGAATTTTTGAAAGTTGTAATCACTATGCATATGGGAATTTCAAATTGGCCGAATAGGTAATGTCACTGTGATGTAGCTGTGGACAACTCCCCCATTCGCTCTAACACACAAAATGACTAAAATGTCACTTTTTTTCAAAATGCATTACTCAGTAGGATCTTTTCGTTCATGAGGACCTATAACAATATGCTATCTCCAATATATTTTGAGTACTGCCCCGAGGGTAAAAGCGCCTCGAAGAAAACCGCAAATTAATGATATTTTTGTGTACGACAAATGGGAGAGTTGTCCACAAAAATGTCACAATTGACTCACCAAATTGCCAATTTGAGATTCACATAGAAGTAGTGATCTCATTTTTCAAACATCCATAACTTTCTTATTCCTTGTCCGATTTCTTTCAAACTTTCGCCATCCTATTTTTATTGTTTTTCTGCTTTCACACAAATCATCTTATTATCAAGGTTAGATTGCCCTTTAAAATAAAGTAAATTGATGCAGTGGATTGTTCTCATTGGTCTGTACAACATGTAAATGTATGTCACGTGCTGCGATGCTGTGTTGTTTTTTAAAAGTTAGTCAGTTTCAAAAGAAAGGGGACTGTAGTAATTTGAGATAATTGGCGCTAATTGAAAGGTACCGCTGATGGTATTAAGATAGAGTCTTTTCTGATTATGTTCTTAAAATACTTTGTCAGCTGTTTGTGCATGGACTAAATTAGAAATACATGTAGCATCATAGTACACTAGTCTATGTGTATGTTGTGCAGTGTCCACATGTACAACACAGTAGTTTCAAACTGCGGACCGGACGAAGCCTGTTGGAAATTATCTCTAACTTGTTTATGGTTGAATTAATGCACTTAATTAGAATCATTAGTTGTAATTCATTGACAGAGCCACACCATATGACATCAATCACTTTCGCCGGAATTCACAAAGGTGGTTTCAATTCAGACCATGGTTTATGCAGATTTCGTGGTATAAATACGCTTGATTTAGCGCGTAAACTTAAAAAGATCCAATAATGAATTTACGCTAGTTGCCATGGTTCAGACCATGGTTTATTTAAAATAATTTGCATAAACCATGGTCTGAACCATGGCAACTAGCATAGAGTTAGCGCTTTTGCCAATCCCGCGCGACTGGCGCACGTTCATCATTGCATCTTTTTAAATGTATGCGCTAAATCCAGTGTATTTATACCACGAAATCTGCATAAACCATGGTATGAATGGAAACCACCTTTGTGAATTCTGGCCTTTACATGTATGTCTATGTAAGAGGTTGTTTGATCTACAGATAAATGTTGAAGGGTACATGTAGATTGAGAGTGCACTCTCAATCTACCCTACTCATCCTCGCATAATACTAAATTATATACTTGTAGAGTGTTACATGTACTTGGACTTCTGTTCTTGTCTTACACTCTTGCTGTTTATCAGGATGTAATGTAACCCACTTGGTAATCATGAAGGAGACGTCAGAATAGTGAATTCTCCATTTTGGTATCTACTAGACACTCAATTCAAATGCAGAGAGGTGTAGAATACATTTACAGTGTACATACATGTACATACGTCAAATGTTATTATGCTGCAACCTTTTTGTAAAATTGAATTTTAATGTTGGCGTTTTGTTGAATTACATTACTCTTTACATGTAGTTATATGTGTATGCATTGTATATTGTCTATTTGACTTTCATTAATTAACTATCCACTCTTTTTTATGAATTTATTTCAGACATGGCCATTGTGATGAGATAACATTCACCTCCAATTCTGCTCTACCCATCTTCGTTACTCTGTTCATTTCCTCTACCAAAGCATCCTCTAACAATCGTATCATCGCGAGGAGACCGGAAATAGTTTCTCAGCTCCACCACCCTCCATTCGCGTTCACTTTGTGTGTGGCCGGAAGCTGCAGGTGAAATTGATCCCCATCCCACTGTGGTGACATCAGGTTCTCGGAGAAACACGTGGAGAAAAAGAACGAAACTGCAGAGGAAACGCCATAAAAAATAAAAAGTGCGAGATAAGAGAAGAGAAATTGAGGAAGACAGCAAGGGCTCTTAGGAAAGTGAAGAGTATTTGAACTGTCTGTGAAGAACGAGGGGTTACCATGGCAACACAGAACGGTCACACTAGTGTCCATGTCTCAGACACACAGACGTGGGAGAGGAATAAGAAGTACACGGTAAGCTGGACAAAGATAGCAATAATTGATGAACAGACATCCTAATGCATGCTCTAAGGATTCACAAGCTCTTTTACATATATATTAGGAACAATATTTTGGGGTAACTCAAACAGAGATTAGTGTAATGAAATCAGTTATTATACAAGATATGTTGAAAATCTTGTGATAAATTAACATTTGTGTACATATTAGTACCGTTAACTGTGCGTTGGAATAAATGGGGGTGAATTAATTTTTGAAATCAGAAGACTTTTATTAGTCTTATCCTTTATGCTTTGAACCTCATATCACCTCAAAGTGCCTTTACATTGTACATGTAGATTACAGATGCACCACTGCACTTAAATGGGTAATTCCATGAAAATGTCCCCTTTTGGTGAAAAAACAAAGTTTATTTTGAACATTTTCCTTCTATGTCACTTGAATATGCATGATTTGAACTTTATGGAACAATATTCAGTTTTTTAATTTTTTGAATATTTTGACCCAAAATGGCCATTTTTTAACCCAAAAATGAAATTACACATTTTTATGGCAAAATATGGTTAATTACATATTGAGTCATTTTTAGAAATTTCATCTGTTATAATAATAAAGACAACCTAATCTAGTTAGGACTAAGGGGAATTTTATGTCTATATACAAAAATTTTAAAAATATTAATATTCTTCTGATTTAATGGAGGTCAAAGGTCAAATGGATTTCTGTCCCGTCTGTCACGTCTTTTAAGGTACTTTTTGCATTTACAATAAATTAGACCATTGTTTGTGAATAAAATTTTGCAGTCTTGCTCTTTGGTAGGGGGGAAATTCATTTTTACTGCTAACTTGGCGGAATTTTAATTTTATGAAGATAATTATGATTCATGAAGTAATGTTCCGTCTGTCACGTTTGGCATCTACAGCAATAATATGTATGGATGGGACTACATGAAAATTTTCCGATGGATGAAAATTAAAATCCTTTTGCTATTATGTTTCATGATATTAAAGATGACCCTTTAACCCCTTTAGAACATGAGAATAAGGTATTTAATGCTGGAAATATGTCTTTAAAAATTCTATTTTGTGTACAATCTCAATTTGTCCCGTCTGTCACGCTCACTTTTTGGCATTTTCCTCCAAAAGTAAGATGAAATTTCAAATGTACACTCGCAGATTTCAAAAAGGTACCAACAAGTGATAACATGAATACACATATTTTGTTTCAAGATTTTCCAGTGAGGAGAGCTTAGTCGAAAAGTATCGAAGCAGAAATGGCTTGGTAAATTCATGTCCCGTCTGTCACGCTGAACTTGAAGCCCCACCCACAATTTGTGGGAGGGGCTTGAAAAAAAATTTTCCCCCCATTTTGTTGACCAAACCCTGTACCTGTAGATCACATCTCTATACATCAAATTAAGCATCACTTTTAACATATGAAATATCAAGTAAAAACATGAAAATGTGAGGGTTGGATGTCCCGTCTGTCATGCTGGAATTACCCAAATACATTGCTGAAGGGTTAGTCACATGTCAACAATATGATTATGATATCGATAATGCAGATAACAAAATTGGTGTATGTAGAAAAAGCATTGCATCTGAGAAAAATCAGTGATGATCAAGGCTCAGCATGGATTGATGAGCATTTTTTTCATACTCTGTTTTTATCCTCATGTCATTGATTGGTGACCAGGCCTTAACTCTTTTGAGACAAATGACCACATGTTGTGGTTCAGCTCAATAAATTTTGATTCCGACCTCTAAAAGTATACCAGATTCATGAGTAGAAAGATCATAATTTTCTGTACACACCATGTCTATTTTTGTTGCATGACCATATTGCATTTGATGCCAGGAATTTAAAAAAAGAGAATAAGCTTTAAATCCTTAAATTGGCAATGCACTGAAAGATTCAAAATCATTTTTAAAAATCAAAATTGGCAATTTTTTTCAACTTTTCATCCAAGTTCTTAACCATGTGCATGTTGTTTTCAAAGACATGCCATTTTATCAGAACCATGATGCATTAAAAGAAACATATTATTTTTGCCAATTTGAAAAACAAAATGTGATCAGTATTTATTATTTAGCCCTTAAATAATTCCTGTCATAAAAGTGGAATACCAGTCTTTCAGGAGTCATCTTATGGATCACTTCCATTTTGTTTAATTTTAGATTCCTGAAATATTGCATGCAAACTTGTTCAAATTACTACACAAATTTACTGATATGTAGCAGTTTGCTACATTGAACTGTGTAGAATTTTAAACAAAATATTTGTCTGCTGACTGAAATCGCTATTCAAATCGCTATTAAATTATTCCCTGATCTGTCCGGACACCCAGCATGTCCAGTCACACATAGTGTGGGTTTACATGTACAATAAATTTATATGGCTAGCTTCAGTGGTGATACTCTATTGCAAAGCTCATCCTCTCCCTACAGGGGTTCCATTAGGATGAGCTGGCATCCCTGCCAGTTTGTCTGTCATATCTGTGATGTGATGGGAGGACATCCCAGGGTGAGAGAGAGCTTGGGTAACACATTACAGTCATGACTGCTGCATTCATGAACTTAACCTAGTTTGTATGTCCATCCATCTACGCCTACCACTCCCCCCCCCCCCTCCAAACAGGCCTCTCATCGTTTATGCAGAGGTGATGACTTCATAAGATATCATTTTCATCTTACTGCGCATGTAGTTTTGTGCTTGTCCAATATTTAGAGCTGATGTATTTACATGTAAGTATTTGTATATGTACATACAGGTATGTATGTAAGGCACATCTTTCTGGAAAGGTATGAAACTGATTGACGGAAAGGGGCTCTGAATACATGCAATTTAGATTGCAAATTTTGCGTGCAAGTGCTCTGTGATTCACTAAAACCAGAAGAAGAAAAAATCTGTTAATAGATAATAAGTTTTCTTCTCTATCCTCTTCCATTTACAGAAATGTCCTTGTCAAATTCAAATGGTGAAGTAAGCACTGATGGAGGGGGTATTTGCCATTTCAAACAAAGTCTGACTGATGAAATTTCACACCCCCGGCTCCAATTAAACCAGGGGTCCCCATGATGACGAGATTAGGGCAAAGAAACATGCAAAATACTTGACTGCATCATAATCTCTGAGGCGTCGTAGCCTCCTCCAGTGCTCTCACTCTTGAAGAAGAGTAAAGGAGTGTCTTGGCCTGCTCTAGCATCCTACTCTATCTTAGATCTATTCACATGAATGACATCAACCTCAGGCTCTTGATTTAATTTTCTGAGAGTTAACGTCATTAAATGTTCACTGCCTCCTGCAAGAATGTCCCCAAGGCCATGCCACAGTATCCCCGTCAACTCAGAGAAAACTAGACAAAAGAAAAAGCCAAAAATGCTTGGGGATGGTAAGAGCTGGCCCGAATTCATTTTATTTCTTAACAATTTATTTCCTAAAAGTGCACTGATTTTAATTTTTGGAAGGGAAAGGAAATTAGAAAAATCAGTTCAAAATTCTGTAGGTACCTTTTAAGAATTTGTTTTCTTGGAAAATTGTTTCCCTGCTTCAATGAGTGAAGTAATTTGTTGTATGAACCATCCTCTTTTCTGTAAAAACGTAAGGGAACTTAGGTATAAGAAATGTCAAAGAGGAATGGTATTGTGAGTCAAGCAAGCAAGTTTCCATGTTCAAGTATGAGTTCTACTGACCCAGATAATCCTGTAGAATACTTGCTTACAAGTCATGACTCTACATGTACTTTATTACAACTTGGAGAATAATCTAAATAGTGTCATCGCTGCAAATGTTGTGGCTACTTTAGGCATTGTTGATAGAAAAAATGGGTGATCACAAGTAGTACATGTATGTTTACAGGTCTATGTACTTGTTAAAGGATTTGGGGGTATTTTGTTTCCTTTTGCATGTACATGTACATGTATGTGATTGTTTTTTGTCAGTTTTTACTGCAATCTGGAACATAATCAACATACATGTACATGTACATGTACATTACATGTTCCAAACAGTTTTGGAATTTGGATGTGATATCAGCATGCGTGAATGATAGTAGCAATTGCATTAGTTCTGTAGCTTGCATTTGATTTCTTTTCAAT
Organism: Heliocidaris tuberculata; assembly: GCA_025618425.1. NCBI lineage: Eukaryota > Metazoa > Echinodermata > Echinoidea > Camarodonta > Echinometridae > Heliocidaris > Heliocidaris tuberculata. The sequence continues at coordinate 28,313,697 of CM046841.1, forward strand.
CCAAGGTTCTTACTACTTTCTTCCTGTATTGCACTTGATATGATGTGTAAGTCATTTCATCTTCTTACACATACATGTATTGTATCTCTATCATGTCATATGCTGTATCAACCTTTATTTTACAAGGTATATGTACGTTCCAAGTTCCTCTTTATCTGTTTGGTTAGCATCATGATTTGAAACTCATCTTAGAATGAATGATTTCTTAAGTTGTTTTACAAGTTGTAGTTTCTGAAGTAATGAAGTCTCATCTGTTCTTATACCTCCTTTGCATTATTGTACATCTTTTCCAAAATCATACTGTAGCTTTTCTCTCATTTCTTTGCTGTCAAATATTTTTGTGCATTCATATACATGTACACATCTTATTCTCCACTTTATATTTTTCATGTTTTTATTCCTTTCTTCTCTTAACTCTTTCAGTGCCGATGTCACATATATGTGACTAATAGACTTATCATTTTCATTCACCAATTGCTCGACCACAGGAAAGGTGTATGGTGGTCAATGTATATCAAAATTTTGAGCATGAATCAAGCATTCTAAATATATAATACATGTACAGTGTATGCTACCATTTTCAGAGAAAATTGCAAATTTAAAAAAAGATAATACCTTATTTCAACATTAAACATTAGTAAACAAATGAGAAACCAAAAAATAATGGACAAAAAAGAAACTCAAATATAATTTTCAATAATTTTTATTTAAAAGTTGGGTAAAGTAATAATGTTTGGTATCATAAGAAATGGTAAAAAATTTCCTGCAAGTTTTGTACACAGTATATTGTGAAATAATAAATGGTAAAAATGAAGTGCAGACATTTGAAAAGTAAGTATTGATCACATTTTGGTAAAATTTTGAAAAGAGCTAAACCCCTTGGCACAATAAGAGTTAATCTCTTCATATCAATGTACATGTACACATGTACATGTATTTCATATTTATTTCTGCAGTGAATGATTTTTTTCTTTTATCGTGTCATGTTTAACCCCAAGCTCCTTCACATTATTTGAGCTTAACAGAGTTAAAATGGTTTCACCTTTCAAACCAGCTGTACAGTTTGTGTACAGTACCTTCAAAATTGGCATTCTCACTTTCACCCAAGGTACATGTACAGTATGCTTTATCTCTCTCTCTCTCTCTCTCTCTCTCTTATTTTCCCTATCTCATCTCTGATTCCTTCACCATGCATACTTTTTCATCTCGTTTTGCTTCTCTTTGCATTTCATCAATTCCCATCCTGGTGTCTCGTCTTGTTACTCGATATGATATATCAGCTCCCCGGGGCTATAATTCTCCTCATATATATTTGAATGGGATAATGACGCACGTTGCGGTCCAGTCAGGATGAAATCCATACCGTGGCTATGTACTCAGGCTGTGCAGGCGCGGCTAAAAGGCCAAATCAAAAGACAGAGCGGTCTGAAGACCTGGGCTGGAGTCTATTTTTAAGTCACTCAATTGCTCTTCTATCATCCAAACTATTAAATGAAAATAGAGATAGAGAGTTAGAGACAAAAGCCTTTGTGTTAAGTTGCTGTGATGCAGACTGACTTATCAGGGTTTGTAGTAGGTCCATGGTTAAATACAATGTAGGGCAATTTCAGGGAAGAAAATATAAATTTGTTGGTGAGAATTGTGCATGCAGACAATCCTGGATTGATACATGTACAGTGTATATAAAAGTAAGACACAAGATTGTTGACCGATATACATGTACATGTAGTTCTAGAAATCTCCAAAAGACCTCTAAACTGAAAATGAACTCTGGTTTTTAAAGAAACAAATCAATCATATACATCAAAATTAAATCACTGTGAGAAAACTGGACTGTTACACATAAAATCAAAAAGCTCCTGTATACAGGGAAGCATTTTGTACTCTGTAGTGATATGATACCTTCCATGATCATAGTAGTGTAATGTACGTTTTGAAATTTGATCTATGTTGAAGTGAATGCATGGAAGGTGATCTTTATTGTTGTTATCTTTAGAAGATGTAGAAGAAGTATCTTTAAGGAGGCCATTGTGCTTTTTCCCATGTCGATCAGTTGATCAAAACCCTCAGTTATACATACATGTTTAATTGTCTATATCAGTGTCTCAGATTTATACAATTTAGCATATAGTAAAACAGCAATATGTTGTTTTTTTTAACTTGGTACTTGAAAAACAATATTACACATTACCTTGATCATGAATCGCAGTTTGCATCCTACAGTATTTGTTCAGACAAGTAACGACTCAAATCAAATGCTTTCATTGTGATCATGACACTTGGATATTATTGATGTGAATGCAAGGACGTAGTCTTCAAAAATTATTGTGTTTATCTTCAGAAGATGTAGAAATGTGTTTGTAGGCACTCTGTCTTGTCTCCAGTAAGCAGTCATTTCCTTTATCCTAAGTTAATTATTAATTTGAATTCACACAGCATCTGAAACTTTACTCCCACAATAATTTACCCCATCAAAAACCAGTAAGCAACCAGTGCCCCTGCAGCCCCTCGCCCCCCCCCCCAACCCCCATTGGTAAAAAAGGGTATTTAAAGAAAACTTTAGGAAAATATTGTAGTTGCCAAGCTTTACATTTTGTTATGGGAAAGGGGGGGGGGGGGGTCAAGGCACTTTTTCTGTCTTTTACAGCGCAAATAGGAAGATCTTGAAACTGTACCAATAATCTTCAAGGCCAAACAGTGACTTTTGGGAGGGGCAAGGAGGCCAATAAAAGGGGTATCCATGGCCATGGCCTAGGTGGCCTGCAATTAAATTAAACCCTGCATTGCATGAGAATGCATTTGCCAAAATATAATCTTGAAACAGGAAAAAGGTATTAAACACTTCTAGATTGTTATATGAGTTCAAGCATCATATATTTAGTGTTATTGAATCATCTTCGGACATGAATTGCAAAGCTGTATTTTGAAAATGCCAATTTGATGAACAGACATTTACTTGCTATAGCCTACATCTTTACATTGGCCAGTGTCAGTGAAAGGAAACAAAAAAAGACTTGGTCCTCAGGTAAAATGCTTCAGAGTTATAAAGCATCCCTTCAAAAACAATTTGATAATAAAAAGAGCTCTTGAAAACACTAAGTTGTTTCCTGACATCACCTAAATATAAAAGCGTTGTGGTTGCTGCGGATTTGTCTATGTAATTTGACGTTTTCTCTCATCTTGACCTGCGTCAACCGTGGGGGTGCATGATAGAGTACATACATGAACATGTAGACACAGCTGGTCTCGGGAGACAACCCACTCTTCTGTGTGTCACATTTAGAGATGGTTAGCTTGGAAATGTCCATCAAATAATACATGGGCTCTCTGAGTCATGTTGACCCTTTACTTCTGCATGGATAATGATGATGATGATAAGCCTGTAGTACAGAAGTCTGTGCCTACAATGAACAAGTACAACACTGTATAAAACAAAGAAGCAAACCCCTCATACAATGTAATTTACATGACATTATGTTTTATCGTCAACCGCTGAATATTATTAGTAAAAGAGAAGGTTGAGTTCTGGCAGAGGTAAAAAATGATTGTGTGAGCTTTCTCATACTTTTTATATGTCAGTTTGGAAGAATAGTATAAAGAAATGTCCCTTGAAAAGGATACATGTAGCTTTTCAAATGCCCTCATATTCGAAATATGATGAGAAATACATGTACAGTGTAGCTGAAATGTTTGGGCCGAACATTCATGCCACTTGTATGTGCACATACCCACTTCTGTGTGCAGTACTTGTGTCTTTGGGTCTGTTTCTTATCGTTTTGATGATTCCAATACCTCACAGTTTCTTATGTAGACATGATCAACCTTTCCTATTTGCTTTGAGATAGCTTCTTTCACCATCTACATGTGTAATCACATCACCATTTGTCTGTAATTTTTTTCCCCCTTTAAAAAAAAAAAAAAAAGAATCTTCCTCCTCTTTCTCTCTCTCTCTCCCTCCCTTTCTCCCTCCCCCTCCCATTCTCTCCTTTCTTTCACTCTGTTTTCTTCTGTTCTTAACTCATTTTACACCTATTATTAACAAATCTCTTTATACTCAACATATTTCTCACCTTGATGCTCCTGTTCTGGATCTTTCAGACCATCTAAATTATTGTTTCAAGCATTCTAAACTTTGTATCCTTAGTATGCACACTATCCTATGGTAATCTGGATTATGCCACAGAGAGAAAAAGAGGAAATACATGTAGGCAGTCATATGGATTTCCCTAGAAGAATTTGAGACAAAGGAGGACCTGGGAAGTCGCGTGCTGTCCCCTAAACGTGACATGAATGCCAATGTGTCGATCCCTCGTTTGCAATTGACGTCTGCATTGGAAACCAATAAATTATCAATTCCATCAATTAGCAGGCACTGCATGTAGTTACAAAGCCAGCTCTGTGAGAGATTAGAGTAATGATGGTTCTTAGAATGATAAAATGATGAGAATTAGTGTTTTTTAGAAATGATGTGGATTAAAGAAGTGCTTTGTAGTTTTCACTCATTTCTTTCAAGGTCAGGTTTATTTGTGTTCTATATTACATGTACATGTATGTATGTCAAAGAATCGTTCACTTTGAAGAGATTAGAGGGCAAAAAAAGCAATGTACAATGTAGATATAACAATGACAGAAAAATGCAGAAAATAACTGAACCGAAAATCTTCATCAAGTTCAGGTTTTTTTTTTTTTTTTTTAACTTTCTAAAGTTCCAATTTGATAGGGAGCACATTATACAAAAACTAGCATCAAGATTTTGATGCATTTTTGATATAATATCCCATCAAAAGTCTGTGGTTGGTATTCTCAAGAGTGGCCTAAGTTAGGCCTGGCTTAACTTAGGCCACTGATTTACCGAAGGCCATTTGTCAATTCCTAAGTCCCTAGTAGTATATTTATGTAACGAAATAAAGAAACAACACATTTTGGGGGCATGAAATAAGCACCAGAAATCAATTCTATCATGACAATTTTTTGTATTTGCATTTAGTTCCAGGACTACATGTATGGTGATTTGTAGGATGAAAAGAGAGTCACATTTGGCACTCCATAATTCGGTGTACTAAATCTACGTAATTAGGCGGGGTTTAAGCCTGGCTTAAAGCAGGTCTCGATACTAGCGGTGGTCCGGAGGTTAAAATCCACCAAAATGATGTTTTGGACCATGAAATTTGAAAAAAGCAAGGAAATGGCCGTCCCAGGGTGACCACCAAAACTTTTGAATTGCCAATCCCCCCAAAACAAGGAAAGAGCTCAAACGCGATGTTCAACTTTGACGCACATTTTCACCAAACGTTTGCGTGTGGATAAACAGCGAGTGATGTGCATGTGACGTGATTCATTGTGTATAATGTGTAACGCATGTTGTACATGTGTGTCTGTGTAAAAGCTGTTAATTTTGCATACAGATATTTCCGCGAATGGCAATGTCTCGGACGATTTCGCGAGTTGTTGTTTTCGTGGTTAGCCAATTGACCAAAAACGTTGTACATAAGGTTTAGCAGTTTTGTTGAAATTGCTATTTTCAAGTACATTGACATACAAAGTCTTGCATTTAATTTGAACATAGACTCTGCCATGTAAAATTTGGTTAGACACTTTAAGAAATTGGCTTAAATTTCACTTTAATTGTAGCTCAAAGCTGAAACCTCATGCCACAATTCAATCTCTAGTAAAAGACATTTGTATTCTTTTATTTAATTTGATTTTTTGTTGGGTTTCTGTTTCAGAAAGTCGGTTTTGGTGTCAAAATATTGAATTTCTCCTAATATCCTTCCTTTTCAAACACGTATAGTCACGGGACTCACGTTCACGATTGCGATAGCAGATTTTACAATTGTGATCGCGAACATGAGTCATGTGACTATACATGTTAGAGAATGAAGAATAATCGAAGAAGTTCAGTAATTTAACACCAAATCTAAGTTATTGCAACAGGAATCCAATAAAAAATCATATTAAATGAAAGAATATAAATGTATTTTACTTGAGAATGAATTAAGGCGTGAGGTTTTAGCTTTGAGATAGAGTAAAAGTGAAATTCAAGTGAATTTATGTACATATTAAGTGCTAGCACCAACTGGGTGTGGTGGCATGCGCCTGTAATCCAGCTAACAGTGGAAGTTATAAACTGATTCAGAGGACCCAGGTTCGAGACTGAGTCATGTCGTTCGAATGGTGATGTTAAAGTCGGTCCCCAGACGTAAATAATCATATCTGATTGATACAGATATCTGATCTGTAAAAAATCAATTACACACACACACACACACACACACACACACACAGTTTAGTGAATGGAAAAAAGTGATCCGTAGTTTTATTTTAAGAGTCGATGCATGCTGCACATGTATGTGAAAGAGAAAGGTCAAGCGCATGAAATGAAATAGAAAGCAGCACCGCAAACAATAATTCTAAACAACAGAAAAAAAATCTTATTCATTTTATTATTTGATGTGGATCACCAAAAGTGAGTGTGGTCCACCTAAAATGAAAATAAGTCAAATTTGGTGGACCAACTGGACCACCAAAATTTTCAGTTAGTGTCAAGCCCTGCTTAAAGTTAAGCAGCTTTTGAGAATACAGCCCCGTAAATGTATGTCCTTCATTTGTCAATTTGTCAATTCATTTTATTCATTCCTGGAACTAACAATCAGCTTGCGGCTGTTTTACTGAGAAGCTGTGTATAATACTCAGAATAATAGTTTAGTGCTGGTATCGACACGCCTGATGTCGCCACTATGGCGACAAAAGTACTGGTTTTGGACTTTGCCGACATGTCGACACGCATGCTCCGATGGCGACATAAAATGGGTCTTTTTACATGTACCTCGCCGTGGCGTCGTGCGCGCGTACGTGATTTGTTTCACATACGCATTAGCAGCGCGCGCGCGACACGATCGCTGCGTATCTAGCTTCGACGACCGGTATACATTACGTACATGTACATGCCTAGATATGCGACACTAGCTGACTCGCTCCGCATGACTTTCATTAATGCTTGATAAATTGGATCATACAAAACAAATTTTGGGGCAAATAGTTGACAGTGTGCATCTTTGAGAACTGTAAGTGAGTATGACTGCGAGTGTGAGCCCGTGAGGACATAGTGCATGTATTCCATGTAAAGCTCTTGTGAATTTGTGTCGGGTAACTCTGGTTTAATAGTGTACGGTCACTACGGGAGCGACCCGAGTTTAGACTTGTTTGACTCATGTCCAGATGTCGACATATGCCGACATCGGCGTTTATTTTATTGCGACATGGCGACATAGATTTTCCATGCCGACACCAGCACTACAGAATAATACTACTTCAGAGCACTTTTAAAGTGAAGGTGCATGTATTTTTCTTCATTGCATGTACACAGTGGGCAGTGTATTCCTGGCTGTGGAAAAAGAATTTGAATTATGTTTCTTCGCACTGCTTCCATCATCACCCTGGCTTTATGTGACATCTCATTTAGGGATTAATTTCAGAATCTCCTAACCCTCAGTTGTTGTGCTCATACAAAGAAATGAAGGATTCGTCTCTCAAGATTTCTGTTTATATCATCTGTTAAAAGCCAGAAGGGCGTTAACTCTGTGTTAAAGTAAAAGAGTTAAAGCCCTTCTACCTCCAAACAGATGATACACATAGAGGGGTGGAAACTGGTAATGACTGATAACAGTCATTTCTGTTGTAACGCATTATACATGTATGCATCTGTCTCTGTCAGAATTTTGTACCAAAACAGAAAATTACAGTGAAGCTTTCAAAGAAAAAAACAACAACCAAAAAGGAGTAAAGGAATATAATGTAGAGCTCTTCCCCGATGATGAATTTTAGCATTCATCATACATCTACTGATTCATAATTAATAAACAATCCTTTGCATGAACGTCACTGTAACGCGCACCACTGCTGATCAGGTTCAGCCTCGTGACGGGGGGAAATGACTACTTCAGTTATCACTTGACTTGCATGCCAATTTGTGGCCTTTATGACTTGCTGACTCTATAATCATCTCATCCCATAAATATTCACAAGTACTCTCAGTACTGTAATGCTGACAAAAGACTAATTCCAGGGGCTTTTGTTTGTTTTGTGGCTACCATACAGGTAGAATAAGGGTTGATCAATCAAAAAAGTAGAGATAGTGGGACAGATCTGACATAGAGAGAGAGAGAGGGGGGGGGGGGGGGGGGAGAGAGAGAGAGAGAGAGAGAGAGAGAGAGAGAGAGAGAGGGGGACATGGAGTGGAGAAAGAGTTTTGGAAAGTGGAATATGGAGAGAGACGAGAGAGAGAGAGAGAGAGAGAGGAGAATAAAGATGCAGATTGTAAGAGTTAGGGGGTAGACAGATAAAAGAGACGGGCAAAGAGATCGATAGAGTTTGACGTGGAGAGATGCAGATTTGAGACAGAGAGAGAGAGGGGGGAGGAGGCAGACACAGAGGAAGGAGAGAGATAGACAGACAGGCAGACAGACAGGTAGGCAGACAGACAGATAGGCAGATAGAGAGAGGGGAGAGATAGACAGATGGACAGACAGACAGAGAGATAGACGGACAGAAAGACAGTGATAGGCAGACAGAACAAAGAGAAAGAGAGATATTTGCAGACAGAACACAGAGAGAGAGAGAGAGTGATAGGCAGACAGAAAGACACATAGTGAGATAGGCAGACAGAAAGACACATAGTGAGATAGGCAGACAGAAAGAAAGACAGACAAGCAGACAGTTAGGCAGACAGAGAGACAGAGAGATAGGTAGACAGAAAGACAGAAAGTGTCAGACAGAGACAGACAGAAAGAGTAAGACAGACAGGCAGAAAGAAGGTAAAGAAAGGGAGGAGAAGGAAGAGGTAGGATATAGGCAGGGAGGGAATGAAGGAGGAGAATGAGATGAGCATGTCAGGATTGTAAGGCCAAGGAGTTATCACAGAACTCCTTGGTAAGGCAAGATAAATGGAGAGATGTTATGTCCTGAGACAATCTGTCCAGATGAGAATCGCAGGATTTACGAGTTGATGAGGGAATTTGAAAACAGCGATTGTTTGTTTAGGAAAGTGGATTCATCAAGTTCAGGTTTTTTGGTTTTTTTTTTAACTTTCTAAAGTTCCAATTTGATAGGGAGCACATTATACAAAAACTAGCATCAAGATTTTGATGCATTTTTGATATAATATCCCATCAAAAGTCTGTGGTTGGTATTCTCAAGAGTGGCCTAAGTTAGGCCTGGCTTAACTTAGGCCACTGATTTACCGAAGGCCATTTGTCAATTCCTAAGTCCCTAGTAGTATATTTATGTAACGAAATAAAGAAACAACACATTTTGGGGGCATGAAATAAGCACCAGAAATCAATTCTATCATGACAATTTTTTGTATTTGCATTTAGTTCCAGGACTACATGTATGGTGATTTGTAGGATGAAAAGAGAGTCACATTTGGCACTCCATAATTCGGTGTACTAAATCTACGTAATTAGGCGGGGTTTAAGCCTGGCTTAAAGCAGGTCTCGATACTAGCGGTGGTCCGGAGGTTAAAATCCACCAAAATGATGTTTTGGACCATGAAATTTGAAAAAAGCAAGGAAATGGCCGTCCCAGGGTGACCACCAAAACTTTTGAATTGCCAATCCCCCCAAAACAAGGAAAGAGCTCAAACGCGATGTTCAACTTTGACGCACATTTTCACCAAACGTTTGCGTGTGGATAAACAGCGAGTGATGTGCATGTGACGTGATTCATTGTGTATAATGTGTAACGCATGTTGTACATGTGTGTCTGTGTAAAAGCTGTTAATTTTGCATACAGATATTTCCGCGAATGGCAATGTCTCGGACGATTTCGCGAGTTGTTGTTTTCGTGGTTAGCCAATTGACCAAAAACGTTGTACATAAGGTTTAGCAGTTTTGTTGAAATTGCTATTTTCAAGTACATTGACATACAAAGTCTTGCATTTAATTTGAACATAGACTCTGCCATGTAAAATTTGGTTAGACACTTTAAGAAATTGGCTTAAATTTCACTTTAATTGTAGCTCAAAGCTGAAACCTCATGCCACAATTCAATCTCTAGTAAAAGACATTTGTATTCTTTTATTTAATTTGATTTTTTGTTGGGTTTCTGTTTCAGAAAGTCGGTTTTGGTGTCAAAATATTGAATTTCTCCTAATATCCTTCCTTTTCAAACACGTATAGTCACGGGACTCACGTTCACGATTGCGATAGCAGATTTTACAATTGTGATCGCGAACATGAGTCATGTGACTATACATGTTAGAGAATGAAGAATAATCGAAGAAGTTCAGTAATTTAACACCAAATCTAAGTTATTGCAACAGGAATCCAATAAAAAATCATATTAAATGAAAGAATATAAATGTATTTTACTTGAGAATGAATTAAGGCGTGAGGTTTTAGCTTTGAGATAGAGTAAAAGTGAAATTCAAGTGAATTTATGTACATATTAAGTGCTAGCACCAACTGGGTGTGGTGGCATGCGCCTGTAATCCAGCTAACAGTGGAAGTTATAAACTGATTCAGAGGACCCAGGTTCGAGACTGAGTCATGTCGTTCGAATGGTGATGTTAAAGTCGGTCCCCAGACGTAAATAATCATATCTGATTGATACAGATATCTGATCTGTAAAAAATCAATTACACACACACACACACACACACACAGTTTAGTGAATGGAAAAAAGTGATCCGTAGTTTTATTTTAAGAGTCGATGCATGCTGCACATGTATGTGAAAGAGAAAGGTCAAGCGCATGAAATGAAATAGAAAGCAGCACCGCAAACAATAATTCTAAACAACAGAAAAAAAATCTTATTCATTTTATTATTTGATGTGGATCACCAAAAGTGAGTGTGGTCCACCTAAAATGAAAATAAGTCAAATTTGGTGGACCAACTGGACCACCAAAATTTTCAGTTAGTGTCAAGCCCTGCTTAAAGTTAAGCAGCTTTTGAGAATACAGCCCCGTAAATGTATGTCCTTCATTTGTCAATTTGTCAATTCATTTTATTCATTCCTGGAACTAACAATCAGCTTGCGGCTGTTTTACTGAGAAGCTGTGTATAATACTCAGAATAATAGTTTAGTGCTGGTATCGACACGCCTGATGTCGCCACTATGGCGACAAAAGTACTGGTTTTGGACTTTGCCGACATGTCGACACGCATGCTCCGATGGCGACATAAAATGGGTCTTTTTACATGTACCTCGCCGTGGCGTCGTGCGCGCGTACGTGATTTGTTTCACATACGCATTAGCAGCGCGCGCGCGACACGATCGCTGCGTATCTAGCTTCGACGACCGGTATACATTACGTACATGTACATGCCTAGATATGCGACACTAGCTGACTCGCTCCGCATGACTTTCATTAATGCTTGATAAATTGGATCATACAAAACAAATTTTGGGGCAAATAGTTGACAGTGTGCATCTTTGAGAACTGTAAAGTGAGTATGACTGCGAGTGTGAGCCCGTGAGGACATAGTGCATGTATTCCATGTAAAGCTCTTGTGAATTTGTGTCGGGTAACTCTGGTTTAATAGTGTACGGTCACTACGGGAGCGACCCGAGTTTAGACTTGTTTGACTCATGTCCAGATGTCGACATATGCCGACATCGGCGTTTATTTTATTGCGACATGGCGACATAGATTTTCCATGCCGACACCAGCACTACAGAATAATACTACTTCAGAGCACTTTTAAAGTGAAGGTGCATGTATTTTTCTTCATTGCATGTACACAGTGGGCAGTGTATTCCTGGCTGTGGAAAAAGAATTTGAATTATGTTTCTTCGCACTGCTTCCATCATCACCCTGGCTTTATGTGACATCTCATTTAGGGATTAATTTCAGAATCTCCTAACCCTCAGTTGTTGTGCTCATACAAAGAAATGAAGGATTCGTCTCTCAAGATTTCTGTTTATATCATCTGTTAAAAGCCAGAAGGGCGTTAACTCTGTGTTAAAGTAAAAGAGTTAAAGCCCTTCTACCTCCAAACAGATGATACACATAGAGGGGTGGAAACTGGTAATGACTGATAACAGTCATTTCTGTTGTAACGCATTATACATGTATGCATCTGTCTCTGTCAGAATTTTGTACCAAAACAGAAAATTACAGTGAAGCTTTCAAAGAAAAAAACAACAACCAAAAAGGAGTAAAGGAATATAATGTAGAGCTCTTCCCCGATGATGAATTTTAGCATTCATCATACATCTACTGATTCATAATTAATAAACAATCCTTTGCATGAACGTCACTGTAACGCGCACCACTGCTGATCAGGTTCAGCCTCGTGACGGGGGGAAATGACTACTTCAGTTATCACTTGACTTGCATGCCAATTTGTGGCCTTTATGACTTGCTGACTCTATAATCATCTCATCCCATAAATATTCACAAGTACTCTCAGTACTGTAATGCTGACAAAAGACTAATTCCAGGGGCTTTTGTTTGTTTTGTGGCTACCATACAGGTAGAATAAGGGTTGATCAATCAAAAAAGTAGAGATAGTGGGACAGATCTGACATAGAGAGAGAGAGAGGGGGGGGGGGGGGGGAGAGAGAGAGAGAGAGAGAGAGAGAGAGAGAGAGAGAGAGGGGGGACATGGAGTGGAGAAAGAGTTTTGGAAAGTGGAATATGGAGAGAGACGAGAGAGAGAGAGAGAGAGAGAGGAGAATAAAGATGCAGATTGTAAGAGTTAGGGGGTAGACAGATAAAAGAGACGGGCAAAGAGATCGATAGAGTTTGACGTGGAGAGATGCAGATTTGAGACAGAGAGAGAGAGGGGGGAGGAGGCAGACACAGAGGAAGGAGAGAGATAGACAGACAGGCAGACAGACAGGTAGGCAGACAGACAGATAGGCAGATAGAGAGAGGGGAGAGATAGACAGATGGACAGACAGACAGAGAGATAGACGGACAGAAAGACAGTGATAGGCAGACAGAACAAAGAGAAAGAGAGATATTTGCAGACAGAACACAGAGAGAGAGAGAGAGTGATAGGCAGACAGAAAGACACATAGTGAGATAGGCAGACAGAAAGACACATAGTGAGATAGGCAGACAGAAAGAAAGACAGACAAGCAGACAGTTAGGCAGACAGAGAGACAGAGAGATAGGTAGACAGAAAGACAGAAAGTGTCAGACAGAGACAGACAGAAAGAGTAAGACAGACAGGCAGAAAGAAGGTAAAGAAAGGGAGGAGAAGGAAGAGGTAGGATATAGGCAGGGAGGGAATGAAGGAGGAGAATGAGATGAGCATGTCAGGATTGTAAGGCCAAGGAGTTATCACAGAACTCCTTGGTAAGGCAAGATAAATGGAGAGATGTTATGTCCTGAGACAATCTGTCCAGATGAGAATCGCAGGATTTACGAGTTGATGAGGGAATTTGAAAACAGCGATTGTTTGTTTAGGAAAGTGGATTGAGAAAGTGGTTGGGGATCAAGGCTTGCACATTACATGTACATCAGAATACATTTATGATAAAAGATGGAGAATTCTGTTCATGTTTACAGTACTAGGTATTTTGAAAATGGAAACACATTGGTTTTTGAAATGGTGATGTCAATATGATTGCTGCAAAATAATGATTACAGCTGTGATGTTTGAATCCAGTTTGGTTTTTACTTTTCACACATTTTCCAAAGATACCAGCCCAAGTTATTTTGTTTTTAGTATTCAGCAGTTAAATCCTATTGCATTCATAAACCACTTAATACTGAAGAGAATGTCAGGTTCAAAAAATATGTAATACCCATAGTGACAAGTGATGATCCTACATGTACATTTGCCTCAGCGAAATATTCTCCAGAGTCTTTTATTTTCATCAATTCCATAGATGTTTAGGATTTTGGTTGTTATCAGGTTTTAGGTTAGGCTTACATTTACATGTACATGTACATGTAGGTTTGATAATAGTCGGGTTCACATGAAGGGAGGTAAACTTTTTAAGTTTCGCTTGTAGTTTCAAAACTTTAAGTTATCTTGTAGGTACATGTACATGTACTTGTAGTTACCTTGTAGTTTCAGACTGTTTGAGCAGACTCGCAGTTTCAAAACTTTAAGTTTACTTGTAGTTAACGCCGAAAGCATGAGCAGCGGGGGTCCTCCCTCATAGTTACGGACTGTGTGGACAGAGTAAATTTTAAGTTTAGCAATCTTGTTAATGATGACCTCTCTGCTCATGTTAAATGACTAATGCTCAAACTGTAGTCTCAGAACAGCGAGCATCATTGTTTCGGGCCCGTGTGAACCCTCATTGTTGTTAGTGAGCCGTTGTTTCATTAACTTAAAGTTTCACTAACTTAAAGTTTCTTGTAAACATTTACTAGTAACAAGTCCTGTATGAATGAAGCTATAGTTTTAGGTCTTTGTGTTGAAGTAAAGAATTCACCTAGTTTAAGAAATTGGCCATAGAGCAATGAAGCATGAGATACACATGTATGTTCCCTTCAGATGTTTACACACACATTCACGTGTCATGTAAGGTAGACTCAGCTCATGTTTTCACAACCTTTTTCTTCTATTTTCTTTCTATTTGTTCCTTGTTTGTGTTGATGTCAGCCAGTACCGAGTGATATCAATCAACTCCTTCACACATGGAGAATACTAGGGAGGGTAGAAGGACATGATAAAGAGACAGAAGAGAGAGAAAGAGAGAGAGATAAATGGAGGGGGAAAATTACAAATGTATACTAGAGATTAAAGGGAAATCCAACCTTAATAGCAAGTTCCTTTAACCCTTTCGAGACAATTGACCACATTTTGTGGTTTGGCTCAGTGACTTTTGACTCAGAGCTCTAAAAAATATACAAGATGCATGAGAAGAAAGAGAGAAAACTTCTGCACACGCTAAGTTCATTTTTGTTGCATGATCATATTGCGTTTGATTCCAGGAATTTTAGAAAAGAGAATGAGTTTGAAAATCCTTAAATTGGCAACACAGTGAGAGGTTCAAATCATTGTTTTTTCTCAAAATTGGCAATGTTTAAAAAATTTTGGACAAAATTCCTTACCATGTACATGTATATTTTTTCAAAGATATTACACCTAATTAGAAGCATGTAGCACTAAAAGAAAAATATTATTGTTGCCAATTTGAAGAAAAAAATGTGATCAATTTAGCTGTGAAATATTTCCTGTCCTGAAAGGGTTAAAAGAAAGAGGAAAAAGATTGATGAAAGTTTGAACGAAATCGGACAAGCAATGAGAAAGGTATGAATTTTTGAAAGTCGTAATCACTATACATAAGGGAATTTCAAATTGGCCGAATAGGTAATGTCACTGTGATGTACATGTAGCTGTGGACAACTCCCCCATTCGCTCCAACACACAAAATGACTAAAATGTCGCTTTTTTTCAAAATGTATTACTCAGTAGGATCTTCTTCTTTCATGAGGACCTATAACAATATGCTATCTCCAATATATTTTGAGTACTGCCCTGAGGGTAAAAGCACCTTGAAGAAAACCTCAAATTAATGATATTTTTGTGTACGACAAACGGGAGAGTTGTCCACAAAAATTGACTCACCAAATTGCCAATTTGAGATTCGCATAGATGTAGTGATCTCATTTTTCAAACATCCATAACTTTCTTAGTCCTTGTCCAATTTCTTTCAAACTTTCACTATCCTGTTTTTCTTATTTTTCTGCTTTCATACAAATCATCTTATTACCAAGGTTGGATTGCCCTTTAAGGAAAGTTGGGAAAAAGAACAAGAGGGAGGTACATGACATTTACAGCACATGTACATGTAGATTATAGGGGGTGAATAGAAATGAAATGATGGAAGAAAGAAAGAACAGAAAGAGAGAAGGTGATAGAATTGTTTTCAAGAACTGTAATACAGTGATAGCGGAAATCAAACAATTGAAGTCATCACATGATTACACATAGCTTTTTTAGCAAATGTCGAGGAAGTCAAGTAAATTGCATTATTGCTTGCATCTGGCCTAGGTTATGGAAACCAATAGAAAATAACAGAAAGTAATGTACTGAAATTTATCAATCAACCTCTGCATTGTTTGTAGGCTTCTAATCCTGGCTTCTATTCCAGAGCATTTTTTATTTCTTTTTGTAAGATGATTACTGCTGCCTCTCTAAACTCTACAATTTGTTTCACTTCACATTGATTTGATATTATTTTTTATTTCTTCACATTTTTTACAGGTTTACAAGGTGGTAGTTGTTGCTGCTGGAAAGACCTGGTTTATCTTCAGAAGATACAATGAATTCCACAAACTCTATGAAGTTGTAAGTAGCCATCTTGATTAGAGGTTAACTTGTTAGTGTTAGGTTGGGATTTGAACCCTCAACTTCTTAATTGAAAGTCAAGTGCATAAACCACTTTACCATAATATCTCAACATTGATCTTTTCATTTTCATCTATTTATTTTTAATAGGTTCAGTCCACAGTTATTGTATATTGGACATGGTATTCAGTGGGATAATATCTACATGGCCATGGACATGTACATGTAGGTTGATGAATTGTAGTCCTTTTTCTCATCCAGTTTTTAATGATTGATTTTTCATTAATTCCATGTTCTATGCGGAACATGACATGAATGTTGGATGAATAATCTTGGTTAGTAAAGAAAAGTCCCCCTTTTTTGTAAATCGCTTATTGAAAAGGTGATCATCAATCACAGAAAATGGCAAATTTTATCCTTAAATGCTCAAAAATTACCCAGTAACCTTTCTACTGCTGTTAATGGATTAAACTGCTAACATTTTGATATTGCATCAGTTATTTCAGAGAAAGAAAAACTTTACTTTCTTATTAAAATTGAAGAAAAATTGTGGAATTCATAGAACAATATTTCACTGATGTGAACAATGACAAAATATACGATGATTGAAAATGTCATGTGTCTTGTAAAATGCTATTTTGTAATATTTGAAAACTTGGCAGCACCGTAAAGACTTAAAGAAAAAGGAGACAATAAGCTTTTATTAAATATTATTGAGTATAACCTTAGTTTGTATCGTATGTTTTTAGATCTGTTTCCTTCTGCTCCATTTATCTACAGCACTGATCATTAACAACGTAACATGCACTTGTTTGGAAACAGGCTCTGTTTCTAGAAACATATACTGTTTTGAAAGCATGTTTTTATTTTGAAATCAAAACATGATCTTGCAAAGTTTTTTTTTTTTTTTTAAGATGTTTGTACCTGTGTACCAAACAATGAGATAGCATGCACAATGAGATTCTTACTGGTAGCACACCCACTTCAACCTTTGTTCGGAAAAAATAAACAGGAGCAACTTCACCAGTTTACCCTAATTACCCATGACCCCATCCAAGTCTTATTGTGTAATTCAGTTGATTTGAACTTTGAAACTGTAGTCAAAAATATCTCAGAAATTTGAGCAAATACACCTACATTGATACATGTCTTTTTAAATACATGTAGTCTACTTCAAAGTCTAATTGTTCTGTCTTATAACTTATATGATATGATGACCATTTGGGGAATAACAGACATGCACCCAGTATATTGTACATGTACACATGTTGCAAGGAGTAAGAAAAGATTGCTCATTCAGTTGTGCTAAACTTTTTTTTTTGGTGTATATACAAGTAACATACTGGATTAATTATTAAATCGTAGGCCCGCAGAATAAGACTTTGGTTTGAACTTGTGCTTAGCCTGTACCCCGGTTAATGTGCAGATAAAAGCGGCATAAAATTAACAGTATTTACTCTTTAATCAGTTGTACATACATGTATATCTAATTAAATGTCATTTGCCATTAACATATATGAAATAAGCATTAGCATTCATGTAATTATTACTATTATACCACAAACCAATTAATGGTAATTGGTAAAACAGGCAAAGGAATTGAATACTTTAACAGCTGGCAAGGGAACGATGGAGAATTGATATTCATGATCATTTGTAGATGTTTTGGGGGCTGCACATACTGTACATGTTATTGTTGCCCAGGCAAGCTACATGTAGTACCTCCTGGATTCAACCACATTTGCTAGTACTGTAACAATGAATTACAGTCAACAGTAATAAGACCAAGGAGTTATTCTTGGTTAGATCATATATTTGAACCCTTCTAGAAGTTCCAGATAGATTTGTACTGATCTCTCTGTGATCACTTTAACCCATGCCAACATGAGGCATGATAAAAAACGTGACATTCTATGAAAATTTTGTTAAAAAGATTGCTCAACAGTTTCTAAACATCTGAGGTTGTTTATGGGTCATGTAATTGTATTTGATAACAGTTAGTTGGAATTCATAAGCCAACATAAACCACCTCTAGTCTCCTATTGCTCTAGATAATCTAAAATTAGAACTCTGCAGTATGATATGGTAAGATGATATCCAAGAGTATCTAATAGGGTTAGATTGAAAGTACATGTATTAGCCTACATGTTCAGCACTATCAATCGTCAGATTAATTTTTTTCAAAATCACAATCAGAATCTCTAGTTTGTCAATTTACATGTAGGCTTACATGTACATGAGTGTGTGAACAAAATATCTCGTGAATTAGTGATCGTTATTCAAATCTATCTAATATTTTTGAGTAACTATCATTGTAATTTAATGTTTGCTATTGTGCATGTAGGTTCAGAAAATCTATTTTATAATAGAGGCTAAAAAGTGAGGTGTTTAAACCAAGATTCAGATCTCTATTTTCTTGTGTGTGAATTGGCCCATGCCATTAGATTATTGTTAAAGATCTGAATTCGTAGCTCTTTCCCTATACGGAAAATTGAGAGGGAATCATGTTTTTGCTCTGTCATGCACATCTGCTATTAATATTTTGAAGGTCATATTATTCTCTTACACAATTGTATTCACAATGTCACATAACATTGATAAAACTCTCTGTAAACTTCTTAGAAACTCATAAATCAAGTCTAGAAGCAAATGACAGTTTTATATCAAGCGACACAATGGAATTTTGAACTCCAATTGCCAGTTTAACGCTCATCATAATAGAATCAGCTTCATGCCAGTTTGTTTCTAAATGCTGATGATAGCACATTCTGTCATAGAAATAGCTCACGTGTAGCAACTCATGAGCATTCATGCAGTTGAAATGATTCCAGTGCAAAAATATTTATTCTTCAGTCCAACGGTGCTGTAGCTAGGGAGACAAGCAAGATGGCATAGCTTAAAATGAAATATTAATTTCAAATATGAAAATGAACATGTAATTACACCAATTTAAGGCTTCTTGAGTTGGGGTAGGGGGCCATTAATACAAATTCCCAGAAAGAAAATGCAAAAAATAGCAAGAGGTGAAGCTAAAGTAATAAATCAGTGCCTACAGATTGCTACAATGTATCCTTCTTCAGTTTATCTTCCTAGTGCATGTGAGATGGTTTGTCCGGATGTCTATGATGGATCATCTTGTCTTGGAAGGTTGTAAGTTCAAATCCCAGACAGTATGGCCTCTGGATGAGATCATTGTATATACACTGTATCCATTTTCTTTCAGACATCCTATGTTATGCTTACATTACATGTGCACATACATTTGTAATATTAGCCAAAAGTTGAGGGCATTAGGATTCTTACTTGAAGGTGAACTTAGCCTGATGGATATCACCATTCTCTCCCTCTCTCTGTCTCTCTGTCTGTCTGTCTGTCTGTCTCTCTCTCTCTCTGTGTTTATTTCTCTCTCTCTCTCTCTCTCTCTCTGTCTTTATTTCTCTCTCTCTCCCCCTCCCTTCCCTTCTCTATCTCTCGCTGCCTCTCTTTCTCTCCCCTCCTCTCTCACTTAACCATACAGCTGAAGAAGAAGTTTCCTGGTGCAGATCTCAAGCTGCCTGGTAAGAAGCTCTTTGGCAACAACTTTGACCCAGAGTTTATCCGACAGAGGAGGGAGGGTCTCCATGATTTTATCCAGAAAATCATCAACAATCAGCAGATATTACAACAGTGAGTATATCCCTTCCCTCTCCTTGCTAACGGAATTGCCTACAACGTTCCAGTAAAGGTTTCTTCTGTGATTAAACTGTCAATCAATATAATTTTGAAATGCTTATAAATCATATTGAAAAGTTTGAGGCACAGTGACATTTTACTGTGCTTCAAGATAGTCCCCCTTTTGTATACTACTTTACAATTTCCTTCTGGCAAAGACAGGACACATACATGTTGGGCACTCACCTAACCTTATAATTGATTATTTGTTTCTCACTTTTCTTTTCTTTTCTTTTTTGAGAATTTTTTCTTCTGAAATTTGTGCTTCAGGGAAAAATAAATTTGTTGCCACCCTTTATTGATTATCATCTTTGTCTGAAGAAAAGACAATCTCGCTTCTCTTCCGTTTCCTCATCCCTGTAGGGAAATCAAATCTTTATACAAACATGGTTGAAATCAATATTGAAAAAAGTAACATTGAACTTATGAATTCCTTTAAAAAGAATGGATGTTGTAAATTTTCTAGGAGTATATATTGATTGTAATTTGAAATGGGATGCTCATGTGAACAATATTATATGTAAAGTATCTCGATGTATTGGTATTTTATTCAAACTGAAGTACTATCTCCCGAATCATGCTTTGTTTTCTTTATATAATGCACTTGTATTACCTTACTTATCATATTGTGTTAGTGTCTGGGGTAAATGTGGGAAACTGAAAATGAACATTCTATTTAAAGGCATTGATTAACTTTGCCCAGGATTGAAAAAAAATCACTGTTCCAGCTAATGCTGTTATCATAATTGCAAACCTTTAGCTCAGACAGGAATCGCCTGAGTTTTATAAGCTGATCGGTCGTTTATATATCAAGATATTTACGATTGAACAGTGATGTCGGGATAGAGTACCACCGAACCCTAAAGAACTCTTACAGTTAGCATACCTCGCTCTATCACAGAATACCGTACGGGCTGGAAACCCGCTCTGAAATCGCCAAGCGCTGGTGCTTGGTTTTTGTGACTGCAGCGCAGCGGAGAAGCCGAGCGACTTGCGCTAGCGATTGATCGCGATTTTCTCTCTTTTAGGATAGTAAACGGGTTCCATTTTCTCTCATACTTTCACATATCCTTAATTATATATATGTAGTTAGAGGACTGCACACAATCCACTGGCATTTGAGCTGATTTTACAATTTTTCACAAAGTTAATCAATCACTTTAAGTTACAGAAAAAAGCATTACGTATTTGCACCACTAGTCATTATCTTGCTCACACGGCTCCTCTCTTTATCAAACTCAAAACCTTCAACATATTTGATTTATACCAGTATCATACAGCAGTCCAAGGTTTTCTTTATTTTCATAATCTTCTCCCGTATAAAATTTTGAATATGTTCTCCACAAATTTGGGTATTCATAATTATAACACCAGAAATCAATGCAATCTTCATCGCTGGAAAATCTCATTTATGTATGAAGAAAAATCTTTTCGGTGTAATCTTCCTTTGATTTGGAATTCAATACCAAAACATATTTCCCGTTGTTTTACTCAAAGATTGTTTAAAAAATATCTAAAAATTCATTATTTATCTAAATACTGACTTACTATGAGCTGCTTTTTTTTCTTTGTTATGTGTGTTCCTCTGACTTATGTCCTCTTTTCTTTTTTCTTTTTTTTTTGTACTGTGTAAATTGTCTGTCAGTAAGTTAAAGTAGTAAAACTGTCCATTATTTTCACATCTAGGGAACTTATTTCACAAGGCCTCCTGGCCTTATTTTAGTTTCCCTATTTTCATTTTCAACTGGTTTACATGCTTTATTTATTATTTGGAAAGATAAGTCTGACATTATTCTTGTTTATTTTGCTTACATATTATATTTATATGAATTTATCTATATGTATTTCTTTTTCATATGTATATTGTTATAATGACCTGTTGTATGTTTTTTATATGAAGATGAAAATAAATGAATGAATGAATACAACTTCTTCAATCTGGTTGTGATAATGTTGATTAAAGGGAAAGTCCATCCTGATATCAACGTGATTTTAAACGAAGCAGAAAAATTCAAGGAAAAGCTCAATGAAAGTTTGAGTGAAATCTGATTAGAATTAAGAATTATGAAATTTGAAGTTGTAATCATCGATCACAAATTGGCAACTCCATGACGTATCTTGCGAGGTCATCTCCTATTTGCCCTGTACTGACAAAAATCATGAATTTCCATTTTCTCTCTAAATATATCTTTTAAATACATGTACCCTACATGTAGATATAATTATTTCACATATGCTTCTACACAACACTTGTGTGATACAAATCTATTCCCTCATCAAAAACAGAGAAAATGAAAATTTATGAATTTTTGTGTACGGAGCAAATGGGAGAGGAGCTCGCTAGATACATGTGCATCATGGAGTTGCCAATTTGTGTATGATTGATTACAACTTCAAAAATTCATAACTTTCTTATTTCGTATCGGATTTTGCTCAAACTGTCATTGATCTGTTTCTTTAAAATTTCTTTAATTTTTTTGCTTCTTTTAAAATCAAGTGAATATCAGGATGGACTATTGAGAGCCAAAAGGGAGTTAACTTTCTGTAAATGTATGAGATACATGTCATGCTCATATAGCTCTCAGCAGACAATATTCCAAATGTTTATTTGTATGAAGGGTTTTCAGGCGACCAGAAAAATGTGCATATCTCATGGTTTGCGCAAAAGTACCCGGATGACCGTGCGATATATTTCCATATCTCATGGTTTGGGGTGCGCGTGACGCATAAAAAAATTAAATACGCAAAGATTAAGACAATGGATGTATGCGCGCAGCCCTTGCAAGATGCTTGGGTAAGGACAAAATAATGTTTTCTACCAGGTGTTTTATGTTGAAGTCGATGCAAAAGCATGAGGACATGGTATGATGAAAATTGAGGAACTAGGTTTCCTACAGTTAACAATAATAATATCGAATGGATTTTCTTTCGTGGGAAACAAAATATTTCACTCGTCGTACCGACTCGTGATATATGCTCATAGCTTGTGTGATATACCCTTGTATCGCACTCAAGGCCATTCAATATTATATATATGCAATAGGTTATCGCAGTAGGTTGTACTCCACCAAGATAACTGGGAATCCAGTCTAGATTCATAAGGGCATTAACTCTATAGAAATGAAAATGAAATATGTGAGCTAATGTCCTTTTTGCTCTCAGCATGAAACCATCTCCACATTGTTGATATTGTCACTTTTCAGAAAATGTTCAAGCAAAATGAAAGAAATCACAGTGACTTACATACAAGTATCAAGACTGTGATCTTCACAATGAAGTCACCAAGTCAAGGAAACTGTTATCCAACATTTAGCCTCATACACTGTAAGAAAAGAATTACATACAACAAATTTTGATGTTGTCCTGCAGCCACAGTAGAATACAATTTTGTAATTGTATTTTTTGTTCATTATTTGTTCAATGCCACTATTGCTTGCCATGTGAAAGAAAGCTCACATGTACATACACCCTGTACATGTACATACATGTGCATGTACATATCACTCTGCTCTACAATAATGGAGAAGGGGGGGGGGGGGGGTATGGGGGTATTGATGATATTTTTTTCTTCTCCAACTTGAGATGGAATACCCATTCATAAGTCTTAGAGGAAATAATGACTTTGCCTTGAAGCCAAGTCTTGGTCTCTGTCCCTTTCCTACTCTGTCATGCCCTCTCCATATCCAGCATCTCCTATTTTCACATTTATTTGATTAGATTACATAACTGAAAGGCATATACTTGCCAATCGCCAATAATTGGATGCGCAAGGCCATTCATATTATCACTCTCCTTTGTGAATACATTTCATTAGGCTCGTAGCGAAAGCAATTTATATCATTTCCCAAGGGGCCATTCGTTTTGTAAATAAATTGTTAGTAAGCATGAAATGCCTGTTTAAAACATTTTCACCAGCTCAATTTCTTCTATTTGGGCTTAAACATATTCTTTCACATTTTGACACAGCCACGAAAGTAGTTGAATTGATTATTTATTAGTCTTAGACTTTATTGAAATAAATGTTAGGAATGGGAAACTCAGTGTTTGATGTCAAGGAAGGTTAGCAATTTCTGTTTGTACCATGGTAAAAATTAATCTAATATCACTGATATTTAGTAATTTCAAATTAATTTTATTTCATTGTCACTACTTATATAATCTTGCTTCCCATAAACTTTCAGAATAATTTCTCACCTTGTATTTCATGAGTTTAATAGTGCATTTGACCATACAATATACATGTATACACATGTATATTATTGGTCATGAATAATTTAGAAATGCTTCCTACATGTATTCCTACAGTGATTTATTATGAAGTAAAGAAACCCATGTTCATTACTACTGTTGAAATAAAAGGACACTTTGAAATACCGCAGAACTTTCAGTTTTGATTCGGAATTCAGTTTCCCACTCTGGGGATGTAGAGAATGTCAATTGACGCAATTAGAAATTAAGTAGTAAAACTAGTGAGTGGGTGAACGTTGATTGAGTTTAGACCTCATGCCCTTAAAGCTAATGTTTAGTTTTGGTAAGCCCTCAAAAACTTTTCAGCAATTTTTGTTGATAATTAGCAAGATACTAGCAATACAAAGATGCTGTGAAGATTTCACGTCCTAAAGTGGCATATTAAACAAATGAGAGGCAAAAAATAATTTAGGTGCCGGGTCAGGGATATAAACTCCCAACAACTTCAGCGTGCACTGTACACCGTGCATGTATTCAAAACCTACACACAGTGATACACATGCTATCTCTGTGCGTGGCCTCGAGATTGTAGTGCGGCGAGCGGTCGTGGTGGAAAGGTCCTAGTGTAGGGCAGTATATTGCCGTGATCTAATATATGTTCCTTACATACATACATGTATATTTATGGTAAAATTCATTGGAAATCATCAATGGAATACCAAATGATCTCATACAAACATCTTTTGATACATGGAAAACTACATGAGACTATGTTTAACACGTTTCTTTCCCATTTCTTTTTTGCTACCAAAATTGTATATATGGGCTTTCATTACTAAGTAGAGTAGAATACCAGCTGGACAGTCATTTCTGAGACATTTAAGAAGTGTAATACAGAACACAAGGGAGCTTTGCATAGATACAGAGGAGGAAATAAATGATACAATTTATATGTACAATGTTTGTGTAGGAGAGTAGAGGCAAGGGGGAGGAGAGAATTAAAATAATGAACACCACCAATCATTATTTCTTCTTCTTTTTTCAATGTTGATACTAATTAAAGTAGATACTATATCTGAATCCTGCACCGCATATTAATAACTTGCATTACCTATGATACGTAGGCTTTAATGTCACATTTCCATAATTGAAAGCCAGAAGAATATTAAAAGGATTTAGCAAGGCTGTTTCTTTTATATTCTTCTGCCTCCTCTGTCAATCTAGATGTGGGGAAAATTTCTTGATTTGTGAAACTACTGCCCCCACAAACGTAATTAGGTAACAAGAGTGAGAAGGGTTAAACTGTGAAAGCTGTCTCTGGTTGTGGCTTGGGTGGAAGTTCTGTTTAAAGGTTTTAAGATTTTCTTTTCGCCATCAGTGACTTCTAGAGGAACAACAGAATTGTTAAAAGGAGAAAATATTTAATATGCCTAGAGTAAAGAAAGATACTGCCCATATTACTAATAAAACTAAAATCTGGTTAGTTATCACTCTTTTTGTATGTCTCTGTATGATGAAAGGGTCCAGCTAAGTACAAAAAAAAAAATTATTTCATAAATCATTCAGGGAAATCATGTAATGTCTCCTCAGAGCCAAAAGGGCATTAACTCATACACAGAATTATGTTCAACAACACCCTTCTTGCTCTTCACAGATGATAAGTGTTGTTCATGTGGTGACATACATGTAAATGGCAATTTTTGAAGCCTTGTTCGTAATAAAGTGAAACAATCCTTAATCCTTAACCATTTCAGGAAGGAACAAAAAAAAAAAAAAAACAGAATTCTTAGAATATTTCTCATTTCTCATGATAATGATAATTACTGGTATAGCAACAAAGTACATGTAGAGTGTACATGTACTAATCATATTCAGTTAGTATGTACAGTGTATATTGCATGAGGGTAAATACACATCCAAAATGAAATTATTACTAGGCTTGTAGCACTGCATAATTAAGTCTATTCATCCAGGGCTCTACGGGCACATGATCCTCTTTGATTTATTTTAACCAAGTTAACAGTCGGTAAATTGTAACAGATATTCCATACAGAGATAAAGCAGGACCCCCTACACCTTTTTATAATCTAGAGCTGAATTGTTGACCCCAAATTTATGAAATGTCTTTTTTTTTTTACTAGTAAGATTGCAGACTGTCTTCTGAAAGTGAATGCATAATTGTATAAGGCTTTGCATTTCATTACTTCATGTAACTGAATATCTTTCCTTGGAGAAGTGAAGTAATACACATGAAACAAGAAATTGATATTTTGTTTTTTTTCCTTCTCTATGTCCTGGCTTAGTTTCATACTTGGACATCGATGTATAAGGGGAAATGTTGCCTTGTGTTTTAATGATCAGCTGAGATCCGGGTAATTGTTTTGCGAGGAATAAAATTTAGCAAGGAAAAAAAAGGAAGAAATCAATAGTGTGTACATTTAGAAGACAGTTACATGTACCTGTATGTATTTGTGATTAGATATTTTTATACTTGAATCCTTTCCATGTAACATCTATTTTGTACTGATTGATTAGTGGGAACTCCTCATTGCTTCATACATGTCCATTATGCAGTCCTACTACTGATATCTTCATAATGTGTGCAGCAGCAGCCTAACAGATCTTTTGACAGTGTTGTTTCACTTCACTTTGGTTTCCCCTTGCTACTTTTCATCTGCAAGCTACTCTCTCTGTTTTTTCAACAAAAGATTTCATAATTTTTCTATTTTTTCAAGACTGTTTTCTTGTTTTCCTTCATTCCTACATTTCCTAAATTATCTTGTTTTACCTTACTTGATCATGCCTTTTATTAATTCAATATTTAATTACCAGAATCAAAATAGAGCCTATTGGCATTTAACAAAACATTAATGTATTTTTAAAGCTCCATTGGGTTTTCCCTATTGCTTTTGAAATGAAGTTTGACAAAGCCTCTAAAACCTCAGGATAAAACATTCAAGACAATTTTTGTTATGGTAAAGAAATCGACTACTTACGGAGAACATGTCACACTGTTTTAACAAACACATCAATTCTACAAGGGGTTTTCCCTGGCACATGGAAAACAAGGTGATGCTAAACTTCATCATCCACAAGAAATTCCTTTTTTTCTCTCTCCCTCTCTCTCTCGCTTTCTCTCTCTCTTGCCTATTTTTCTTTTTCTTCTTTCTCAAAGCCAACATTTTTGCCTGTGTATTTCACTGTCAATTTTTACTGTTTTTTTTTACCGCCCACATACACTACATGTAAGTCGATAGTTGAGACTATGGTCTAAGTTTTAAAACAAGCTTTATGAATTTGTGAGGGAGGAGCAAATAGACATTACATGTAGCTTGTCTTAACCCTCTGACAGCTGAATTCTCTCTCCCCATAGGCTTAGTACAGGTATCACCAAGTTCCCATCTGTAGGCAAAGGGTTAAAGATAAAGTTGAGTTCCGGTCATGAGATTGAATTGTGAAAGAAACTGTCTCAAAGCAATTGGGAAAAGTTGATTATATAGCAATAGACCTGTTCACAAAGTTATTCAAATTTATGGATGTTTCTTTCCCGGGGACCTAGTAACGAGGTATTCTATTAACCTGTTATTAATGAATGAACTACAATACTTGGAATCCAGTTTGCATACATTACTTGTTGCTATGTCTGACAAGCCTCAGACAAGCTTTCAGGTTGTCAAGAACAACCTTTGTTTTAAAAGTATGCATAAAATTTGAATATATTTGTGAACAGGTCTATTAAGAATTGGTGTATGCTAAAAGGTTTTGGAGCACGAATGTTATAAGAAATTGACTTACAATGTAATCCTGCTGAGAGTCACATGCACTGCACACAGAAATGTGTATATGGGACTACACACAAATGTTTGGCCCGAACATTTAAGCTGTTTCTTGTCATATTTTGAATGTGAGGGTATATGAAGAGCAATCTTTTTCAGGGGACATTTCTACTATGATAATCTTCCAAACTAACATAAAAAGAATGAGAAAGCTCAGGGATTATTTGTTACCTTTTCCAGAACTCAACCTTCTCTTTATGCCTTGATCACACTTGGTGTGGTAAACCACCTTCAAAAAATGTTGCTGCAAACTTTAAAAGATTTCCATGTAAATGAAAGTAGTTGAATGCAACAAACCCCTCCCTCCCTACATGTACTTACTGATCTATGTGAAATATGAAGCTCATGTCTCTACGCCTATATTAATACTGTGGCAAATTTCTATTTAGGCAGTGTACCATGTCATGTGACATCCCTCAAATATAACTAGTTTACATGCACAAACCCTTGAAAGTCGAAACACATAACAGAGAGTCTGAACTGTAAGATTACCATAGGCCCTATGCTATACTTTGTAGCTGCTCCTCTCTAACTCAAGGGTTTATAGAATTGTGTTTAAGTGTCAAAATAAGGTCTGTCTTCAGACTAGAATATTACCTGGATCATCTTACACACATGTATATGCACTCTTGTTGCATTATTATAAAGGACTTGTTTAAAACATTACATGCCTTTTTGTTATGTTTTCGTCCTATTTCTCAGTGGTGAGGTACAGAACTTCTTGTCTCTGGATGACCCAAGGAATAACTCTGATAACAGTGTGACAGACGAGAACAACACTGATTTCTTCAGTGATCCTAATGATCCTAACACCATCAACCTTGGTCCATCGGCTAATCCATCGTAAGTATCATCGTCCAAACATGATTTGCTGGCAAAAACCCCTTATAAAGCATTCTATGTTGTCGCAAGGTCTGAAATATTTAAGCTTCAGAAGAGTAAAAAATTTGTGTGTAAGCCCTGTAGCTTTCTATTTTGAAGTGTGAAGCTCACAACCATTGTCAAAGTTTGTCACGTTTCCGCTAGACTCAAGACTTATCTGTACTTCATAAGTTCTTCATTCAAAATAGTGCCTGTGCTTGTAGACTAGTCCTATTTAAAGAGCAGGAAAAAAAAAAAGCAGAAACACAAGAGGAACAGACCGTGAAAGTTTGATAGAAATCAGACAAATGATAAGAAAGTTATAACCAATCAAATTCTGAGATTTATATTGAAAATGTCATATGGAGAGTGATCTCAAATGTATAGAAAAAAATATGAAGAAGCTCAATCTGTACTGCTTTCCTCAAAAGCGACTTGCTATCAAGGTTGGATTTCACTTTATATGATCAATCCTAAAATTAGGTCTGGGCTGTATAAAGCACATGAATACATGTAGTTTTTGAACTATTTGTGGGGGGGGGGAGGGGAGGGGGGTATCATGTCCTTTTCAGAAGTTAAATATTACCTTTTACTTACAACAGGTGGCAAATTTCCTTTCATTTATATGTTGTACTACAGGTGACAGCCAATTAAATACTGAGAGGCTGCTAATCCATCTATACAATACACAAACACAATCAGTTGACAGCATAAAGCTAGAATCCATTAGGGTTCACTCTAACAAGTATTTGTTTATGATAAGCCTTTATCAGTATTTAGATTGAATTATTCAGTGCATTGAGAAGGTGTCCTTTAGAGTGCAAGTCATATAAATTGAGGACGCAAGTCATTAAATTTTATAACACGTCAGTGAGAAATGGAACTCTAATAGCACCTGATACAGGGCAATTAAAGCGAGCGAGAATTGCCAAGTCTGGCAGATTCCCATAAAAGCAAGTCATAATCGTCCCATTATGCCTGGGGCATATACGTGCAGTGTACATGTACTTTAATCCCACCAATGCATTGCATGAATATCTGACTTCTTGTTTTTTCGATTATTCTACATGTACATGGAGATTCCATACTATATATCCACACAGTACATGTTTATAATAATCAAGGAAAATGATGACATTTTCTTGTGTAATAAGAGATATTTACCTCTTTTCCTTACTCTTTCTGATTTCTCTGTAAATTTCTTATTTGAGGGGCTACTTTTCGATAAGCTTTTTATTAATGCTTGACCACATTTGTCACCATATGGACACAATGGTATGATTATTGTTACACTTTTTTTTCCAACTGATGAATTTCCTGCTAGTATTTAAATTTGTGCAAGCCTATGTACAATTACAAGAACAGAGAAATACACTATACATGTATGCTCTTCAATATGTGGAATACCCACCAGACAGGCAGACAGTTACTTTCTCTGTCATTTAGCAGGTTTCATCCCTTGTATTCCTATGATGTGCAGATTAAGACCCAGTGATATCTTGAAGGTGATCGGGAAAGGCAGCTTTGGTAAAGTTTTGCTAGCCAAATATACGGTAAATATATGGGATTGTACAACTCCCATCAGACAGTCACTTTCTATTTCATTCATTGTATTCCTTTAATTTGCAGAGCAAGACCCAGTGACTTTGATTTCCTGAAGGTGATCGGGAAGGGCAGCTTCGGCAAAGTTCTTCTGGCTAAACACAAGATTGATGGAAAGGTGTATGCTGTCAAAGTGTTACAGAAGGCTGCTATTGTGAAGAGGAATGAGGTAGGATGTTTCAGATGATCTTTAGTTCTAGTAATTGCAGACAACAAATTCACAAATTCAGACTAAACTTACACTGAATGTGGAGTAACCTGAATGTTCAATACCTCAAATAAATGATATCTGAATTTAGATGAATTTGGTAGAAGATATAAAACAGTTGAATAAGGAGCAAAGAAAGATTTCATTCAAGCTAGTCATCCTGACACATTGTTGTGCGATAGAACACGCGATTTCAGTGAAGTTATCATTAGTTGGTGAGCCCAATCGGTTAAGAGTAGGCATTTTGTCCATCCGTGACATTGAATATTTTATGGGTTATAATTTTTGTAGGCAGCGATGGCAACCAAATTTTATCAAATCTCAACTCCTTCAGTTATACCCTTCACAATAAAACATAAAATAGCTCTCTTCAATTGAAGACTTATTTTCCACAGGCCTTCAAACTTTCAAAATTTGTCAAATGTCCATCCGTGACTAACCGATCAGGCTCTGGTTCCCATTTTTTCTGATTCAAACAACCAATCTACTTTACAGAGAGAGAAAGAGAGAGAGAGAGAGAGAATGAGAAGACAGAGAGAAAAAGAGAGAGAAAAATTTGTC
The DNA here is from genome assembly GCA_025618425.1 of Heliocidaris tuberculata. NCBI lineage: Eukaryota > Metazoa > Echinodermata > Echinoidea > Camarodonta > Echinometridae > Heliocidaris > Heliocidaris tuberculata. The sequence continues at coordinate 28,344,924 of CM046841.1, forward strand.
TGTATCCTCCTGATTCAACTAGTGTACATTTTTATTGAGAGGGGGACATCTCATTTTAAGTCTAGAAGATTGGCTGCTTTATGGCAAATTCTTGATGCATCTTTCTCCCCTTCGACCAATCTTCCCAACTCCAGGCCAAACACATCATGGCAGAGAGGAGTGTACTCCTGAAGAACCTCAAGCATCCATTCCTGGTCAGTCTGCACTATTCCTTCCAGACGGCAGACAAGCTCTACTTTGTCTTGGACTACGTCAACGGTGGGGAGCTCTTCTTCCATCTTCAGAGGGAGAAGTCCTTCCCGGAAGTCAGAGCTAAGTTCTACGCAGCGGAGATCGCCAGTGCCATCGGCTACCTGCATTCCCTGGACATCATCTACAGGTGAGTGTATGAGTGGTCCAACATTTGCTGTGGCACATCTTATTATGTAGAAGATATGTGGATTGGGGTAATGGTTTCAATTGGGTTTTAATTTAAGGGTTAGAGATAACTAAAGAAGATAGAGAGAGGGGGGGGGGGGGGGGGGAGTAAATCATGAATGAAGACTTCTATACAAATAGCATGTATATGTACTACAGGTGTTACAAAAAACATTTCCCACTTTTGATCCTTAATAGTTCAAAAACTATATATCAGATAACACTGACATTGATATGAGCAATAGCTGAATAGTGTACAATTTTGTTGAAGGTAATTTAAAAATGAACGCATAAATCAGTTTCATTAAATTCAAGATTAATTTTTAAGTTAGGGTTCAGATTTTGCTCTATTTTCAACCCTCTGTACAAAACTTTAACTTTGCACAGGGGTCAATTGGTGTGTATGGGAGTGTGTGGTTAACACCCAGACAATGGTCCTGGACAATGGCCAGGGTTTGAATGCTTTATTATTTATTCATGAGGAATTCCACTATCACAGCTAGTCTTTATTCATCCTCTGGCATTAACTGTGTAAAGTCATTTCACTGAGATGTCATTTTAATGGATTTTGAAGCAATCAAAGTAATGCGAAGTGATTTAAAGGGAAAGTTCACCCTGAAGATTACTTGAGTTTAAAAAATGCAGAAAAAATAAAGAAAAATATTGGCGAAGGTTTGATGAAAATCGGTCAAATAATAAAAGAGTTATGACTATTTAAAGTTTTGGATTCGTGACGTCACATGCGAGCAGCTGCCCATTGGTCATGTAATAAATATTCCATATATTCACATTTTTTTTACGTTCCACGATAAATTAATATTGTTTCTTTTCAGAATCTAGTATTGAATAACATTTCTGACAATATATCAAATGCACAGACGAAAATATTCTAAATTTTCTGAGAAAACTGTATTTTATGGAATATTTATCACATTACATAATGGAGGAGCTGCTCGCATGTGACGTCACAAAATCAAAACTTCAAAAGTCCATAACTCCGTTATTCTTTAACGGATTTTGTCCAAACTTTCGCCAATATTTTTCTTTATTTTTTCTGCATTTTTTAAACTCAAGTAATCTTCGGGGTGAACTTTCCCTTTAAGTCATTCAAAGGATAGGAATATTGATGTTGTCCTTGATGATGATGATGATGATAATTATAATGATGATAATGATAGTGATGATAATGATAATGACAATGATAGTGATGATAATGATGACAATGATAGTGATGATTATGATGATAACGATTATGATGATAATAACAATGATGATGAGGATGATGATGATTATGATGGTGATGATAATGCTGCTGCTGCTAATAATGATGATCATGATAGTGACAGTGATGATGATGATAATGATGAAAATGATTGTTAGCTGGAATGAAATGTAGTGTATGCAAGCACATGTTTCCATGTGCTTACTTTTTTCATGTGCATGCATTTTACCCTTTACCATGAATTCAGACTAGCAGTGCCCAGGGCAATCCATCATGAATTATTAATAAAGCATTCATGTGCCTTGGAGCAAGAGACCAGAAGCCTGGTCAGCAGAGCTCTGAAAAGGTGGTATTCATGTCCACTGTTCAGGGTCATTGTAAGCACACACTCACATATACATCATTGGTTCCTGTGTAAAGTTCAAGTTTTGTACAGAGGGTTAAAATTTGACCAAAATCTGGAACCTAACTTTAAAATTAATCATGGATTTAATGAAACTTATTTATGCTTTCATATTCAAATCACCTCCAACTAAATTGTACACTATTCAGCTATTACTCATATCAATGACAGTGTTATCTGATATATAGTATTCGAACTATTAAGGATCAAAAGTGGGAAATGTTTTTTGTAACACCTAGTACAAGAAATGTATTTAATATCATTCTTTCCTCATTTTGTAATTCATTGTTAACTGTTATTAATTTTGGTAATGAATGTAACTATAATTCACTCATTGTATGCTGAACTTTACAGAAATATTAATTTTTCTGTTGTGGGTTAGGCTCGACTAGCACATGTGCTGTATCTGGCCCCTTTCACCAACCAATGCTTTTCTTCCTTTATATGTAAATATCATTGTATGAAAATTTATTGTACTTAAATGTTGGTGGTACATAAAACAATCCGTCAATAAAGTGAAGGGAGGAATATTTAGATGATCTAAATGTCCCCCTCTCAAGGTATTAGCACCGAGGAGTAGTTGTAATCACTTATAATTGTTTTGTTTTTTGTTTTTTTATAACACCCATGCTATAATAACAAATTATATTCTTTTTGTGTGTGTGTGTGCGAACAGAGATTTGAAGCCTGAGAACATTCTTCTGGACCACGATGGTCATGTTAGACTCACAGACTTTGGTTTGTGTAAGGAGGGTATCGCAGCCAAGAAAACCACCTCAACATTCTGTGGTACACCAGAGGTATTAAACATTTTCCCATTTTGATTTGCCATTCCCTCATGATTGCTCTACACTCAGTTTCTTACAGTAGTCTAATTCTTGACTTCAATCCTGAATCCAACACTACTTAACCCCAACCCTAAACCTAATCTAACCCAATCATGATAATAATAATAATAGCTGTTTCTTATGTACATGTAGCGCCTTACCATTATAATGTAACTGACCAAAGTCCTTACAGCATTATTACCCCGGTCACTGGATTCGGTTGCAATCGTAACGGTTCCTTCCTTTCTTCAACAAAATACATTACAATAATGATGATAAATAATCTGTTATTGCAGTCATATTATGATATAGTGTCTCAGTGCGCTTCCCAAAATGCTTATGAAATTAAAGCCCAAGACTATTTTCATTTGAGCAAATATCAGATAACTTTATCTTTAATAAGAAATAATAAGGTTTTTCTTCAACCTGGTGAATTATTGAAATTAAAGTAAGCCTATTAATTAGATGTATATGCACAGATATTTTTATTGGTATTGTTTTATTAATTTTTTTTTTTTTTTTTTTTTTTTTTTTTTTTTTGCAGTATCTGGCACCAGAAGTATTAAGAAAGCAAGAGTATGACAGAAGTGTGGACTGGTGGTGTCTTGGAGCTGTACTCTTTGAGATGATGTCAGGACTGGTAGGTACATGTATCTAGGAAGCAAGAGAGAGAGAAAGAGAGAGAGCAAGCAAGCAAGCAAGAGGGAGCAAAGATAGATTGGAGACAAGTGAAGATAGCAAGGCAGTAATTAACAGAGGATTCTAGCAGAGAGGAAACTTAACAATATCACTAACTTTTTCTGTTTCTGGAAGGAAAATGTAGACCATCTTTATCTAAACATATTTTTTAAACACATGAATTCTTTGATGGGATTTGTCGCCCATGGCACAGAAGGGGTTAATTCTCTTTCTCAATAAGACACAAGCTAGATAGATGATACCATTCTGTCCTTACAATGTACATTGTAGTTCTCCTTTTTCTCTCTCTACAGCCCCCATTCTACAGTAGAGACACAGCTGAGATGTATGATAACATTCTCAACAAACCACTGCGGATGAAGAGCTCTGTTTTCTCACCAAGTGCCAAGAGTCTCCTTGAAGGGGTAAGCAAAGACCATGCATGTCTGCTTCATTCAACTTCAGCATATGGATCTTTGTCTGGAATACAGGGGGAAGGGGGGAGGGGGTATTCTGAAAATTATGTCATCTCTTATGTCAGTGAAAAGTATGTTAATTTTCATTGGAATGGAATGGCACTGAATAAACACTTATTACTGGTGCTGGCGCATATATGTGTCTCTTTTTACTATACACAAGTGTTGGGCAGACATTAATCAATGACTTGTCCCAATTTTTCATTTGTTCATAGTTTTCAGAATACCTGGGCCCCAGTGCATAAAACTTAGCATTAACGGTAACTTTGCCATCAATGGTAACTCCCATGGAAACCTTGATTTTGATTGGCTGTTGAGTGATGTTACCATGGTAGTTACCATTGATAGCAGAGCTACCATTAATGGTAAGTTTTGTGCAGCGGGGCCGAGGCAGGTATATTTAGGGATCATAAAGTCTCCTAAAACTATGAAGGCTGCTGAAAAGAACTAGTCCTTTCAAAATTACATAAGCCAGTGGACATTATACTACGATTGTCTAGCATCAGACCAAATATGATTAGAGATATTTTTTTCTTCAATATTACTAGAAATATCAAATTTACATTGCACATATACTTCATCATGTGGAGATGATTTTGTTGAAGTTGTTTGTTTGGTATTGTGGTAGCCTTCCTTAACCAGACTTTTCACACTACATTCTCATATATTTTTCCTTTAGCTGTTACACAAGGAGCGAGCCAAGAGACTGGGTGCAGGAGACAAAGGGTTCAAGGCTATCAAGCATCATGAGTTCTTCTCATCCATCAGCTGGTCAGACCTAGATGGCAAGAAGATGACTCCACCTTACAACCCAAGAGTGGTATGTGACAAAAGATCATTCCTTCATTTTTAATAGTATTGTCTTCTTTCTTTCATTCTTTTCTTCTTCTTTTTGTTTTTGTTGTTTTGTTTTTTTGTTTGTTTTTGTTTTGTTTTTGTTGTTGTTTTGTTTTGTTTTTGTTTGTTTTTGTTTGTTTTGTTGTTTTGTTTTTGTTTTTGTTTTTTTTTTGGGGGGGAGGTTTGGTTTTTTTGTTTTTGTTTGGTTTTTTTTTTTTTTTTTTTTTTTTTGGGGGGGGGGGGCTTAGTAGTAGAGATATGTCAGTATTAAAGAAAGCTTAGGAATGGAGGGGTCATTCCTTATAATCCTAGAGTTGTGAGGGAAACAAAATCATCCTCTCTCTCTCTCTCTTTATCTTTTTCCTTTTTCTCAGAGTTGGTATGAGGCAGATAAGAACTAAAATAACCTTGATTTCATTGGTCATAGATATGCTTGCAGGTTATCATTGATATCTCCTGAAGAGCTGAAATATTTGGAGTATAAAGATTAGTTTGAGAGTGTTTGACTTCTTGCTGGTATGTAAATGAATATTTAAGAAAGTTGGAAAAAAAAATAATGATAGTTTTATTGAATTAGTGTGGTATACATGTACGTCTTTTTGACTTTATGCTTGGTATTCAATAAGCTATGAATAATGGTGTCATATTTCTTTACAGAGTGATAACATGGACGTGAAGAACATTGATCCAGAATTCGTCAGAGAGCCTGTTCCAAACTCGGTCGGCAAGTCAGTGGATCCCAACACAGTGAGCGCAAGTGTGCAGGATGCTGATAATGTCTTTGAGGGCTTTACATACGTCCCTCCCACTGTGGGCTTAGATGACCCTTAGATATGTAGAGAGAAAGCAGCCATGAAAGATTCCTCATCAGGCTACCTTCTTTTCTTCATTTAACTTTTGAGATTGAAGCCCATTGATCACCATATTCTTGAAAGAGGCTGAAGTTAAAACTGGGGGTCGTTTCATCAAGTGTCTTGTTGGTGATTTTTACCGACAAATTTGCTCTCAGCCAATCAGATGCAAGGATTCCAGTAGCTTATAACAGTTATTGCAACTTGTCATTGATGACAAGTTTTATGAAACAGGGCCCAGACCTACCTGGCTTAACTTAGTCCATTGATTTAGGGAAGACCAAGTGTCAATATCTCTGTTTCTTATAAATTACGCTATGTAACTAAATAATTGAATTAAATTGATGAAACAAAATTGAATTAAAATGAGAAATGAATTTCAAAGAGGCATTCCCCCCCCCCCCCCCCCCATTTAGTTACAGAATCATGGTGATTAGTATACATGTAGGGTGAAGAGAAGATTTGGCACTCCATAAATCAATGGATTAACTCTGTTCACAATAACCATGGTGTAGGGGTTAAACCTGGACTAAACTGAGGCATCTTTCAAGAATATGAGCCATAATATCTGAAAACCAAAAGGGTGTCATCTTTGATGTGAGTGATATAATTAACACCCTTCTGGCTCTTAACATATGATGATAAGGTTGTTTACTTCAGGAGAATGTTCATGACAAGTGTCTTTTAGGAGATTAATTATATCAGTTTTCTTAGACTTGCCTTTAACTGAATTATAGTGATTGAGATGGCCCTAGAATAATGTCTTCAAAATCTTATTCATTCAAAGTGAGAGAAGGTATGGATCCAACTCACACTATTGTATATTGCCAGGTTAATTACATTCTTGCCCTATATTATTGCATTAAACCAGCTCATAATATTACTTCAAATAAATGTAGGCCAAAAATCTACGGACAGAATGACTTTTTTTATGACAGATGTTTGTGTGGAATTTTATTCAAGAAATCATGCTAAAAAAAAAACCCCAAATGTTCTGCCATGACTTGCAGATATGGACTTTTATAACTCAGTAAAACAGGTATTTTGAGAATCATGCGGTTTTATGGTACATATGATCATGGAGATAAATCTGTCTAATAGTAGGTGACTATATTTTCTCAAGATGTCTGTGTCACCCTTCCTTTTTCTTTTCCTCTTGTCTTTCATCTTTGCTTTCCTTCATTCATTCTTTCTTTTCATGATTTGAAAGCTAACATGCTGGACATGTTAAGCATGTACTCAAAGGAATTTTATCCTAGAAATATAGAAATATTTTTGAACCTTGGAACATCTGTAGGAAACATTCTTTAGTAATAAAGTCTAAATTAATCTGTTGTTATAATTAGCAGCTCATTTTCTATTGTTTCTCTTTTGTTTCTTCTACTTCTTTCTCTCCTTTTGATTTAGACAACAGTTATTGTATTGTAAATCTGATCTTTCTTTCAGAAAATTTGTCAATTTAATGCTTGATTTTAAACATTTGTGCCTGCAAATATTAGATTCCTTACTTTCTAAGTCTCTGTCTATTTCTGTTTCAAATACACTTTCGTAGGTTTGCAAAAGAAATATGGAAACAGCTTTAGTGATTTCAGAATGATATAGATTTGAATTTCCCTTTCTACTGAGCTATCCACATTTCCCCCTCGGACTGTTCCCTTCTTTGGTTGTAATTATATACATTGTTTATCTAATTTGGAATAAAAACGAGATATTCATGTTTATATTGATATTGGGTTTGGACAATTTTTGGATGAATGGACCATGAAAATGTTTGAAAGCATAGATAAATTGAGAAAAGGAATGAAAGAGGCCAAATATGAAAATTGTTTTTCAGAACAGTGATGTAAATGAAATGATTCACAAAAGAGATTCAGGGCATCTTGTAAAATATGTAAATATGTAAATTATTCTGATAGACGAGGAATAAGAGCAGAAATTACGATACAACTGTGGTTTTATGATGTCTTGTAAATGTATTCAAATTCTTATTTTGGTGCCTATACATATGCATTCTTGTTGTCGTACATTGTTTCGGAGAGAGAATTTTATCATTGACTATTCTACAAATCTGTATTGCGATTGCTGCGTGAGTCATGTAAGTTTTTTTGTCAAATGTTATATCAAAGCAAAAGCAAGTAATCTGCAGACTTTATGCATTCCCATCATGCATTGCCTGAAGACATCTGTTCCTAGAGGTTAAGAATTTATATAAAGCTCTTGAAGGTTCTATGCATTCATTTCTTTTGTTTGTTGCAATGTTTCATGTTGCTTTGTATTGATGTTAAGATGCTCATTTAAAAAGGCAGGGAATTTGAATTATATGATTTGATGCTAATTAACATGTACATGTATATAAATGCATTCATGTATTATGAAATATTTAAGAAAGTATATATATACGGTATTGCTCTTCTCCACCACCCTTTTGTGCTTTTGTTCTCATATTTTGAAATATTTTTATTTGAACGGACAATACAAAATGATACAGCACAAGAACAAAAAAGTGTGCCAAACGTTTTTTTTTTTTTCTTCTTCAATCCCACCTATATCTCGGTAGTGTAGCATAGGATCAAGGTTTCATTGAGTTTATTTTCAGTATACTCTAGATGTTATGTTATAATGTTCTACTGCCAATTTAATGTGTGTATAGTGCTTCCCGTGCTTGATAGAAATTTGCTTTCAATGTTTCAATAATTTTTTTGAGTTTGCTTTCTTTTTATATACTTCAGGAAAATTTGTCATTTACTGCCAATTTTATTTACTTACATCATGCTCATTATCAATACAAGGCAATGTTTTGTTAATTTTTAAACAGTAAATAATTGTGCTCTTTTTGTAGCAAAATGATCACCGTTAACAATATTACTGTAAAATAGCAAAAATCTCTGTATATTTTGTAGTTAATTTTAGACGTCTCACAGCATGGACTTCATTCACACCTAGCCTGATTTTAGGTTTCGAAGGAACAAATTTTGCACAAATTATTTTCATGTTTATTTTTGTTTTCTTTGCAATTTTACTTGCACTTTAAATCTTGCATTTTTACATTATTTCTTTCCTCGTTCCCCCCCCCCCCCCCAATTTCAGATATCTTGTAGTTTTTATCACATTTCTTAATGTAGCTTTGACTTTTGTCTGTATCTTTCCAAAACGTTATTCCCATAATAGTAGTATGGCATGATCACAGAAAGAACTGTTTCAACAATTTGTACATCCAAAAGGTATTTTCCTTGTATTGATAGAGCCCATTCAACTTGGGTCATTTGATATTAAATTTACAACCTCATCTTAAATTGAATAGCTTGCAGAGGCAGATTAAGTTTCTATCATTCATTTATTTTTTTCTTTTTGTATTATGCTCGTGATCTGTAGATCATATTTCAATTTCAGGTTTGCAATAACTGGGTGCTGCACAAGTAGTTGGAGATGCAATTAATTTTGATTTAGTTTATGATTTAGTCCTTAATGACTTAACCAATTTTTTTTTTTTTTTCAATCAGATGACATTGATTTGTGTTATGTGTAATACATTAAATGTTGTTTGTATCCCAAAGCAGAGGAGGAATTATGCAAGTTGAGTTGAGACAATGAGTGATCTGTCTCATTGAAATTAACCCCTTCCATGCCACCAGATTTAACTTTCAAGAGTTGAATATTAACTTTTAATGAGGTTTCTCATGATCAAACTGGGCAAAGATATATTGCATAGGAATAAACATTATATTGAAGGCACAGGTTTCTGTATGAGGAAGAATTTCCAACCCATTCTGAGCCTAAACGAAATGTTCAACACTCACATTTTTGGGCGGGATTTTCCGCCCCCGACATGGTAGGGGTTAAATTATAGCATTTCAAGCAAATTGCGTGCTGTCAATAAGAAATATGGCCAAACTTATACTTGAACATTCAGTATGACCAGTCCTCAGACATTGTCAATGTTTCTTCCATGTTTTGTATGCCTCCTTATCCTGTTGCTTCAAGAAGCACTTGTTAGGTAGAAATAAATAATTCCAGTTTTCCTTAGAAAAGCACCAGAATTTTACATTTTCACAACTCTCTTTTCAGGACAATCCACCTAGACCATTGTAACAAGGCTGTGGAGTTAGTTCATTTAGAATGTTTTAAATAATCTGCTATCAATTCATCTAAAGCATCAGCCAGTAAGAATTTTGGATTCTCTGGTAACATGTTAAGACTGTAATTCCTGATGACTTGCCATCAATGTTGAAAACTAAAATGATCTGTAACAGTTTGCAAGAGAACCAAATGATCTGTTGCATAAATGCTCTTTTTGAATCCAAAAGTGTAATCAAGAACTATTTTCCTTATACACTGTACATGTATTAGCCAATCTGATTTTGATGTCAATTAAGGTGAATCTTGATTGGCTGATATGATTATGCTGTGCATTCAATGGCAATGTTATGCAATCAATTGCTTGTTTCTAAGAAATCCCTGTAGAGATAATGCCTAGCTTCCTACATGTAGCTTTACTTGTAGCTGCATTTGTTGTATTTGTATAATGGTATGAGTGTCTTTGAATGTACAGCAATGATAGTATTCAAATATCATTGAAACTAATTTTGTACATAACATCTCATTTTTGTATAATGCAATTTGATCTACATGCTACAATGTTCATATAAATTATGGCAAATGTGATTTCTAGTAAGTCCATGTGTTTGAATGATAGAACTATTTTCAGAATGTATGTTGTTTTGGTTTGTTCTTTTTTGCATAGAAATGCCTCATTTTCTTCATCATAAAGCTTTCTCTTTTAAACATCTTCTATTCCTGTATAGTATTTGATGATAATAACCAAGCTATTGATGAACATGTACATAAAATATATATTATGCAGTTACTATCTCCTTTCACTCATTATTTCTATCTGTTCTTTCTGTCTTGTTTCTGTCAGAACATGTAAGAATTATACAATCAAACATGACATAGTACAACTCCATTTTACATTTACATTTTATGATTTTATTGCTTGTTTACTCTTGGGCATTTTCGATAAATCATGTGAGAAAATGAAATAGTCAGATTGGAATATTATTTAAATTTGTGCCAACAATTTTATTTTCTTTTAAAAAAATTATTTCTCTTATAATATCTATCATTCCTTTTCTGTATTTTTTATTTTAATGGCCAAAAGACATGGAACTCATCCACAAGATAAGGTGATCATAATGTGCTCACAGCATGGGATTATTTGATAAGTTTCAGTCAAATGCAAACTATTTCAGTTTTATCCACTTGATTGTTTATCATAACAGAGTGCTAAAAAAATGTGGGTATTCATGTTACACTATAAACTCTAGGGGACTTTGGCTATAACTACTATCTGAGGGACTGGGTTATGTTGGATTCTTGTCTTGGGTACCAGCACACTAAACTTGACTTGGTGATGAAGGGTGATTAATGTAGGAAGAATTTTCATTCTGTTCTTTATTCTATGATGTAGGGTTGTATACAAAGTTCTACACATACTGCTTGCTAAAGACAATTCAGAAAATCTTTTAACAGTTTTCCTTCAAATTGCAAGCCATCAAATGAATGTTACTGTACCACATGTCAGATCATCTGTATTAGACTTGACCTGTTTTCACTTCTTGTTGAATCCTGAGCAAGATAAAGTGTACATGTATCAATACATAACCTGTATGAATATAGCCTATTTGTATCTGAATATCCTGGGACACTCTGTATGCAGTGGACATCATTCAGATTTCATGTCTCTTTATGCTATGTAGTATTTTAATATTTCGGTATATCTATGGATCAGGGAAAACATTGTACATGTACATGTATTTTTATGTCATTATGCTCCATTCTGAGAAACTTTTGATTAGGAGAGCCCAATGCAATCTTAAGCCAGTCCTGAGAGACATACATGTGGACATTTATTTTTTCTTAATGCTTTGTTCAGAATCATTCATTGATTCATATGTGTTAGATGTGAGCTGTAAGATGTACTGCTCTATGACTATGAAGTGCAATGTACAGCATTGCTTGAATATTGTCTTACGCTCGGAGAGTGCTATCTTTATTGCGATTGGACGACCAACCTAAAAGAATGGAAATTGTACCAAGTATTTGTAACTAGAAAAAGTTTGTCAAATGATGAAGGGTATGGAGTGATGGATTGTTTGAAATGCCAGCAGTGCTTAGAACATTTCTGCTCAGCGGCAAAAGGATGTTATCTCCCATGCGTTAACACCCTTCTGCATCTCAGTAGGTGATGAATAGGAAAGTAATCTCCAACCATTGGAGAAGTAATCAGGGAAAAAGGACACAAGATAAGACAGAACAGAACAATGTAATAAATATTTTTGTATAATCCATTCATTTGGTTTCATGGTATCTTTTGTTCATTTGTCTGGAAAGTTATTTGAATAATCATTGAGTGTTTGTAATTTGTAAGGTGTGTTGAAGAAAGTATTTTAAAAATAGATATACACTGTATCAGGGGTGCATGGATCCAAGATTTTGTAAAGGGGGAAGGGGGACTTCCCCCCAAATCTGACAAGCAAACAATAAGGTTCTGGATCGACCCCTGTGACCCCACCCCGTGGATCCATCCCTCGATGTGTATTACGATGTGTCATCCTCTCATAGATATTAGTTGTGTATAAACCTAGTGTGCTTCCCCAATTGATTTTACTTGGCAGTTGGCACACATGTATTTGACCTTGAAAGTAAGACCATCTTTTCATCATCATACATACCAGTACTTTCCTCAAAATAAGTGTAATTAACATATACTGGTGTGCCCCCCAAAATGGCAAAATAACAGTAATTATGTAACTTGATTCTTTCAAATCAAGTGTAAACATTTTTGAAAAACTGACCCTAAATACAGACAGGTCGGGTACATCACTTTTTCACCTTACATATTCCCTACAGCTTTTTAAGAGGAATCTATTTACTACAATAAATTAATGTATCTACCTATTATTGCTAGTTTGGTCCAAACTACGCTACCACCGAGAAACTAAAAGTCACATTCGCGCACGCCCCACCCCCGTATGACGCCTTCCCATAGTCACATGCGCGAGCGCACGCCCGCCATCTTCCTCTTTTCATTCTCGCTGCCGTAGAATAAACACATCAAGATAAGTCACTGCGCCAAAATTTGAGATTCTTCTCTAATTTGCGCTTTTTGATACTGCTTGACAAATAATTCCGTTCTCCTTTTAATCCTTATTAATTTGGTGGAACGGACTTCCCAGTCACTTTTTTTTGTTAGACAGGAAATTAGTTCAATTTCTGTCTCGCCTTTCTTCCCCTTTCGTTCCTCCCGGCGACATAGCTTTACGCACGTTCGCTGGGCTAGCAATCCGCTGCTTAGCGCTTTGTTTACTTTCGTTAGGGTTTTCCCTTGTTGGCTGTTCGTGCATAGCCCCCGGGGTGTTGTTTTTTGTTCCCTTCGTAGGTAACGCTTTTAGTGGTACTTGTATTTTCTTTAGAAATACTACGTGCTAATTATTTATTTACACCCTTACGTTCTTGTCTCTTATTTCTTATCATTTCAGGATCAGTATGAATTCGTCTGTTCCTTTGAATCCTGTTACCCGTACCGGCCCCGCCAGTGTGCAGGCTGACACGGCGGAAGTAAGTTTCACGGTTTCATCTCCGATGATACGCAGTACACTAACTACCGGGGGTACGGGCGTGAAATCGTCGTCTTGTTCAGGGATTATTTTCCCAGGCTTGTCGACGAAAGGTAAGTTAGGGACCCCTGCGATCAGTGGGTCTCGGACAGGGACAAGCACCTCGTTGTTTGCTAGCCCGGCAGCGGCCGGGCTCGGCTTTACAACAACAGTCGGGACTCGCAGTCCCGGCGAGGGGGTCGTCGGATTACCGACCACTGGCCCCCGATCTCAGGGCGTGAGTGTCGCCGGATTACCGGCCACTGGCACTCATGTCCGCTCAGGGGGAGCCGTCGGGGCACCGACCACTGGCTCCCACCTGAGCAAAGACGCTGGAGCTTCTCCTTCCAGTGTTCTATATACTCTAGTCACCACGGAGACGGCTACCCCCCGTTCTAAACGGGCCAAGCGTAGCCGTGAGAGATCATCCGAGCGCCCTGCCAAGCACGGCCTCTCGGGTACGGCCGAGGTGCCGACTTCTTTGCCGGAGGGCTCTGCCCCCCCCTTGCAAGAAGTCCAAAGGGCACCATTCGGCCAAGTCTCTCTCTAAGTCAAAGTCCAAGGTTGCCTCGGGTACACCTATGACTACGACTAGGAAGAAGTGCAAGGCCTCTTCCAAGACGCCAGACCCTTCTCCTTCGGCGGTCGATCAGGCGGAACTTCTTCGTTTTTTGAAGATAGTTGTGGAGAAGAGCGGGTGGTTACCCGCTACCTCCCAGCCGACCGCGGGTGGCACGGACCCCCCCTCGGACACTGACCAGTCCGTGGACTTGGGTGATTCGAACCTTGACCCGGTTATACCCGGTTCCGGTTCGACGAGATCCGACCCCGAGTTACCGGTTTCCGGTCTCGGTTTGTCGGTATCCGACCCCGGTTTGCCGATATCCGGTCCTAATTTACAGGTTCCAGGCTGTCAAAAGCCTCTTGCTCATGACAGATCAATACTATCCGGTCATGATTGGCCCCTTGAGGGTCATGCTCGATCCCGGCAGGCGCAGAGCCGCCCGGTCAGAGCTGCTCCTACTCCGGCGGCGCTTGGCGCCCCTCCCGGTGAGGAGACTTACGGCTCGTGGATGCACCCGCCCCCCTGGGGCCAGGTTTCCCACATAGCCGACCCTGATGTTGACTCTGATTCCGAGTCACAAGCCAGTGCGGTCCCCCAACCCCCTCGTGGTTTGGCAGCTGACGCGCAGGCTCTTTTGGAGAGATACTTACCTGAGACTTTCCCGCCGGCCCAGCCGGACTCGGCTCAGGCTTCTCTTCTCTTCAGGCAAAGGGCCCCTTCATCGGGGATACCCCTTACTGACGATTTCAAGACTGCCTATGAGGGCATAGCTGAACAGTCGTCACTGCCTGGGGCTTCAATTGGTAGGAAGCGTCCCTTTGCCAAGGAATACGCTTTCCGACCCCAAGATTCACTTGGGTTTTTCCAACCGAAGAAATTCTCGCCTGACATCGGGCATGTCGGGGCGAGACTTGGCGTGAACTTCAAGATTAGGAGTTACACAGCCAAGGATAGGCAGGCACGTGACTTTGAGACCCACGCCAGATCTGGCCTGCGGCTCACGGCCTACCTAGGCTCTTTAATCAGCCTCAGGGTCAGGTCTCGGGAACTTCAGGTTTCCGAGTCTGACTGCTTGGTTTTGGATGAGATCCTGCTTGTTTTGACAGGATCTCTGTGGTCGCAGCTGACTGCTGCAGCTGTCCAGGCCACGAACTCTAGGAGAGAGATTGCTCTCTCGTCCTTAGGGGTTCTGGAGAGGGATATCCCCTCCCTCTTGGCGGGGATTCCCCAGTCGGGGGAGCATCTGTTTGGGGGTCAGTTCGCCGCTGTTCTTCAGCGCGAGATCGACTCCCGTAAGCAGGCGGCTGAATTGTCGAGGCAATTCCGTCCACGTCAGCCGGCTCAAAGTCCTAAGCCGAAGGCTAGGATGTCGGTGCCCCCCCTCCCACGCCATCAGCGGGTGAGCTCGGCTCCACCTCGCGTGGCGTTACCTACCGGTCAGCAGCCCAAGTCTGCTCGAGGTAGGGACTCTCCCAGAGGTAAGGGGAGTAATAGGGCCTGCGGCAAGGCTCCGGCCAAGCCCAAGCAGGCCTTTTGAGGGTGCGCCCCGAGCAGTGGATCACCAGGTAGGCGGACGACTACGGTATTTCCTTCCCGCTTGGGAAGCAATTACCGAGGACGGCTTCGTTCTCTCAGCCGTGCGAGACGGCTTCTTCATAGAACTTGCAGAGCCCGTCCCGCACGGCGCCATCCGTATCCGCCCGCCAGTCTCGTCCGCTCTTCATCAGCAGCATATCTCGGCCGAGATACGATTGCTGCTGGAGAAGGGCGCTATAGAGAAGGTGAGAGACCACCCACATCTGTGTCTCTCCCCGATCTTTGTGATCCCAAAACGCTCGGGGAAGCTGAGGATGATCCTCAATATGAAGGTCATCAACACCTTTATCCCTCCGGAACACTTCCGGATGGAGACACTAGCGTCCATTCTGCCGGCAATCGAGTGGACAGATTTGGCGATTTCGTTAGATTTGAAGGACGCATATTTCCATATCCCGATACATCCACGCTCGCGGGATCTATTGGGATTCGCCTTCCAAGGCGAAACTTTCAGGTTTCGTGCCCTACCATTCGGGCTGAGACCAGCTCCCCGTGTCTTCACCCGGGTAGTGTCAGCTCTAGCCGCCTTCCTAAGGAATCGCGGTCTCCGACTCTTTGTCTACCTGGACGATTGGCTCCTGGTAGCACATTCAGAGCCTGTGCTCCGAGACCAGTTGCACCTCCTGCTCCAGACTACTCAGGAGCTAGGATTTATAGTCAACTGGGATAAGTCGGAGCTGTCTCCCACCCGTACCCCAGTGTACTTAGGTGCGGAGATAGACATCCCGAATCAGGTCGCCCGCCCCAGCCGCGACAGAATTCGGACGATTACGTCAGCTGCTCGGTCCTTGCGTCTTTCTCGCAAGATACGGGCCAAGCGCTGGCTTCAATTTCTGGGCTACCTCGCAAGTCTAGTGGAGGTACTGCCAGACTGCAGACTTCTGATGAGGCCCTTCCAGTGGCACCTTTTGAAGTTCTTTTCGCCGAGCGTAGACTCCCTCAGAGTATGGATTCCATTACCGAGGGAGATCAGACGTCTTCTCGCCCCCTGGGCAGACGAGACATTTCTTGCTCGAGGCAAGCCTCTCCGCACCCCTCTTCCGTCAGTGTCCATCTCGACGGATGCGTCCCTTCTGGGCTGGGGCGGCCATTGTGGGGACGAGATGATTTCGGGGGACTGGTCTCATCTGCACACTCTTCCCCATATCAATGTACTGGAAATGCTGGCGGCATTCATGTCGCTCCGCCAATTCAGGCGCACGATTGTGGGGCACTCCGTGCTTATCCTTACGGACAACACCACGGTTGCTGCCTACATCAATCGTCAGGGGGGAACTCGTTCAGTTTCCCTGAACTCTCTTACCGCCCAGTTATGGAGGTGGTGTCGGACAAACAACATTGTCCCGATAGCCTCTTACATTCCCGGACAAGAGAATCTTATAGCAGACTTTCTGTCCCGGGGCAAGTGTCTCCCATCCGAGTGGTCCCTCCATCAGGAGGTTTTCGATCTTCTCCGCGCTACTTGGGCGCCGCTAGAGATCGATCTGTTTGCGACCACTCTCAACCACCGTCTTCTGAGGTACGGGACCCGGAGGCTTGGGCACTCGATGCCTTCGCTCTCCATTGGGGACATTTTCGAGGGTATGCTTTCCCTCCGTTTCCTTTGATCCCTCAGGTTCTGAGAAAGATCAAGGAGAATCGAGCGTGGGTCCTGTTAGTAGCCCCGCGCTGGCCGAGGAGACCTTGGTTTCCTCTACTCCTGTCCCTCCTGGCGGGACAGCCGTTTCCACTTCCACTGAGGCCGGACCTTGTGTCCCAGCCTCTGTCCGGGATCCTCCATCATCGGCCCGAGGTCCTTCACTTGACCGCTTGGCCGTTATCGGGGGAGACGCTAGAGCTTCGGGACTCTCTGAGAGAGCCTCTCAGTTTATAGTCCAGAGTCGTAGAGATTCCACTAGATCTCTTTACAACTCCCGTCTGGAGGCCTTTTCAGTTTGGTGTGAAGACCTCGGGGTTTCACCCCGTGAGGCTTCTGTGGGCACTATTGCAGATTTTCTGATCTCCTTATTTGATAAGGGTAGATCTCTTTCCACTATCCGTGGATACCGCTCTGCCATTGCTGCCATTCATGTTGGCTTTCCGGACGGCTCGGGAGTTTCTAGCTCCCATTACCTGACTAAGTTGCTGAGATCGTTTTTCCTACAACGACCAGCAAATCCAAAGCTGTCTCCTGCTTGGAGCCTTCCTAAGGTTCTGGACGCGCTATCAAAGCCTCCCTTTGAACCGATGAGCAAGGCTTCTCTCCATCATGTGACTGTCAAGACCATTTTTCTTATCGCCATAGCTTCAGGGCAAAGAAGAAGCTCTCTTCATGCTCTTTGTACCTCTCCTGGTCATATCCGTTGGGAAAGGCAAGGTGTTCGCCTTATCCCCAAGCCCTCCTTTGTAGCCAAAAACCAGACGGCTTCCTCCGGATCGGTTGAGGTGTTTCTCAGCCCCCTGTCAGACTTCTCCTCAGTCAAGGAGGACAAAGTCTGGTGTCCGGTGAGGGCGCTAAAATGGTACTTAGACAGAACCAAAGATTGCCGCTCGGACGAGCAACTTTTTCTCATTACTCGCGAACCTTTCTCCCCTGCTTCTAGAGAATCCATCTCTAGGTGGATTGTCGAGGCCATCCAGGCCGCTGGCCCAGAGGCCCTTCTCGCGGATAGCAAACCTAGAGCGCATGATACCAGAAGCATTAGTACTTCTTGGGCGCTTTTTCAGGGCATTGCCCTAGAAGACATCTTGAGGGCCGCTTTTTGGTGGTCTCCTAACTCTTTCACTTCTTTTTATCTGAAGGACATTCCTTCAGGAGAAGTGCAGTTTGCAACTTCGTCTTTGAGGGCGGCATCTTCTGCCGTTGACCCCCGTTAGTCTTCTTCCCTTGGGACATGCCACCCCGGATTTTTATCCGTGCTAGTCTAGCAATAATAGGTAGATACATGAATTTATTGTAGTAAATCAGTAAAATCATACCTGATTTTGTTATTTGCTGAATAAATTTATGTATCTACCTATGTCCCTCCCTCCGTCCCCTCTCCTTGCCCAGCAACATGTCCTAAACGTTGTCTCTGGCAGCTCGTTAGAGGAAGATGGCGGGCGTGCGCTCGCGCATGTGACTATGGGAAGGCGTCATACGGGGGTGGGGCGTGCGTGAATGTGACTTTTAGTTTCTCGGTGGTATAGTTTGGACCAAACTAGCAATAATAGGTAGATACATAAATTTATTTAGCAAATAACAAAATCAGGTATGATTTTACTGGTTTCTCAGATAAATGCTTGTGAATACTGCAAGATATGCATACATCTCTGATAGAGCCTAATTCCACTTAATTCCCATAGGATCATCTTATTTTCTTCTATTGTTTGTTATTTTTAAGAAAGACCCTATATAGAATATGGTTGGGGAATTTTGCCTTAGCTACTTGTTTGATTTCAAGAAGAGAGAGAGCGAGAAAGAGAGAGAAAGAGAGAGAGATTGATTTCAAGAAGAGGGAGAGAGAAAAAAAAAGAGAGAGAGAGAGATTGATTTCAAGGAGAGAGAGAGAGAGATTGATTTCAAGAAGAGAGAGAGAAAAAAAAGAGAGAAAGAGAGAGAGATTGATTTCAAGAAGAGAGAGAGAACAAGAGAGAGCGAGAAAGAGAGAAAGTGAGCAAGGAAAATAACTTTCAACAACACAGCAACAACAAAATGACCCCATTCCGCAGTCTCTTCCCATCCTGACCACAAAGACCCCCCCCCCCCCTCCCTAAATGCCTCCTCTCCCTGCCCCCCTCTCCTTCCCATTGTTCCTTCTTCTTTTTCCCCCTGATATCGGATAAGTCATTGTTGAACCTAGAAAATCAAATTAGTAGCAATTAATGAAGCTATTTAGGCTCTTTCTAATTTTGAGCCCATTTGTTATGACAAGATTATATGCATAGGCAAATGGAGTAGAATAAATTAGATCATATAGAGATCAGTGTAGGCCTATACCTGTCCTTAACATTTTTGAACCTCAAGACTTGTGAACATAAAATTAACAGTCACTTAAATTAGTGATAAGTTATTTTGCCAATAGACTTATCATGGAAAGGATTAAATTAACTGCAACAACTATGAAATCATTCTTTATATTTATGACAAATATATGAACCATAAATTTACAGATAATTCTTTACCACCCCCCCCCCCCCCCGCAACAACAACAAAATCACACAATTTCAGAGG
The DNA here is from genome assembly GCA_025618425.1 of Heliocidaris tuberculata. NCBI lineage: Eukaryota > Metazoa > Echinodermata > Echinoidea > Camarodonta > Echinometridae > Heliocidaris > Heliocidaris tuberculata. The sequence goes on from CM046841.1 coordinate 28,364,643, forward strand.
TATGCATACAGCCATAAGGCATATTGATCTAGAGTTTGAAATATCTTACACAAGCAAACTTTTAAGAGCAAAGCTTTCAACTCCTCCCCCCCCCCCCCCCCCCCCCCCCCCCCCCCCCCCTCGTCCTCCACTGAGGTCGGCCCCCGCTCCGATCCCGAGGACCCAGCCCAGGCCCTATACATTGTGTATATTATGCTCAGGCCAAGTGTGCGCGCGCACTATGCAGACCATAGACGTATAATATGCATGCAGACCATGGATCCATACATACATGTAGCCAAAGATCGTGAAAAGGAAAGATAGGACACTCTCCCGATTTTGTACAGGGTACGATGTAACGCCAATGGAAGAGCGCCCAACAGCGTTGGGTAGGTAAACTGACGCATTGACTGTGTACAAACCAATGGGGGAAAACAACAATTTGTTGAATTTCATTACTAATACACACCGATTTTGTGGCCTTCATTTTTCAAAAACCTGAAAATCTAATTAAATAATTCTTCAGAGCATCAGTTTAAGAGCATTAACCACAGAAATTTCACAGAACTTATCCAAAAATAAATTTTATATCATTTAACTGAACAATGTGAAAATCATTCTGTCATAACTTCAGTTATCAATGATCAAAAGTGTTAACCTGGTTTTTTTTAACACCTAGTACATGCAACCAATTTTTACATTTGATATCAAAGAAACCCAATTAAACTATGTAGGGTAGGCCTACCACACAATGAACTTTAAAGATTTGATTAAATTTCAAAGAAAAAATGTAATAAAATCTTGTTTTGATCTTCATTTTTATTGTATCTTCAGAAAATCACAACAGTGACAAATTTTGACAAAAGTCAAAATGTCACAATCATTGACAATCTCAAGACAGTTTCATGGCAATTTCAAGGCAATGGACAATGTTACAGAGCATTCAACACGAATTTTGTTGTTGTTGTTTACATAAAATTTCCTGAGTGTATAATCATGCACATCTATATGTTCCATAGTAATTCAATGAAAGACTGACTAGTGATATTAAAGTGCCGATAACTTGATAATAGATGATGAAACGGTGGTGAAACAATGACCCCCCCCCCCGAAAAAAAAGCTGACAACATCAATTTAATGTACATGGAAAGTGAACACTTCACACACAAAATCTTGTTTTCCAGGAGATAAATTTTATGAAAGTGTGAAACTATCAAGAGTCCCTTGATGACCATTAATTCTTAATTGCTGCAGGAATGTTACTGAGAGATATACAGTGCATCCAAGAAAAAAACTAAACCTTAAAACGAATGGTTACTGTGACCAAACTGTGCTTTATGACAAATAGTTATCTTTTTCACATAAAACAGAAGTATACCTTGATGGCGTCCATCCGTATGATGTACCAGGCAACATTGTTTAGAAAATAACATGTAAAAAGTAAATGGTATTTTACATTGTCATCAATCGCAAAAGTATAGTATAAAGCCATCAAGGTATCACCTGAAACAGGGGTGTCGATCCGTGTTCATGATTGGGGGGGGGGGGGTGGAAGGAGGTATTCCCCATCCCACACAAGGGACTGTTTTAAAAATCTGTTTATAAACTTGCACTTTAGAGCATCCATGTAACGGCAAATACAACAAAATATAATAATCATAACATAAGATATTCAAATATATGTGTTATAAATTATTTGTAAAGGCAGGAAAAAGAAGGCAGATAGACAGTTTGTTGCTCAATGCTCGAAGAAGAAGTTTTATTAGTAGTACAATTTCTTGGATATTTTCGCATTAAAATTATGGCATTTCTTATTTCCTTACTTCTAATCATTAAAGAATGTGATGGTATTTCAGATCAAACATAATGGCCCGAATTCACAAAGGAGGTTTAAACCATGGCAAGGTTTAAACCTCCGTAAGCGTACTAAAATAAGCGTAAATAAGCGCACATTGCCCATGCGCGCGCTCAAAGAAAATATATGATTGGATCGCATTCCGTGCGCACGTACGCTTAAAAACCCCAGGAGGGGGTTTAAACCATGGTTTAAACTAAACCTCCTTTGTGAATTCGGGCCAATGAGTTTGGATAATTATTAGTTTTAAGTTAATTTTTCATAATTATTAAATTTTGTTGGGGATATACCCACTAACCCCCCCCCCCCCCCCCCCCCCATCGACACCTATGTCCTGAAAGCATAATACTTCCAATTTAAGGAAAATTGAAAATAATTGTCATAGTGCACATACTGCGGTCACAACAATCATTTTTTTTTTTTTTTTTTTTTTTAGTGTTGTGTTTTATGAGACTCGCTGTACAGTAAAGGGATCTAGTTCAATTATAATGAATAAGTGCAAGACTATTTTTGTTTCTGGGAAATCGAAAGAAGTGCAGATTGGGTGTTTTGTGGGGGGGGGGGGGGGGGTTGTTTGAATAATTCACAGCAGATCGAGCACTACAATCTCCGACCTGCTCGCCATTCGACCTGCTCGCCATTCGACCTGCTCGCCATTCGACCTGCTCGCCATTGTTTTGCACGTAATGTCAACGCTTAACTGTACACGTTTGGTAATACTATCTGTTCGGAATTACAATCTTTGACTATACCCATCACTTTTGGGGTTGAAGAAGAAGAAGAAGAAGAAATCAAGTACATGTAGACCTAGAGTATAGGATTGTAATTCCGAACAGATTGTATTACCGAACGCGTACAGTTAAGCGCCTAAAATGGGTTTTCATACACGTGGGATTACGCGCATGAAAACCACACTATTGAAACAGAGGTTGTGTCTTTTCCCCATAGGTTTCACACTTTCGGAAATACAGTACCTTTTTCAAGGGACCAAAAACGCCGCGTCGTTGGGAAGGGGTTCACTCGGAAGGGAATATCGTATTAAATCTACGTTGTCTTTTTAAAATTCTATCAACTTCTTTTTCTGTAGGACTTTGAGCATTCATTATGTAAGTTTGACAGATATTCGTTTGATATTTTATTTGCTATCGTTGATTTTCTGAAAAGTGTTCGGACACTGGATGCACTACCATACGTGTACATGTAGATTTTTAAATAAGCAGAAAATTAAAGAAACAGATCAATGAAAGTTTGATCAAAATTCGATAAGAAGTTATTGTAGTTGATTAAGCACAATTTGGCAACTCCTATTTTAACCTTAACTAAGAATTCAGATCTGGCAGCTTTTTGATGGTTTTGTGTTGCTGGGTCTTTTGACTTTCATGTTACTACATGTACATGTACATTGTACCTGTATATCTAGTGTAGAATATGGGTAAAGCCCTCAGATTTGTTGCTATATTTACATTGCATGATTTCTATTCTCTTTCTTTTCATATTAGGTCTACAGTGTACAAAATGAATGCTCTAGATCTAAGCTCCTATGAACGCCATTTATTCTTCCTGAATCGAATGTGTAGATTATGCGGTGAACGAATCAAAACAAAACGTGCAAGATATCCAGTTAAGCCTTATGTGGATGCTTTAGCTAGGAATGGAGTTGATGTCACTCATGATGACTCAAATGTACATCCAGCATCAATGTGCTCTCCATGTTATTCTCGTCTTCGTATAGTGATCAAGAAGAATCCAGAATGCAGGAAGCATTGGCAAGCAACGTGGGAAAAACACGCAACTGATAATGCATGCCCCACTTGCACAAAGGGTGAAAACACTAGTCGACTGGGTAGACCAAAAAAAAGGTTTTTCGGTGGAAGACCGCCTGCCGCCCGGGCCCCAAAGGCTCTCCCCCTCGCCAGGGCATCAAAAACAGTCCCCCACATCCACCCCCCTCAGACTTCTCCTCACACCCCTTTAGCCCAGCCGACAGATGGATCTCTGCAGATCCAGACCCCAGTGGCACTCTCCCTCACAGGGGTATCAGGAACAGTTCCCTGCATCCAGCCACGTCAAGTCCCTCCTCCTCCCACCCAGAAGGCAGGTGGAATCCTTCAGACCCAGACACCAATGGTACTCCCCTTCTCCCAAGCCTCAGAGACTGTCCCTCTCATCCCGGTCTTACAGGAATCTCCTTGCTACATGTACTCTTTACCTCAGATCATGGCTCAGACAGCAGGAGAAGGAATCTTACAGATCCAGACCCCAGTGCCTCTCATCCTTGCCCAAACCTCAGAGACAGCCCCCATCACCCAGACCTTTGTGGCACCTCCTTGCTACCCTTTACCTCAGTCCATGGCTCAGACAGGAGGAGGAAGCTTACTGACTCAGACCCCAGTGCCACACTCCCTTCCCCAGCCCTCAGAGATTGCCCCCCTCACACAGACTGACGAGGCACCTCCTAGCATTATCTTAGACAAGACAGTAGAAAAGATAGTACATATTGATGCTATCCGAAACTTCAGTGTCGAAATCAAATGCAAAGAGTGTCTCTCATTAGTTTCAATAGCCGATATTGATAAACACAGCTGCATCGTTGTACCGCCATTTATTGCTCTTCATGATCACTCCTATATACACAAAGAAAAGAAAAAGACTACATATATTAGAGATCGTGGAGAGAAAAAAGTGATTGAGGTTCCTGAATGAAGATTGGAGAAATCAGATGATTGGATGACTACAGTCTTTAGACAGTGAAAAGCAAGTCTTGGAGCTAGACTGGAGCCAGGCTTCTTCAGCTAGCACTTTACAAAGGAATACATGTACCTACTACATGTACAGTACATGTAGATTGGAATGAGGCAGGTGAAGACACGCTGAAGATGATGAGATACCACCCTCGTATGACAGGATACAGCCTGGACACAAACTTTCACCCAGTTACTGGATGATAGGTAAAATTTACTAGCATTTGCTCTAGGTACTCTCATTGTCGCCCTTGTTTTGCTTTATACATGTGGCTAGATTAAATGAACCTTTGGAATTATTTTTTTTCCTCCTATAAAATTGACATGTTCTATCATGCCACAAATTGTACTTTAACAAAAATATGAATTACAAGCTAGAGTAATGTAAGAGTATCAAAAGCTGTATTAAAGTTACATTAAATACAGATGAACATAAATTAGATGAATTAAAGGGAAAATCCATCCTGATATTAAGTTGGGGTTTAAAATCATGCAGAAAAATTAAAGAAACAGATTTATAAATTAAAGTTTGTGCAAAATTATGAAATAAGAAAAAGATGAATTTTTGAAGTTGTAATCCATTAAACACAAATAGGCAACTCTGTGACATATCTTGCGAGCTCCTCTCCGTTTGCTCCGTACACAAAAACTTGTAGATTTTCATTTTCTTTGTTTTTTAGGAGGGCTTAGACTTTATCATACAGGTTTTGTGTAAAAGCGTACATGTATCGTATAATATTTTCTTTAGAGAAAATGGAAGTTTATGATAATCCATTTTCCTGTTTTAATTCTCACAGGTTGCCATCCAGGAGTCCTCAGCAAGCCTTCTGGAAAATGACTTTGAGATGGATGGAAGACATCTCTCATCAAGATCAAGATAAGGATATGAAGAAGCAGCCATTTCTTACAGCGAATGAGCATAAAGAGGAATAACAGGACCTACATGTACATATACATCTGCCTGTACATGTAGCTTTTAACCCTTTCAGGACAGGAATTATTTAAAGGCTAAATTGATCACATTTTGTTCTTCAAATTGGCAACAATAATATTTTTCTTTTAGTGCTACATGGTTCTAACAAAATGCAATGTCTTTGAAAACAATATACATCTTTAGAAACTTAGTCGAAAAGTTGAAAAAACTGCCAATTTTGATAAAAAACTGATTTTGAACCTCTCAATGTGTTGCCAATTTAAGGATTATGAAGCTTATTCTCCTTTTTGAAATTCCTGGCATCAAATGCAATATGGTCATGCAACAAAAATGGACACAATGTGTGTAGAAATTTTTGCTTTTTCTACTCATTCATCTGGTATATTTTTTAGAGCTCTGAATCAAAAGTTATTGAGCTAAACCACAAAATGTGGTCAATTGTCTCGAAAGGGTTAAAGGACCAATAGTAAGACACAGGTGCATCACTAGACAATTCTGAATGGGGGGAGGACTATTGAAACATTCATATGGTATGGTAATCATGTTGTAATCAGACTAACTTGACAAGTTCTGATACAGATTCATTAGATTTGTTTCTTATCTTCAAGAAATATAAATGTGGTGATATACATGTACATGTACATGTACATTATTTCAAAATCCTGTTAATCCAAAACAGTGTGTTAAATGTATCTATTCCAAACTCTGTTCTCTTTGCTTCTCCTCAGTGATATCTGTGGCAAATCTAGACCCTGTTATAAAACTTGTTCTCAATAACAAGTTACAATAATTGTTATAAGCTACTGAAATCCTTGAATCTGACTGGCTGAGAGCTGATTTGTCATAGAAATGTGACAGTTGTTAATGATAACAAGTTTTATGAAACGGGGCCCAGACCCATTAAAATTTTGAGTGGTGCCCATTTAGCAAGTGATGAAATATACAGGTAGTTTCTAATTTTGATGATAATATACATGTAGATGTACATGATTGTATTGAAAATTACAACAGTAGTTTTGATTGATATTTGTTATATAGGGAAATATTGGGGAATTTGCTTTTCTATAACGGTGAAGATGGAAAAATGATTTAATAGCCCAGTACATGTACATGTAGGTCCTTATATCTGAAATTTTGGGATTGTGTACTGGAAGTATTCATATGGCAAGGAATGCATATCCAGCAGTATTCTTATTTTCATTAATTTAGATTGTTTCAACAATCTTCTTGTTGATTTTCAACTATATGTGCCATAAGAATTACCATGCACAGACACTTTTTTTTTTTTTTCAAAGACACACACATACACACACATACTTGTGCGCGCATCCTAACCGATGACATCTTTTACAACCTAGAATTTGACCGCATAACCGATGACCTGTGTGTGTAGAATTCAACCGCATAACCGATGACCCGTCTGAAATGTTACTATACAACCGACGACTTGTTAGTGTAACACTAACTGATGACCTACCCCTATATGCAAAAGCATGTAATTTGGGTCTATCTGCGCAGGTCTGCCAACCGATGACGTCATCGGTTCGCTGTGTGTCATCGGTCCGAATGTAAAGTTCATGCCTATGTCATCGCTTTAAATGGGCGCACACACACACACACACACAATTTTTTTTTTTTTTTTAAATATGCACTCAAGCTTGTTGAATACAAAACATTTGGCATCATGATAGGATATCTAGGAAGTCTATACATTTCTCAAAATTGCTGTCATCTGACCTCAAATCAGTGACAGAGTTAGGATTGAGATATTTTCTTTTTCTTTTTTTTCCTTTTTCCCCTGTTCTTTTGTCCATATCTTTGCCTTATTTGTCCACAGGTACATGTGTGTGATATCTTTTGTGATATAATAATGTTGTGGTACATGTACCAGGTACATGTTTTTGTGACAGGTGTTTTCTCCCTTTGATTACTTTACTTCTCTCAGAGTGAAGGATCTTTAGATTTTTTGGACATCCCTGTGCTAGAATGATGACAAAAAGGATTAGTTTGTCATTGACTTTGTATCTGCCTACGTGTAGGTCAGATATCAATGGCTCATTTTGCTGGTAGGTTTATACATAAAGACTCGATTAACAATAAATCATTTATTTCATATTAAAACACAAGCTTTTAGGATCAAGAAGAACATTTTCCATCAGTATTACATGTACATGTATATAGCCTATTAGAAAGTCCAGTTTGTGTTTGTAATTTGCTATTAATCAGCAGACGGAATTTGTTCTCCTTGTTTATCTTCTGAACTTGATCAAGATGGTTAATGGTTCACATCTCATGACATGGAGGCCATGGCATGTATGTATGTATGCGTTTCTTAATATCAGCTCATTATTAAAATGCCCCTCAAAGTTGCTACAAGGTCTTTACCCAGGTTCCATGCACCTTTGATAGCATTGATTTGAACCACTTTCATTTGCTTAGTGTTTGGTTACTGTTGGATGGAATAGAGCTTACATATTTTGTATGTGAAGAAACTCAGAGTAGTTGTTTATCTTCTTATTGCTCACACTGACTCCCTTGAAGTTATTGATAGTGTATACCATTCATCTTTCGAAAGTGGTCTTTCGCCAACTTCCAAGCCCTTCAACCTTCGATGGTGTTTCTGTACACCGCTTTGTTTTCTCCAATGCTGATACGTGTATTAACGTAATCTTGGCTTAAACTACTGTACATGTATGCCTACGCAGGGATACTTGTTATCATGTTGTCATTATCTATTTTAGCTGTATTTCTCCATTAAACTCTTAATGCTAAAGTTGCTGGTGCACATGCCCTTCCTTTTTAAATTTTTTATCTTCTTTGGTGTCATTATTATTACTTGTGATTTTATATTAAACAGATCATGTTTACATGTACATGTAGTTCCCTGGTGCTTTTTGCACATAGAAATTCCCAAGCATGCCATTGTTGACTAATAAAGCTCTGTTTTTCCCATTTTGCATGCTTCTATTCCCATTAATGTTAATAAAGCGTGCACATGCTCTTTGTTTTCTTGAAGTGGTATTTCACCAGCTTCCACAATCGTTTAATGGTGTTAGTATGAAACCCACTTTGATCTCCAAGTATCTTCTTTTCTCTCCTACTGAATGAAATAATGCTTGTGTTATATTTTTGAATAGTGCCATTGAGATAAATACCACACAATCTCAGACACCAGTTTGACAATGCAACAGTATGCATATTTCAATACATGAACATAATTTACAACAATATTGGTATGGAAACAATTTATTTTTGGACCACCAGATGTCATACCGTACGTCGATTTTGCAAATCTATGTTCATTTTTGTTTATTTCATTTCTATACATGTATGTGTTTTGTCACCTAGAAGACCCTAATATATATGCATAGAATTAGCAAGTTTCCAAGAAATGTAACTACTGATTTGCGTAGTTGTGTAGTTGTTGTATAACCATCACCAAACCTCCTTAATTGATCTGCTATCGAGTGGTACTGACAATTTCCATCACCAGGCACATCCGTTCTAACAACTAGGTCCAATTTCTCTACATGTAGACTGTAATGCAGACATTTCTCAAAGGTTTCCCCCTTTCGATATGTGCACTCGCTTGTGTGCATGCTACTTCTATATACATGTAGGGAAATGAAAATGGAATTACCTGTAGAAGAGAAATTTCATTAGTGGTCATTAACTATACAAATTATAGGAATATAGTTATACTGTAAATACAAAATTGATTGATCAAAATATTAGGCCTGAACATTACAGAATTATTTAGTTTTTACTTTTTTGTTATCATCATTACCAGAGTTTGGGTACAATTACGGAGAAAAACAAGGCGATCAAGGCATCACCTTGTCCGCGTCCAAACGGACGCAGATGCCGACGGTGGATGACATTGTGATCCCTTAGTCTCCCTTCACCTTCGTGGGCTCGACAAAAAAAACTCTGTGAAAGGGGATCAAAGCAAAACATTGGAAACCATATTTCCGCTCAGGAAGATATCATGATTTTCCAGCTGAGCAACCATTCAATTTTTAGCATTGAGGATTTAGAAAAGTACCATCAGGGTACCAGTTTTGGGCAGTTTCAAACATTTTTCTCATTTCATGCATTACATGTACAGCAAAACTTGTTCAGATATGGATGCTACATTCACTCCAGTTATGAAATGCATGTTGAAAATCACAATTGGTAGTGTTAAACAGATTTTATGGCTGATTTATGAAACCCTGTCAGGGGACTAGATATTGGGCCACACCACGGTTACCATGATGTATGACCTACGTCAGACAATGAAAAGTGTGTGAATGCAAACCTTGGGCAGGTCCTCCTCTAACTAAATATGACAAAAATTCCAAGTATTACTTGTTCCTTTAGTTAGGTAGAAAATGTCATTTTAGTTTATCATGACATGCGAAGTGCAAACTGATACCCACCATATTGAACTGATTGACGAAAAAATAATAATTTCCTACACGATTTTTTCATAGATGCAATCCACCAGATGACTAAAAATTTATTAAAATGATAATCTTCTCTATTTACCCAAACTACCCAAGCAGTTCCAGTATATAACTCACACTTATTCGTTTTATATCAGGTATAATATAGCGAAAAGCCGAATTATTGGTTCTCAAACGGTAATTAAATAAGTTACATGTAATCTGGAATCTCACTATCAAATTAGAAAAAAAAAAAGTTCACATAGACTCTCTTCCACTTCACTCATCTTTTGACATACATGTATGTAATGTATTTTAACAAACTTTTTACTAATAAAACATAGCATCTATGCTGGAAGGATTGTAGGACTCGATCCTTCTCAGATTGTTTAAGCCTCTCCCTCATCCATCTAACCCCCAATTTCCCTTCACTTTCAAGATATCTCATTCCAATTGTAGCTTAATTAAAGTTGCATTTTTTAAATGCTTGATGACATTGCAAATCTGAAGTGAATTGAAGCTACAAAGTTCTGATAATGTAATGCCTGTTGTACAAGAGGCATCATTGTGATTGTTTTATTGCGCTAATTATAATACCTCCAAAGACAATCAGCTGATGCTGTTCATTCAGAGCAATATTTGCAATGTTCAATTCATATTCACTCTTTGTACAATATTACTCTGTCAAAGACAGGTAAATGAAGCCTCATTTGCAACAGGCAAAGTTATCTAAGATGTGGAAAGATCAAATGTTGCTTTAATATCCAATGCAATGAGGCCCAATTTATTAAACAACCAGTTCCCTGGTTTCGCCTTCTCATGTGTCCATGTTTATGCATGTGAAGATGGAGGCAGAATTGTGAAAAATTTATTTGCTGGGGTTTTGCTTTTTTTCTCCCCCCCCCCCCCCCCCCCCAATTACATGCAGAGTGTGTGTGTGTGTTTTTTTTATAGGATTCAGAAGAAGAAGGGGAAAAAAAACAACTATCAAGACAACTTTGGGGGACATCAAAATATAGTTGTTGAAGGATAGGCAGAAATACATGTAAAGGTATACAAAATAAAGCTTATTATTAAAAAAAAAAAAAAAAAAAACTATCTTTGCATATTATCTTTATTTATCTTTGTGTTACTTTTTGTAATTTGTGTGTTTGAAGGTTGAATAAAGATCAATAGAGGTGAAGATAGGCATGAAGCCATGAAATATGGAACTACATGTACAGGCAAATCTACCATAATGGATTCAAATAGTCATGAAGTCCACGGGACAAATGTAAAACAAATGTTTACATTTAAATCAGTGGATAACGAGAGAAAGGATGTTGTTAGTCAATTCAATTATTCAAGACAAATACATGTATGTAGTGACAGTATCTGCCCATAGTGATGATTATGGTGGTGATGGTGATTGATGATGATGGTAATGATGATGATCATGGTGATGATGATGGTTATTGATGATGATGATGGTGATGATGGTAATGATGATGATCGTGGTAATGATGATAATGATGGTGGTGATGGTGATGATGATGGTGATGGTGATGATGGTAATGATGGTGATGGTGATAGTGATGATGGTGATGATGGCGATGATGATGGTGATGGTGATAGTGATGGTGATGGTGATGGTGATGATGGTGATGGTAATAATGTTGATGATGGTAATGATAGTGATGAAGAATATCAAGGATGATGATAAATTCAAACATGACACAACATACTATACCAGGTGTAATATATTTAATTATACATGTACATGTACATTTTATTAAAAATTAAATTTATTTATCACATAAATTTGAAATAATAATATCAAATTCATATACAAGTACCTTTTGTGACATTAAAAAAGATTTAAACATTACATACATGTATATTGCTAAATAATGCACAAATTCATTCATTGAACTGTACATGTATTTCTATTAAAAACTTTTCATGAAAGTATTATTCCATGAAAGTGGCATTTATCAATGATTCACAAAGGTCTTTGGTTTTACACCAATTATATCTTGGATTCTAGAGATCCCTTTGTTTCCTTGCAAATGACATTCATTATGCTCAATATGCACCACTATTTGGTTATATTTTGGAATGTTTTTACGTATTTTCCAATTTCAATTACTTTTGCAACATGAAAGCTTTTCTATATACAATTACGAACATGTTGCAATTTTTCAGGATAATACCGATATACAGTATAAAAGGACTTTCACTAAATAAACACATTTATGTTAGTAGACGATTGATAATCACATAGTAACGGTGGATGCGTTACACGAATGAGTGCTCGTAAAAATAATGCTCTTGTCATGCAGCTTTTGACAGTCTTTGAACATGATCTTTATTGCTGAATGGCCATTATTATCAGGCACATACATGTAATATATAGAGGAATGGGCTTCTAAAAGGAGTATCTGACTGAACACACTGGGTGATGATCCATATTTTTTGTTGATGTTGAATACAAAACATGTAGGCCTACACTGAAGGAATCAGATTACAAAAATGGGCTGCTTTCGATGCAATCCAATGTCACCATTCAAGATGGCAGATATAAAGGGTGCTGTTCTACTTGCAGATGTGTGCTGAATAAGTTAAGCCAGTTGCATAACTCACAAATTACAACCACCTTACTACAATGAATGTGTTTATGTACTTGTAGATATGTGTAAGTCACAAACCTAGCTAGCATGTGGATTTCTACAAGTTAGCCTGCTGTTGTCCTAAATACTGCTTTTAAATTTGAGGTATACACATTTGTAGTATACATGAAATAATTTATTGTCAGAGGGGGCTACATAAAATACATATACCATTGTGCATTACATTTGTCATTCCATGCCACCTTTAGCTACTCCATGTTGTGACTCACTAATGACACTGGGTAGATAGTGTTGTGGAATGACAGGTGTAATCAATTCAGTGCATAAGGTGTTCTGATTTAAATTACCGATAAACACAAATTCAATCACCCTGATTTGTCAAGAAGTGAAACCTACTAAGTATTTATGATTCTCAAACCTGACCAGAATATGATTTGAAGAAGTGTCAAGAAAACTGAATCCAAACCAAATATCCTTCAACTTTACAATGTGCATACAGTACCATACTCAAGTTTGACACAAGTTGTATATTATCAGATATTATGATCAAAAGTATCAAATGTTTTGCTTTCTCTTGTTTTTTTACACCTACGTAAAGGACAGTTTGTTTGAACTATATGTATTCTATTACCCTAGAAAAGATAAAAAAAGAAAGTACATTGATAATCTATGTGTGGAATTTTTGTTCATCAAAACTATGCAAATGCTACTACACTTGCTGAAACAAAATGGCTTTGTTTATATTTCATGTTCATCTCTCTATTTCCAAGTAAATTTGCTGGGAATGTTAAAAATTATCATATCTATAAGAATATATAAATCTCTCCATGAACTACCTTAACAATCACAGTCATTCTGCAGAATTACATGTATTCACAAACAAATCATTTTAGTGTAAATTAAGCACACATTTCAAATTACAATGTACATTTAAAGTGATTGATTAACTTTGTGAAAAATTGTAAAATCAGCTCAAATGCCAGTGAATTGTGTGCAGAACTACATATATAATTAAGGATATGTGAAAGTATGAGAGAAAATGGAACCCGTTTACTATCCTAAAAAAGAGAAAATCGCGATCAATCGCTAGCGCAAGTCGCTCGGCTTCTTCGCTGCGCTGCAGTCACAAAAACCAAGCACCGGCGCTTGGCGATTTCAGAGCGGGTTTCCAGCCCGTACGGTATTCTGTGATAGAGCGAGGTATGCCAACCGTAAGAGTTCTTTAGGGTTCGGTGGTACTCTATCCCGACATCAATGTTCAATTGTAAATATCTTGATATATAAACGACCGATCAGCTTATAAAACTCAGGCGATTCCTGTCTGAGCTAAAGGTTTGCAATTATGATTACAGCATTAGCTGGAACAGTGATTTTTTTTTTCAATCCTGGGCAAAGTTAATCAATCCCTTTAATATACATGAACATGTGATCACACATTGATGTGATTGATTAGATCACAATCAAGCCTCATTTCATTAAGTATATTGAAATACATTCTATTCTTAAAATACATATATACTGCCATAATAGACATTCCCTACAATCAAAAGAGAGCAAGAATTGTGAAATATAAAATGGTGTATGAACTGGGAATTGTGTACTGATAGGCAATTCCATAAAGTCAGACAAATATTGCATGAAAGTGTATAAATCTCTTTAAAACAAATTTTGTGTCAGAAATGTCTTGCAAAAATCATACTAATTCATGATAACTTATCATAGATGAATCCATATAGACAGACCAAGGCAATGACAAAGCTATATTTCTCATAAAAGTAAAATTCATCCATCATGAAATGCTTGCATATTTAAAAAACCATTCTTTACAAGTAAAAACAACTAAGTCTAACAGTTCAACTCTGAGTTGAGACAAACAATACATCAAGTTAACCCTCAAAATATTCTTGTTTCCCCCTAGGGATTCCATCAAATTATTAATTAAGAAAAGACAGAGAAGAGTTATATTTCCTACAGAAGTTGCTACTTGGAAGATGTAGAGGGCTGTTTCAGTAACTCTTGTGGCAGCAAAATTGCCCCAACCTGCTGTGTGCTTCAGTAAAACTGTTTAAAATTGTTTAAAATACTCTCAATATATATTTAAATACAGATGGAATCTACATAAGTTTAGTTGCATAATAGAAATTTGATACCATGGCAGATCAATGCTACACTGTTTTCATCAAGGGGAATAAATACAGAAACTTCCCTTTCAGGACAGGAATTATTCAAGGGCTAAATTGATCACATTTTGTTCTTCAAATTGGCAACAATAATATTTTTCTTCTAGTGCTACATGGTTCCAATAAAATGTAATGTCTTTGAAAACAATATACATAGAGAAACTTTGTCGAAAAGTTGAAAAAATGGCCAATTTCGATAAAAAACAATGATTATTAATCTCTCAATGTGTTGCCAATTTAAGGATTTTAAAGCTTAATCTCCTTTTTAAAATTCCTGGCATCAAACGCAATATGGTCATGTAACAAAAATGGATGCAATGGGTGTAGAAATTTTTGCTCTTTCTACTCATGCATCTGGTATAATTTTTAAAGCTCTTAATCAAAAGTTATTAAGCCAAACCACAAAATGTGGCCAATTGTCTTGAAAGGGTTAAAAACTTGTCTGTTCAAGTTGTAGATTGTGACTGATTTCTGTAAACTTTGTAAGGGTTCAACAGTAGGGTTAAAAATATTTCATTTCCTAAAATAAGTTTAAATTAGTCGATAGATTAAGCAGAGGATAGGAAGCAACACCACATTGACTGCGTTGTTCCTGTTGATAGTTGTACTTGATCCTTTGGTAGTTGGAGCTACAGTATCTAGAAACCAAGTAAAAGATATGATGAAAGGTTTATAATTTGAATTTTAAAAATTTCTCTCTCTCTGTGCCATCATCCTTTCTCTTTCTCAATCCAAATCTCCACTTTTCATTCCCAATCTCACTTATTCTAAGTCTATCTCTATTTCTGTGTGTCTTATTTATCTCTCTCTCTCTCTCTCTCCCACTTTCTCTCCCTCCCCTTTTCTCACTCAATCACATATGTGCATGCTCCCTCTTGTATATTCTTTCTTTCTCCATCCTATCTATTTCTGTCTACATACATGTGTCTCTAATCTCTATCTCTCTCTCTCTCTCTCTCTCTCTCTCTCCCTCTTTCAATTATAAGTGGTCACCCTATGTCTGTATTTCTTTTTAAATCTATACATTTATTTCTCTACTATGTGTCTTACATCTGAATAGTCACTACCTTTATTCATCGTTATCTCTCTCTCTCTCCCACCCTCTCTCTCTCTCCCGGCCTACCACCCCCTCTCTCTCTCTCTCCTGGCCTACCACCCTCTCTCTCTCTCTCTCTCCCGGCCTACTACCACCCTCTCTCTCTCTCTCTCTCTCTCCCAGCCTACCACATACTCTCTCTCTCCCAGCCTACCACACACTCTCTCTCTCTCTCTCTCTCTTTCTGTCCCTTCCCCCTTCCCATTCTCTTGCTCTTGATCTTCTTCCCTTGTGCCTTCCCTACCCAATGTCTTACCTGGAGCTTCATCTACATAATAGAAAGCCTCCATGCCAGCAGTAATGTGATCATTGACATGGCAATGAAGAAGCCAGATGCCTGGGTCGTCAAGAACCATCTCCAGTGTGATAAACGTTCCTGTTGAATTTTTGCCATATCAGAAATAGATAAAAAGCCATCGTTATATTAAAAAAGAAAACATATATACACTAAAAACAGTTTATTAATATATTGTTTTCTTCAAAATAAAAATTTGTTTGAAGACATTTTTAAAAAGTTCTAAATTTCGACAAAGGGAATTCCTAAGCTTTTTTCATACAGGGAAGAGAAACAAATATTTAACTGTATATCCAAAACAACAATATTTATAGGCATCTAGTATTGTGGTATTCTCTCCACTTTGCAATTAAGTATGGTGGTGCATAGTAATAACCATAATATGGACAAGGTATCTGTAGATACATCAGACCACATCAGATATTTGACGAGTGCCATGCGCTAAGCCCTTGCACACTTCTCTGCACAATGTTATAGGTAAATTGACAATACTGTTCAGTTCTGTCAGGTATTGGTTATAATTCTGCATTTGAACTAGATTCCTGCTGGGAAAAGCTGAAAAAAATTAGTGAAAAATAGCAAGGAAGCAAAAACCGCAATATTTGGTGGTTACCCATTCATATCTGCCACTACCGGTAGCATATCCATAAAATAGTGGCTATTTTAAAGACAAATGGGAGATAGGGTGAATATGTCAGGTGTTGGCTGTTAAATCATCACTGGTTTTGCAAACCGATGTACGCACATTGGCTCTAGTACAGGAGATACGTCAGTTTGCGAAACCAGTGTAGGCCTACATTTATATAAATACATGTATATCTAACCTGGAAAGAGTTCTGAGACATCTAATCTATTCGTGTGCTCAGTCTGGTATGTGAAAGTATGACCATGGAAATGGACTGTGTGAAGATCAACCTCATCTCCAAGACCAAGTAGATTCCAGACTACACGCTCACCAACAGTCATCTCCAGGTGGTTGAGGTTGTTGTAAAGGAAGCCATTGATTCCTGAAATGGAAATATTGAAGCATAAATTAGCTCAAAACTTGGGTGATTTGAAGTGGAAAAACATTTTTAGTACACAATGAAAAAAATACTGAAGATAAAATAACTATGGACATGGAGACGATTATCGATGGTGATTACAATGAAGATGGTGATGATGTTGATGATGATTAGGATGATGACGAAGATGATTATGATGATGATTATGATGATGATTATGATGATGATTACAATGGTGATGATGTTGATGATTATTAAGATAATTAGGTTGATTATGATTATGATGATGATTATGATGATGATTATGATGATGATTATGATGATGTTGATAATGATTATAATTAGGTTGATGATGATTATGATGATTATGATGATGATGATTATGATGATTATGATGATTATGATGATTATGATGATTATGATGATTATGATGATGATTATGATGATTATGTGATTATGATTATGATTATGATGATGATGACGATTATGATATGATTATGATGATTATGATTATGATTATGAGTATGATTATGATTATGATGATGATGAGTATGATTATGATTATGATGATGATGATGATGAAGATGATGATGATTACAGCAGAGACAATTTAAAACCAGAATATTATCTCCTTACCATGCATAAGGTTGCTCTCTTCAAAGTCTGGATCGCTTACATCTACTGCCTCAGGTGTCAAACAGTAGTGGTCAATGTTCTGTTGCAAATACCAACTCTTATTCTCATCCGTCACCGAGAAGAACAAATTGAATTCCTTGTCAACATCAGTTCTCCTTCCATCAGCATCTTGAATGGGGAAAGGGAGAAAAGGAAAATACACAAATTCAAATTACAGTATTGTACAGTCAAAACTGTTTTAGCAACCACCTACATGTAGATGTACAAAAAAGATCAAATTTCTGTTTCCGTCAAACAGTATTAACTCTTCCCCGGGCTTTGGTCGACTAACTGAACAAGTATTGGACTACCACAATCGACTTCTGTCCAACTTACACAAGAGTTAAAAGGAATCCGTGTAGGACATTTGTACATGTACATATTAAAAAAGCACCTGTTTTGTTTCCCTTGAGCAGTCTAATATCTGCGCTTGGAAATAAATGCAAGGATTTTGATCTCTTGACTTTCACCCTACCTTGATGTTACAAAGATTATTCACATCATTAAACATAATCTATAAATTTTCCAAATGACTTTTACAACTTTTAACCTTTAACCCTTAAAAAGATCAGTATTATCCACAATTGAGTTTATTAATCCCTTGACTACTGAATTCTCTCATTCCCATATGCTTAATACATGGACAACCAGGTTCACGTTGGCAATGAGTATAATTATATTATTACCTAAGACTCCTTGCTTGCAGATAACAAGTGGCCCTACCAGTCCTGCATTGGTGTCTTTACCCCTGTGTACACTGGAATAATACACAGATGCCGTACATGACCCATCGCTATCAGTAGGCGCTCTCGATTCTGGGACAGTCCAAGTATATGTCCTTGTCTCCCCTGGCATGACCGGTAGATCACTCGTGGACCTGTTGCCGTACGTAGCACCCTCATTGGCTTTGTCAGAGAAAAGGTTCTGAGGATGGACACTGTACGGCATGGTGGCTAGATTCTTAAAGACAACTTGGAGGGTGTCGCCGACTTCCACATGAATAATAGGACCGAGAAGTCCAAGCGACATGTCCTCATTGGTTGTGCGTTTCACCTGTTGAATAAATCTATCATCTTCATACTCTCTATAGATGGCCTTGCGGTATTTGCTGCCTATGCTTGTATTACCACGATTCACAAAGACATAGCCAGGACTGAAATTCAAAACAGATAAAGCAAGAAATACTTTATGGACCTTGTGCAATACATCTTCAGCACATAAAAGAAAGAAAGAAGGCAACTGTTTGACAATATCTGCACTCAAACGGACAAATTCCCAACAAAATATGACTGGCTTCTAAAGCTAACATCTTTTGGTGTTTAATATACGAGTATTAGAAAATATAGCTTTTCATGCTGACAACCACTGTCATATTGAATAAAACCTTGTGCCTTTAAAACTAATCTGTAATGAATTCAGATTTTTCAGCGCTTAGGCTACTATCAGTGAAGATCCAACTATTATTATTTTTTCCCTCTTCCACAAGGTACAGTAGTGCCAATGTATTAATCTCAAGACATAATAAAGTGGACAATTCAACTCTTCCTTGTTCAGGCTTGTTCACATATGCCACGGTAAACTGCAGCGAAAAAAACGCGGCAGATTTTTGTGTATTAAATGAATGGCAAGAGGGGAAGCATGACGCAATAAAGGTCCTATGCATACTCACTTACCTGTGTGTTATAAGATACAGAAATGTGACGCGTATTACACTTAAAAACCGTACAATTTTTTTTTAGACGGTGTACTGCAGCATATTTGAATGAGCCTTTTTAACGTAAAATATATGACAAACAGACCAATCACACATCGCTCCACTAAGGTACATGGTAGTCAGTTATATCCATGTTTAGATTGAGCATGAATCAAAAATTCTAGATATCTAATAATTATTATATGCTAACACATGATTTTTTTGGGGGAGAAATTTCAAGACTTTATAAAGGATCTCTCCTCACTTTTACATTATTAACAGTAGAAAAAAAAGAGAAACAGAAAAGTAATGAAATTAAAAGAAACTCATATTTATTTTACAGAAATTTTCATGCATTAAAATTGAGTAAAGTAGGAATGTTTATTTCCTAAAAACATTTCTACTCTACTCAACATTTTGTCATATGGTTAACCCTTTCAAGACAGTTGACCACATTTTGTGATTTGGCTCAATAACTTTTGATTCAGAGCCCTAAAAATATACCAGATGCATGAGGAGAAAGAGCAAAAATTTCTGCACACACTGTGTCCATTTTTGTTGCATGACCATATTGCGTTTGATGCCAGGAATTTTAAAAAGGAGAATAAGCTTCATAATCCTTAAATTGGCAACACATTGAGAGGTTCAAAATCACTATTTTTTATTAAAATTGGCAATTTTTTCAACTTTTGACTAAGTTTCTAATGATGTATATTGTTTTCAAAGACACTACATTTTGTTAGAACCATGTAGCACTAAACGAAAAATATTATTGTTGCCAATTTGGAGAACAAAATGTGATCAATTTAGCCCTTAAATAATTCCTGTCTTGAAAGGGTTAAAGAAGGGCAGGCATTTGAAAAGTAAGCATTGATTATTATATTATATTAGTAAAATCTTGAAACAATTAAGCCAAAACCCTTGGCACAGTAATTTAAGAGTCAGTAGTGTCCATATAACACACTCTGTATCAATAACGCCTCTCTTAAACCACTGAGTCGCCAGTGTCCATGTGCATTATATCATAATTCGCCGACACCACCAGATTTTGGTTGCATAAGCAAATAATATGTGTGAGGTCTCCCAGGCAGGCAGGCAGCGAAACCAGGGAGATGGGTCTGACCATGGGTCTGTACGTCCCACCATAGAATTACTCGAGCTTGGGAGATTTACGATGATGACATTTCCTTACACTGTAGGAGGAAGAGGGAACAGAGCATTACATAAGAACTATACCTGTCATTAAAAGTGAAGTCCACTATCGGTGATGGACAACACCTGTTATGAGGTTAACACACCTGATGTCAAATTCCCCATGAGAACATATGATTATGGGGCTTTAAATTTTCAATGAACTGACCTCTCTTCATCAGTGAGTGCCTGGCTCCTAACAGGATCATACATGTCAGGTGTGTAGTCCCACTCCATTTCTATTGCTGCGATGTAGTACGTTCTGACAATGTCTGTCACCTCATCTGAATTAGAACTACTACCACCTGCAACTACTTTGTACAGAGCGGTCATCCCCTGAGAAAAGTGAGTGTTGGTTTCACATTCAATCAACCATGTTCCTGTTCAAAAAGAAAGAAAAAAATTAGACAATCTTGATAACGTTACTATACAACTTTTGAAATACATGTTTACAGATCAGAACAAAATGTGAAGAAAGCAAATCATTATGTGATGGTGACAATGTTATAGACCTTCTTTGAAATTTTCTGAGCATCATTCAACATCAAGGAAATTTCTCTTCTTTGTTCCACTTGACCTTTGACCTTTCTTACCTGGGTTGTCAGGGACAGTCATAATCGTTTGGGCAATACCAGGGAAGAGGGGTACAGCATCGACCCTACGACCTTCTAGCACAAAGGTCAATTGGTGAAAATAGGCAGTGTGTTGATCAGTATCTTTGCCCAGGTCCATGACATGCCAACTGACCCTCTCACCGGCAATCATCTCTACACTTGGCAGGTTGGCAAAAGAATAACCATTGATGCCTGTTAGGATAACATGAAAATTTGTTATCATTACTGGAACAATTATTGTAATTTCAAAATAAGCAATAGTGCATAAATATAGTTATTCTTTCAAAATGTCATACAACTGACAAAAATCAACACAACATTATCATCAAACATACCAAGATATTGATAGATAGATAGATAGATAAATGGATTTTATTGAAATCTTCATGTATGGCAGTTTTACAACTGAAGTAAACATGAATTACAATCAAATCATACCTAGAGACATTAAAATATTGTTTCACAATAGAGGGAAAGGAGAGGAGGAGGAGGAAAAAGAGGAGGGGGAAGGCGAGGAGGAGGAGGAGGAGGAGGAGAGTAGGAGTAGTAAGGATGGAGGGGGGAGAAAGAAGTGAAGTTGGAGGAGAAACAGAGGGGGAGAAAAATTAAGAGAAGGAGGAAGATTATCACGGGACAAGAATGAGGAGGGGCTATAGGTGGAAGATGAGTAAGAATAGGAGAATGTAGATAAAATTAGAGAGCAGGAGAATGATACAGTAGTTAAGAGTAAAGAGAAAGACCAAAAAGAGGGAAGGATTAGGAGAAGAAGGAGGAGGAAGAGGAAGAGCAGCAATAGAATCAAGAAAAAAGACTAAGAGGACAAACCAGGAAGAAGAGTACAACAATATAGATGTCATAAATGCAGACCCAGGAGAAAGACTAAAAGGAGAAATTAGAGAAGGAGAAGGAGGAGAAGGAGAAGAATGTAAATGAGCTGTAATAGTAGAAGTAATAATAATAATAATAATAATAATAATAATAATAATAATGAATATTTAGGAGTGCTAAAAACAGAAAGTACCATAGCACTTACAAATATAAAAATTTGAGAAGAAAAGACAACAGCAACAGCAAACAGACAGACTCAAAAAAGTAAGAGATTACATTAGAACATTATATTACTGGGGAAACAGTTATGTTTTTAGGGATCTAAATAAGTAATAAACACAGACTCACTCGTCATCAGATTGGAAGCAACAAAGTCCTCATCTTCAGGGTCTGCTCCTGGAGCATAATCAGCAATGTTCTGATCAATATACCAGCTTTGATTCTCATCAAATATCAGGAAGAGCAAGAATAATTCACGGTCAATACCACTCTGTATAAATAAAAACAAAATATTATATATCAAGTTTATGTCCTTTAAACAATTTTAAACTATAATGGCATGCAGAGGGAGGGAGAGAGAGAGAGAGAGAGAGAGAGAGAGAGAGAGAGAGAGAGAGAAAGAGAAGAAGAAGAAGAAGAAGAAGAAGAAGAAGAAAAAGAAAAAGAAAAAGAAGAAGAAGAAGAAGAAGAAGAAGAAGAAGAAGAAGAAAAAGAAGAAAAAGAAGAAGATGAAGAAGAAGAATAAGAAGATTAAGAAGATGACGACAATGATGAAAAATAATAAGGGGACAAAGAAGAAGAAGAAGAAGAAGAAGAAGAAGAAGAAGAAGAAGAAGAAGAAGAAGGAGGAGAAGGAGGAGGAGGAGGAGGAGGAGAAGAAGAAAAAGAAGAAAAAGAGGTGAGTTTATACAAAGAGGTGAAAAAAAAAATGGAGTTCTGACCCAGTTTCCATCAGCATCTAATGTTCCTTCTTTACAGATTAGCATAGGACCAACTAGACCAGAGTATAGGTCCCTGGTTTCATCCGTTCCTGATGTGTAGATCATTGTCAAACAGTCTGGGTCTAGATCAGTAGGTGCCATGGACTCAGGGATCGTCCAGTTGTAGGTATAGGTGTTGCCAGGAGCTACAGAACCATCATCCTGCTCAGCCACTAGGAGAAGGAAGGAGATGGATAAAGAAGCAAAAGTTCAGAATAATACTGCTTACCTGTTGAATATGATTAGTCTTTTTGGTATAACGCATATTTCCCATATGGAGTCCCGCCAAAATTATCTCTGGCATAATATGCAATAGGTTAACACACAAGAGAAACAAGATGTGGTACTACACTGAAAGATGCAGTTTTCAATCAGAATGCAAAGACTAAAATAAAATGCATTCCATTAAAAAAATTAACATTTCTGAATGAATTAAAACAACAAAAATAAATAATCAAATTGTGCCAAGTACATGTATTGTTGCAGTTAGACAAATTATTTTTTTTACACTATCCTCATTCAAAATAAAGCATGACATTCTAAAATTGGAATCGCTTTTTGACAAACTGTGTAATATAGTTAATAACTTTTGTGTATTCATATTTTCAATATTATATTGAATGAAAACAAGATGGAGTTGCCCATTTCAAAAGGAAAAGCACATTTTAAAAAGTCTTCATGAAAATCATAGTCCTTAAGGTGTACATATTAATTCTTAGAGAATCCACATAAGTATTATCATGAGAAAGCATTCATGAAGTATAGCTGGAAAACATGATGCTCCTTGAGCTATTGCTTTGAATCATTTTGATTGAAGGTTACTCTGGTAAAATCCTTTTCTTTGACAGGGGTTTATATTGTTGAAGAATTCACATACAAGTGCTAGGCCTACTATACAACAAATCAATGAGTTCATGAAGTGCATCTGGAACACCTACAAAATGTGAGGTGCATTGAGCTTCCTTTTGTATGATCACTCTGTCAATGGAAGGTTACTGGAAATCTTTTTCCTTCACAAGGATTTATATTGTTGAAGAATCCACACATAAGTACTACTGTACAAATCAGTGAGTTCATGAAGTACATCTGGAACACCTGATGTGCAGTGACCTTTCTTTTTATAAAATCACTGTTTGACAGGAAGGCCAACTCTTTGCCCTTAAAGGAAACCAAAACCCAAGGAGAGAATCAATGTTATTGGAAAGTGAAAATTCAGAGAAGCACTTTACAAAAAGTTTCATTAAAATTGGTTAAAAAATGAGAGAGTTATGGAAGTTTGAAAAGTCTCGTTTTACTTTCTATGGGGATCCTCAAATAGGCAAAATTGCTTCGAAATGGCTGATTTTGTGGACAACTCTCCATTTGTTTTGTACACAGATTTTCAGATTTTCCCCATTATCTTTCAAGGTGCAGTTAATCTGCTTCTGAGCTCAACATATTTAATGGGAAAATGTATTTTACACCACATATGTCGAGTTCAGGAGGAGACAAGGAGCACCCTGAGAGATAATGGGGAAAATCTGAAAATCTGTGTACAAAACAAATGGAGAGTTGTCCACAAAATCAGCCATTTCGAAGCAATTTTGCCTATTTGAGGATCCCCATAGAAAGTAAAACGAGACTTTTCAAACTTCCATAACTCTCTCATTTTTTAACCAATTTTAATGAAACTTTTTGTAAAGTGCTTCTCTGAATTTTCACTTTCCAAAAACATTGATTCTCTCCTTGGGTTTTGGTTTCCTTTAAAGGCATTGATTAACTTTGCCCAGGATTGAAAAAAAAAAATCACTGTTCCAGCTAATGCTGTAATCATAATTGCAAACCTTTAGCTCAGACAGGAATCGCCTGAGTTTTATAAGCTGATCGGTCGTTTATATATCAAGATATTTACGATTGAACAGTGATGTCGGGATAGAGTACCACCGAACCCTAAAGAACTCTTACGGTTGGCATACCTCGCTCTATCACAGAATACCGTACGGGCTGGAAACCCGCTCTGAAATCGCCAAGCGCTGGTGCTTGGTTTTTGTGACTGCAGCGCCGCGGATTGATCGCAATTTTCTCTTTTTTAGGATAGTAAACGGGTTCCATTTTCTCTCATACTTTCACATATCCTTAATTATATATGTAGTTAGAGGACTGCACACAATTCACTGGCATTTGAGCTGATTTTACAATTTTTCACAAAGTTAATCAATCACTTTAATGAGAATATGTTGTTAGAGAATAAACATAAAAACATAAAAATCACTGAGTACATCAACTAATCCTTGATCATCTGATGTGCATTAAGGTTTCTCTCTCTTAATCAACCTTTGTTGGGAAGTCACTTGCAGATTAAGCAAATCTAAATTACTTTTCAACATGAAATCTTTTTTTTTTTCATTCAGCTGTTTTGGGAATCAACAAGAGAGGTCTTGCTGATTCATAGGAAGGCTTATAAATGACCTGCTGAGAACTAAAAGGGCATAATGTCTTATTTTAACAAAAGGAAGCAAATTTCATCTGAAACGTTAAAATCAATGTGAAAACACATAAAAGTAAAAGTACTGATAAGAATTACACAAAAGTCAACAATATATAAAACACCATTTACAGATGAAAAAAAGAAATATATATATGTATATATATTGCTCCGTAAACCACTTTTTTGTATATATATTGCTCCGTAAACCACTTTTTTGGATCACACATATAATATGACGGAGAACCGCAAACGTAAAACACTGAGACTGATCACAATTATATGTATATATATATATATAATGAGCAGGTCATTTATAAGCCTTCATATGAGTCAGCAGGGCCTCTCATTTAGAGATGAAAATATATTATATATATATATATATATATATATATATATATATATATATATATATATATATATATATAAAATATACAATCATATTTCAAACAAATATATAATTGTGAGAAATGAAAATGAGAGAATAATGGTTGTATAGCTTAAATCAAAAAATCAAAGTTTCCCAGAGCTGTCCTCCCTTTTTTTTTTGCCCATTATTCTCACATTTTCATTTCTCACAATTGTATTTATTTCCATGAGAGATGCCGAAGCTGTTGTATATGTTATTTTCCTTACTCTTGTGGAGATATATATCACAACTTTTTTACATTCTAAGAAGAACTTAATTGTGTTAGAAGAACTTTCTTTCTACTTTTATCCCCAAAATATTTTTAAAATTCATGATGCATTTTGACAATATTTTGTCCTTTCATCAAATAGGGCAGTATTTACCTTGGGGTATTGATACCCTTTGATATATCTACTTATTTTTTTGAAATCTTTCTTATCTAAAACATCAGGAACATGGATCGTGGAATACATAGAGGAAAGTTGCCCCCCTCCCACTCCCTATCATGATATTGAAGACAATGTGAGTACTTGCAGTGAAGCTTCATTTTGAGAAAACCTATTTAGAAATAACATTCAGTGACATCTTATTATTTCAAGGTTATTTCAAAATGGGTATCTGCAGTGTAAGATTCCAATCCATATGTTTGCCCCCCCCCCCCCCATCCTGAATACAGTCAAACCTGCTTTAGCGACCACATGTATAGAAAGACCACCTGTCTATAAAGACCACAATTTCTGTTTCCCTTGAAAAGTGTTTCTCATTGAAATGTGTATTGAAGGAACCTGTACATAAAGACCACCTGCTCATACAGACCACTTTTCTTGTCTCCCTTGAGTGGTCTTTATAGACAGGTTTCACTGTACTTGATTTTGAAGATTATATGAAGATTATATGAGTTATGGCGTTATGGCGATCATGCCTTCTCTTCTCTTGCCCCCAAACTCTGGAACAATCTTCATATTTACATTCGACAGGCCTCCACCACAGATTCCTTCAAATTACTCCTTAAAACTTACCTCTTTAGGCAATCGTATCAGTAGTAGTAGTAGTAGTATCAGTAGTAGTAGTAGTAGTAGTATTAGTAGTAGTTATATTAGTAATAGTTGTAAAACATTTTAGTATGTACTTGTTCATTTATGTTCTTCTCTCTTTTCTCTCTTCTTTCCATTCTTTTACCTTTCCATGCGCTTAGAAACATGGTATTAAGCGTTTTATAAATGTTGTATATTATTATTATTATTATTATTATTAAATCCCTTCTGGTACTCAGAAATCAAATACTTGTTTCCTGACTTACTATCTGTGTTATCATTGTAGTTGGATCCTTCATTAGCCTTATCATAGAGAACCCCTCTGGGATGGATGCTGTGTGGAAACCTCCCAGTGTTGTTGAACGTGA
Organism: Heliocidaris tuberculata; assembly: GCA_025618425.1. Classification (NCBI taxonomy): domain Eukaryota; kingdom Metazoa; phylum Echinodermata; class Echinoidea; order Camarodonta; family Echinometridae; genus Heliocidaris; species Heliocidaris tuberculata. The sequence continues at coordinate 28,392,019 of CM046841.1, forward strand.
CCCTTATGGTATCTCCGACCTCGCCTCGAATGACCGGTCCAAGGATACCCATGTACATCTCCTCAGCGCTTCTCTCTATCAGTTTATCGGGTGTGAAGTCTGCATCGGCGTACTGGACATATCTGGCCTTCATGTAGTTACCGGGGATTCGGTTGTTGGTGTTGGTGAAGAAGGGGTATGATTCACTACAGCGATGGGTTTGAAAAGTGGAGAGGTTAGGGTTAAACTGGACAGATTAGAAATGACAATAAGGTAGGTCGGTCAGTCTCCATACAGTCTTCAACCCTTTCTGTGCCATACGCAAGTATTGCCCAAATTTTAATATTGTAATTATTGTATGGGACAAAGGAAAATATATGTCTCTTCTTATTAAAAGCAATCAATAAATAGTTGGATATCAATGACTAGGCCTAAGGCTTGTATCAAGATGTTTGTTGAAAGTCACTACATGTACATATATGTTGCAAAACTTGTCTCAAACAATTTCATTGCGACATAAGTTTTTAAACTTGAGTGAACTGAAAGGCATCATTTGGATTGCATATTTCACCTGAACTAATAAAGCCTGTGAAGTCAATGAACCTATATGCTAGTATTGTTTGTATTCTTCATTCAGCAATCACTTATTAAACAACAGCACTCTTTCATGACACAAAAAAGACTGAGTGTACAAATCAGCAGCACACGTGAAAGCAGGGCGTCAACTTTAACTATGTTTTATCTTTTCTGCATTTAACTTAAGGCATTTGCCATTTTGATGGCATGGGTTTACATCCCACTGCTGCCATCAGATATTAAAGGTATTTGTTACCATCATCATCAGTAACAAAAAAAAATGTCCCATTGGTTGAATTGTGTAAAAGACAAATTTGAAAGTTTCAATGGACAAATTTTCACATTTTGTGGAGGTAAGAGAGAAAAAAACCCTTTGATTTTCAACAGTTGATTTCCTAAACACACAATGTGCTACAGCCACAACAAATGACCCATTCGGCAATCCCTTGTCCTTTACCTCTGGGGGAGGTAGCAGTCAGTTGGTACTGGACCAGAGCTGTTTCACACGCACACACACACACACACACACCTGTGCACGCATACTAACCGATGACATTTTTTACAACCTAGAATTTTACCTATACAACCGAGGACTTGTTATAGTAACACTAACTGATGACCTACCCCTATATGCAAAAGCATGTAATTTGGGTCTATCTGCCAAGGTCTGCCAACCGATGACGTCATCGGTTCGCTGTGTGTCATCGGTTCGAATGTAAAGTTCATGCCTATGTCATCGCTTTAAATGGGCGCACATACGCGCACACACACGATCTGGACTGTGTACACACACACACACACACACATGATCTGGACTGTGTAAATCCAGTGCTGTGAATTAAAGAGGGTGACAAAGTCCTCACAGTATTCAATACTGATGCTACTCCTTCTTGTTCTCTTTTCTTTCTCATCTTACCTCTCTGGATCAGTCAAGTCCCTTCCATCAAGTCTATTTATATCAGAAGGACCATAATGCCACACGCTTTCCTCAATGCCTATGAAGTACTCCCTTGTTTGTCCCGTAAGTGTCTCCTCCTCTACCCCAGGACCACAGTCTGGATTGACCCTGTATAGAGCCTGGGCACCAGCTGCATGGAAAGGTCACATTTGAAAGAGGGAACAGTATTAAACAATGAAAACAAATGAAAATAAAATGTTCTTATTAGAAAAAAGTACCATAATCACAGCATACATCTGGACAATTTAGAATTAAGACTTGTAGGTAATCCTTTCATATTCATGCTTCTTTTATATGTGTCACACAGAAACAAAAGTCATTAACCCTTACTATAACAGAGCAATCAAGCACTTAATTACTACAAAAAAATAAGATTTCATTGTATACTTTTTCAGTTGTTTCTTCATTGTTTATTTTCCAGTGTTGCAAGACTATAAACTCTTTAATCACCATGGACTTAAACCCTGGACTGCCATATTGTTGAGAGACAGTGGCAGTCCCCTGTTTGATTCATTGGTCGACCAAACCATTAAAGAGTTAAGCTTCACTATCCATGAGGCTGTATTGAATTTATAAGTCAAAAATTACATCACCTGTTTTTGTTTTGGGTATTCAAACCAGCCATGGCACTGGAGGTGTTCATTCTTATGGTGACATTACAAATGTGTCAAACTCAAAACCAAATATATTTAAGAACTGCATACTTTTCATGCACTGGTAATATTGAATGCAGATTCACTGTAAAGACTATTCAAATAGCACCCAAAATGATTTATCCATATTTTAAAATATATGCCTATAAATCACAAGCATCTAATTTTTGATTATTTTAAAATTGCTTGTTTTCCATATGCCTGCTACAACAAATTCTTATTCAAACTTCAAAGGACAAAAAGAGATCTGATTTAAACTGGAAGGAATAATTAGTATCACATAATTGGCAAAGTTGACAATAACAGACTTAAAAGTATGTGGAAGAAACAGGGATTTCATCTGTTCTTATGTTTTTGCTATATTTTAGATTAAGGTGCTTCCTGCCTGCATAACGCAGGAAGCAAGCAGTTTTGAGACTAATCTAACATACCATGATCGAGGGGTACATTTCATCACTTGGGGTCAAAGTTCAATCATTATCTGAGAGACGGTGTTTCCTGAATGATCAGGGTATCCTGGTTGAAGGACCATTTAAACTAAATATATTTTTTTTAAATTGTTTCTTGTTTGGTTGAAGGTCTCAAGACCTCACTCACCGGATCCTACGGAAATCTCAGTCAGTCTTTGAAGGTCTTTTACACTAAAGATATTGCCTGATAAAGGTCTGAAACCTAAGTACGGTTTGGGTAACCCACCCTGCCCCCCCCCAAAAAAAAAAAAAAAAAGAAGAAAATTCTAATAAAGATAAATGGATATTTCTTCAATTTTTATTGATAAATACAAAGAGACAGGCAAGCTGATCTGAGGATTTCATTTCTCCAATTGGAATATTAAGCAAAATGAGAGGTAAAAATAATTTTTGTCTTGGGCAGGATAAAATTATGTGCGATTGGTTGATAAGAACTTCTGTGAACCTGCAATGCTGTAAGCTTTGGTACATACAAATTCAAGCAGTGGTCTTGATTCCTTTCAGACATTTACAATAAAATTCATCAGAAATCACAGATGCAGCATTAGAATTAGAACACTATGACACTGTGTAAACAAGTTTCATTCCAATTTCCTTTTCACAAACAGAACTAGGGATTGTCTTACAAAGTTACAGTTTGAAGCAGGGTCAATACTCTGTGCATCCTGGTTGCAATACCACAATAATATTCAGCTTACTTTTCCTCTTCCTATGTGTATTTTTTGTGAAATATGCACCTGGATCAAGGCTTTTAGACAGTATTCCCAAAGTTGGGTGTACAAATTGAAAAGTATTAAGGTGTCCAAAAATAGGCATCTTCCACAAGAAATGGAAATCTTTTGAATGTCAAGACACCCTATTGACTAAATGTCTGCCTGGATCTTTGTCTCCATTCCACAACAGACCTGTGAATTTATCTCTATCTATGAAAAATCTAAATGAATCTCAATTATGGCTTTCTATTAATGAGAAAAGTCTGAAGTAGAACCAATAAAATATGAACATGCAAATTAACTCTGCATGAATTATTACTGGTAAAATGATGTATAGTGTGTGAGGATTATTACTCAGACTATCTATAATAATAACAATATAATTACAACAATATTGGATATTTATATAGCGCACATATCCACCATGAATGGTGCTCAAGGTGCTCCATTATTAACCCAGCTATAGCGAGGCTAGCAAATCCAGTGCTCACAGCATTCAAGGAATTCCTTCCTGCTGGTACCCATTCAACACCTGGGTGGAGATTGGCTGGCAAATGCAGATAATTAAATGTCTTGCCAAAGGACAGTAGTGCCACGCCGGGGTTCAAACTGTGTATGGGGGTAGAAGGTTTGGACACAATGTGTTCAAGGCAACATGAGTATGTTGATGGCTACAATGACTATAGGCATTATCATGACACCTATGTCAAGCCATTCAACCTGAACAGCTATCTCCATGCCACCCACTCAATACAACCCCACACCTACATGTAGCCCCACTTTTCATTACACATCAAAGATAATTCATACATACCAGTTTGATGTGTGACAACATGAGATTTAGCAAGCCAAGTACCAGGGTTTACAGCAACCATGTCTGCTGATGAAACTACAGCTGGAGTCAAGCTCAGTGTGTCCACACGGTGGTTGCGTAGCTCCTACAGAACGAAAATGAACTATATATATTTGGCAGGTAATACAAAAATATGAACATTAAGAATAGTAAAATATGACTGTGGTATAACATACTTTTAGATGAATTACTTTCAAGGGAAGTTAAGATAATTTTGATAATACATCTCTCTCATTCTTTCTATCTCTGCCTCTTTCTCATTTTTCATTCTTTCTGTCTCTCTCCTTTTCTCTTTTGTTTTTTATGTATCCTTCTCTGTCCTACACTTACTTCAAAATGTTCTATATTTGGACATGTTTCTTTTAGAAGTTGATCATTATGGGCATCACTCTCAAACTTTAATAGCCATGATGGGTGATAAAAATTTATCTTCGTGACAGAATGCATCTCTCTCTCTCTCTCTCTGTTGTTTTGTCTTTTTTCCACTCTTTCATATATCAATCTTTATTTTCACGTTTGATCGTTCAAAACCTTCATGCCGACCACGCCCCTTACCAGTACATTGCCATGGAAATTGACTGTGTGGACATCAATCTCTGTTCCTATGCCCATGATGTGCCATGCAACCTTGTCTCCATGACAAATATCTAATCCTGGTAGAGCCCCATACAGGTAGCCATTCACACTGTCCATCCTGTTACTCTCCAAGAAATCCTCATCTTCTGTTCGGGGTTAGAGTGAGAGGGATGATGACAAAAATAGGAGGGGAGCAGTGGAGATGTGGTGGAGATATGTTGAGTGGGGTAATGAAGAGATTGGTGGATGGGTAGCAGACAGGTGGTGGAGGATATCTCTTTTGCACACACATTCACTCTCTATGAGCAGGCACGTAGCCAAGGGGGGGCACGGGGGGCATGTGCCCCCCCCAAAAAAAAAAAAAAAAAAAAAAAAAAATCCAAGATCGGTTGAAATTTTTTTATTATGAAAACAAATTTATGTCAGAAAATTCACCATTTTGCATCTTCACCCTTTTGAATAGGCAAAAATTTTCCAAAGGGAAGGGAGACACCCCTCCTCTTATACCCCTCCCCAGGACATCGATCAATTACATGTATGTGCCCCCCCCCCCCCCCAAACATCAAACTCTGAGGCTTGCGGTTACACCAAATATCTTTCTGGAGTGATTGGTGGCCCTGAAAAGAGCCCACTAATGCTCTGAAAGATACTTGGTGTAACCGCAAGCCTCACTAATATTTATCTTCACCATGGAAGACTTCAAAGATTACAGCACTCTCTCTCTCTCTCTCTCTCTCTTTCTGTCTGTCTCTCTCTCTTCTTCTCTCTTTTTTACGATCCTCTTTTTCTCAAGAACTGAACCACTTGAGTGCTTTAGGATTTTTACCAACCAAAATTATTTAGAACTTGTGTACAACATATTTGGGGCTTGACTTTTCATCTTGAAATTCAAAATCGGTTATAAATTATAATGGTTGATATTATGAAACATTTTGTAACAAATTAAATATTGGGAGGATGCATAATAAAAAAAAAAATGCCTCATTACGTGTTATTAATCAAAAACATTTTAAAACTTGATGGCACTGTAGAGGTTAACACAGTCACTGGTATCTGTATTGTAACACTTGGTATTATACTTTGCTTCCTAAAATGATCAATTTCCTCACTCATTTCTTTGAAATATAACATACCTGGGTCTAGTGATGGAGATGTTGTAAACCTCTGGATATTCTCATCTATATAATAGCTCATATTCTCATCTGTCACTGTAAACATGAGGATAAAATCCTCCTCCACATCAGTTCTTTGATTGTTTTCATCCAAAATTCCTGGGAAATGAGAAAGTAAATGATTGACAAACTATCAAATTTAGATAATAACCCATGTTCTTGTTTTTTACACTGAGCAAAATAGAAAAACCCTGGTCCATCTCACCTCTTTACCTGTTTTTATCCAAATTACCTGAGATATGAGAAGAAAAGAAACAATGACAAAAACCTCTTATTTGTTTGTTCCACATCAGATTTTCACTTGTTCAAGCCAATGTAAGATTTTGTGATGAAGATGTTGTATGGCTCTGAATTTGGTTCACACAAGCTCTTTCTGAATTTTAATAGTAAGATAAACAAATCTTAGTGTTTTTTTTTCCCTTGGAATTTTCCATACATGTTTTAAACCTTCCAAAGTTAATAATCATGCTCTGCTCTCAATATTTTTTATCAATGATGGAAGCTTGTAAATCAAATACGAGTCCATACCCAAGATACAAGGGCTAAGTAATTTTCACACCAAACACCATGAGAACTGGTTATAGAAAACTGAGGATTGTCTTCCAAGCTAAGAAAACTAGAAATCTCCATTGCCGCACAATGCGAATGTATCCCCCGGCACTGGCAGCAATTTTTGAGTCATGCTTTTGTTCGAAGGAGGGACAAAGAACCTCCTCCCTCCCCTCCCTCAAACAAAAGGATGACGTGGAGATCGCCACCAGTGGTGCGGACTATTGTCAAAACTAGGAGCAGCATCACCAAAACAATATGTGTGTAGATAAAGAATATAAAGCATCTCTATAGAAATTCGAAAGAAATTTGTCAAGAAATGTATGTGACACAAGAAATGCACTAAAATATGACCTTTGACCCAATAAAAGACGGAACCTTGGAGGCAGCATCACCAAAAACTGTAGTGGTCTAGAGTAAAGTATAATGGACCTCCATACAAAATCTGAAAGAAATCAGTCAAAAAATGTGACCGCCAGAGTGCATGCAAGACAGCAACCAAAAATGAATTGGACAAATATATTTTCAATCCACTCCTGTGCCCCCCCCCCCCTTTTGAAAGAAAATTATGCATTGTGCCCCCCCCCCCCCTTTTAGAACACAAAACTTTTGTGTTGTTTGTCAGAGAATTATGGAGGGGAACTGGACCCCATAACCCCCCCCCCCCCCCCCCACCCCCACTGAGCGACTTTTGGAGGGCTGGCGAGACCAAAAAAATATGGATCTCCCTCCAAGCAGTTTCCCAAAGTTGACAATCCAGCATTTGTGTGCCCCCCCCCCCTTTATAGAAAATCCTGGATCCACCCCTGTTTGGAATAACGGACATGTAACCCCCTATCTAGCATTTTGGAATGGCTATTCACCATTAGTTTCAATCAAATGCTAATCAAAAAGGCTGTCTAATCTTACATCAAAATGGCAATAAATGAAATATAGCCTGCAATAATTCCTTCACTTCCTTAATATCAAATACTCTGTGAAAAGAAAATAAAAGAATTATTTGCTAATCTTTCAAAGCAAAGCACACTTGTCTGTGGATCGTTACTTATCTTAAGATTAAAGATTAAATATCCACTGCTGATAACATTAGAACTTCCCTTAGACAAAGTTAGACTCTATTTGCTCATAACTCCACCTCAAAATGAGACAGTCATGTATTCTGATTTTCTCAAATAAGGCACAAAAATTTAACCCCTTCCCTTCAGTGGGAGACAAACCCCATCCAACATTATTCATATATTATATCTAACTACATCTATATGTTTTTAATGAAAGAAAATTTTGTTTTGCCCAGACACTTGTAGAAACAGGTGCATACATCATATGCATGTACACGTAAAGGTTCTTTCCGAGGAGATACAAGGCAAATCTTACAAACGAAACAAAGAAGTGATCTCTTTGAATTTTAAACAAGAAAAGTGAATTGCTATCATCGCATCAGTGTAAAAACAGAGAAAATGCCCATGTATTTTCAATGCGCGCTGTCCCCTTTTCACACTGATGCAACGATATATATAGGGAGCTATATGTATCTTTTTTTCACAGTAATTCCAGGAGTTCTTCTATAGCATTTTAGGGTAGCTATCAATTCACTATCAAACAGTTTCTATGAAAACACAAGATAAAGACTCCATTAATTTCAATGTTAATATCGACTGTTAAGAAACGGATGGGTGTCAATGCTTGGCTTGAAGAGTTAACATGTCATCATCAAAACTTTCAGATATGATCAATCCCGGAATATGTTGTTATTTTCTAAGGTGTTCTAAACCACTCGTTTTTTATGTCAGCTTTAAACAGTAAGTTTAAGTTAACTGTTAAATCATTTCTATATTTCTTTTTTTATTGTTTTTTGTTTTTGTTCTTAACTTAATTGGTTTTGTTGTGTTTTTTTTTTCAAAAACTTTAACAATTTTCTTCAATCTAATTATTCTTAGTTTGTCTTCAAATATGTATTTTGCATATAGACGAAAATTGATTATTTTTATTTGTCCCTAATTCTTTCAAGGGATAATATTCTTTTTTCTGTATGTCAATCTTTAAAAATATTAATGTACATAGTAAAGGCTGACAAGGCCATTTTGGAAAGCAGTTCGAAATCTGACAATGTTACCCTGTAAACATATTACTGCAAATTAACGCCCTTCTTGCTCTTAGCAGGTAGTATGTTCAATGTAACATAGCTTCTATGAAGCGGATCCACTCGCTATTCATAAGGACCGCTATTTATACAAAACTGCTATTCATTTAGTCACGCATTTAGGATAGTGGTCCTTATGTTATGAGTAAGTGGTCCTTATGAATAGCGGTCCTTATGACTAGCGAGGTTACCCCCTATGAAGTTCCTTCACTTTGTTCAGTCAATACAGACTATCAAACACTCAAAATATTTGCTAATCGAACAGAGCAAAAACAAATTTGAATATGTTACTCATCTTTACACCTCAACTGCCCTTTAGTCTATTTATTCATGACTCCACCTGAAAATGACACAGTCACATATTCTGATGACCTCAAAAGTAAGACATAAAAATGGCATTCAAGTATGATTTCTTAGTTATCACGTGTTGGCTGAATAGCAGTACTGGTAATTGTAAAACTTTAAACAACTTTTGAAAATTGCATGAAAAACAAGTGTTATCAGGCAAACATATTTATTCTTATCTTTGAAGAAGCTGTTTATTTTAGTATGATATCATATTAATTGATTTGTTTTGCCTAAATCAAGAAAATCATAGATCATATCAGTTGCTATTAAAAGATGGCATAGTATTGTGGTAGTAAGAAGCTATAGCAACAGCAGAAGTAGTAATTATTGTTAATAGAAGTGTAGGATACAATTATCCATTTTATAATTCCATGAATATAACTGATGTTATATCCTACATCATAAAATTCTCATGCAAGGATTGGCTAGGAATGTCTTAGGTGACATGAAATACTTTCACCATGAAGAAAAAAATGGATATCGCATAATGTCAGACCTCCGTATATTTTTCGCTATACCGATATTTATACGTCACTTTTTTGTTATTCTGGATATTTCAAAGCTATCGATATCATGATAATGTATCGCGATAATATTTGTGCGTGACGAGCGTCTCAGTTCATGTAGATCTACTCTAATTCTACATTTAGTTTTCATTTTGTATGTATCTAGGCTTACTCTTGTAGGATATAAATCAAATATACTGAGGAACTTCATTGACTGGCATAGTTACTATTTTCTTCGTGGCTATGCCCCTCAGAAAATAGTGCTATGCCAGTCATCTCAGAGAATCCATAATTTCAACTGGAGCCTCTCAGTGCAAGGTATATTTGATTATTATTTTGTCTTCTAACAAAAGGAGAAGCCAAGTTCTCACTCTAGAAACATTTGATTTGATAGGTCTTCAAAGCAACAAATATGGTTGAATAGTTCTTTAATTCAGTTTATAATGTTAAGAAATATATAAGAGCAGTGTGCTGTAATGGTATGCTTGACAAGTTTAGTTAATTCCAAATGAATGTCTTTACTCTGCCCTTGATGAATTAAAGAAGCTTGTTAAGATTGAATGCTCATATGCTGCCAAGAGCTGCTCTATTTGAATTAAAGTTATTTTTTAATGCAAACTATTAAATTGCCAGAGCTGAATTAAAGAAGCTTGTATGCTTCCCTGACAAAGATTTGTGAAAAGAAAGATGGGTGCAAGGCAAGCAATGCCCTGATTGCATGATGTACTTCTACATCAAATTATGTCATTCTAAATGAAAGTTGATTTCTACACAGGTGGATTTCTAATGCACAGTTTCACAAGGATCCACTAGAATTACTAGTTATCTTGAAGCAGACTCTCAAGTCTTTAGGCTGACTTTGAATTTGACATGAAAGATAATCAGTTCAGACTGAAAGAAATGCTATATTTACAATGAAAATTCTTACAGATATCTATAGTATTGCTACAAAATTGGACATTAAGAACTCTAATATCTCAAAAAAGACCCAAACTGCAATTAAAATACAAAGTAAATAATGAAAGCAGTCTGATATTCAAGAAAGTCAACTCATTTGACTATGAAATGGAGGTAAAATTGCAATATAAACAATTCAGATTTCTTAAAACCTGTTTCTCTTGGAATGCAGCCTAATTACTAGAACTCCAAATAAGCTTTGAATAATTCACCATAAAATTAATCTCTTCTACATTGTTTTGTTTCATTGTTTGATAACTAATAGATGTGTTCTGACTGCCCTTTGAGGTTGAACCGTTGAAGAGGTCACTAGTGGAAAAGTCTGATCAAAGGTTGTAGGGGGTATTTCTATGATGGTAAGTTGGGTCATTCTCCTGTTAGGTCGAGCATAACAAAACTGGATCTGAAAAAATGCTTCCTAACCAAAAAGGACACTTCAAAAGGGTAATACATGGTGTTGGTCAAGATCATGTGATAGGTTAGAATGTGTCTTTCACTGAATTGATTTTTGGTATACTCATCATGAGACACTTCATCTAAACAACCCTAAACTGTGATGGAGGATCAGCAGATGGTGTGATTTTTCCCTACAGAAACTCACTACAGTGCGTCCCGGAAAAAAGTTAACAGTCAGAAAGGGTCTCCCCAAATAAATATTTAAAAATATTCGAGGAAAATTTCATACCTTTGGATAGTTTAGTGTCTTTTGACTCTCTTCTTTACAATGACACCTAAAGATCTGGTGATATTTTACCCTTGAGTGAGCAAATGGCACTTTTGTGAATAGGTGCAAAATCCATTTTTACTTGCATACTTTCCGGATTCTATAAAAGAGTCAAAATGTAACATCCAATCACAAGTGATGGCTCTCACAATGTTCAATAAATTTATACACATCTTACAAACAGAGCAAGATGGTGTAAATATTGACCAGTAATATGTAGAGTTATAATAAGAATGCAGCACTTCTATATTTGCATGGCAATCACTCCCTGAGGTGGGATCACTTTGTCATTCATCAATTACTGTATAGAGCCAGGAGCTAGCCAGTTCTGACCAGTCTGGAATCCTGCCTGTTTTTGGTTTGGATTGGTTTAGTTTTTAATTTTCATACCTTGCACAGGTACAAAAAATTGTTTTATTCTTTATACCCTCTATTTGTAGGTCTTCAATGACAAAGTTCAATTTATTTAAAGTACTGGTCGATTGGAGGGAGAAGGGCACATCCTGCCTGTCCCCCCCCCCTAAAAAAACCCAATTGGCACACCTTAAACACACAACTCAAATATTGTGCCCCCTCCCTTTTGAGATGATGACTTTTGATCTTTAATTCTTTTTCTCCTTTATCTCAGTTTTTTTTTCTGAATATTGTGCCCCCTCTTTTAATACATATCCTGGATCCTCCTCTGATTTTTAAGGATAAGAATAATATTACTTAGCTTTTTACAGCACATGGTATATTGTCAAATGGGAATACATGGGAATAAAAAGAATGAGAAAGCTCACAACTCAATATTCTCTTGAACTTTGTGATGTATCTGCTTTGCGATGTTGAAAATTCAGAACTGAATGTCATGCTCAGATTTCCCTAATACAAACTTAGCACTACATGGTGTAGTTTCTTATGCAGCATCATCTAATGATTGGCCTATTTTCCCCCCATAGAATGATGTTACCTTTGTATACATCATAGTGATAAACATAATAACCAATGCATGCTCACTATATTTTTATAGTTATTGCTGTAATCATAAGATAGGAAATACAACAGACCTATTTTAAAAGACATTGTTATTTCAAAGGTCAGAATAAATTTTATTTTCAGAATCAACACGAATAAATTTGTAATGGAAACAATCACCATAAAATACTTTGCATAACGTGTAAAGACATAAATCATCCCCCGTACGATATAAGAGACATTTAATGTTTAATAAAAGGGTGTAAAACCAGACATTGTGTTGATATTAAGACCCGCACGGAAGTGATCTCAGACGTATCTTCCGTGTGCAACAAATTTTCAGGGTACGTGTGTCTATGTGTCAACTAGTCTACTCACAAGTTGCTTTCACATCTATTTAAAGTGCAGATTTGGGTATTCAAACTTGAAATATCTTGTCACAGAAGAAATATTTAAAGCTGACCATTTTAATGTAGATACCAGTATTTACCAAAAAGAGCAAACACTTTGTCTGTGTTTGGTCGCTTCAAATTGAAGCTCCAAATGCAATATAATACATTGCAATAATAAGACTTCCTATAGAACTTCACACTGAACTACAAATTAGAAAGAGTCTATATTACCTTTTTTACAGATGAGCATGAACCCAACGGCACCAGCATTTGTCCCATATGGAGTATCAATGTGTGAGTGGTAGATCCAGGGAACACAATTGGGCCCTCCCTCTGCCGGCCCCGCCCTCTCATTGGCCTCCCATGTATAGGTGTGGCTACCCCCTGGTGCGATACGATCATCTGCTTTATCCTTGCCTCGGGTATCATCCTCGTAAACTGCACCTGAAGAAAAGGTAAGAAAATAGACCAGCAAAAGAATTTTGATTCAATCACATTCTTTCCACATTGTCCATTACTGATTACCTGATTTTATACTTGTAACACATCTCTTTTCTCTCTTTCTCTCTTTCCCCGTCCTTCTCTCTCCCTCTCTCTCTCTCTCTCTCTCTCTCTCTCTATCCCACTCTTCATTATTAAGTCCTTTCTTTTTTATTCCTCTCTATTGTCTTCCTTTGTACTTCTCTCATTGTCATCCAGTGGCGCAAATCCATTTTGAAATTGGGGGGGGGGGGTCACCACATGATTTAACTTTTGTACCTGTCTGAAATGTCTGACATTTTTTCTGACAACCCCCCCCCCCAAAAAAAAAAGTTATTCAAAAAGGTGGGGGGGGGGGGGGACATTCGCCTATCTTCAAAAAGGTGGGGGGCATGTCCCCCTGTCCCCCCTGGATTTACGCCCATGTTGTCATCTATCCTTAATCTCTCTTCCATTCTGCTCTGTTATTTATTTTTATTTCTCTCTCTTTCCCTCTCTTGCTCTCTCTTTCTCTCTCTTCAATTTCTCTCACTCTTTCTTCTTTCTCTTATTTTTTTCCTTTACTTCTCTTCTCAAGATATCCCACTGCTGCTATCAAAATAATGGGCCAAGCAAATGGTCACATGATAATGGTTCAAGTGAAAAGGAACTGCATCCGCATGACCAGAAGCAGCTCAAAGAGACAAGAGACTGATAGTATGATGTGGTTGGCTGTTGGGAGACTTATTAGCAAATGCCTGACAGATCGAAGGGCCTGATGCAACTATGTATATTTCAAGAAATGCACATTTTAAAATTTTGCCTCACTAAATTTGAATAAATAAATGCAACACTTTTTGGTCTGTTCACCACCTAAACTGTTGGCAGTAGCAGGCTATAACTTTTATTATTTCTTTGTCCTTCCACTTACAAAATTGAAGAATTGAAAGAGTGGCCAAAATTCATGTTCATACCCTTCAGCCGTACGCGTAACCAAGGAACTCCTTGGCATAACAAAATCAAGTTCAATCACTTTGTACAAAATTGGCTTTGACTAAATTGATTTTGTGATTAATACCCTCACCATTTTAAAAATCACATGTAATGGAGAGGAGAACAAAATAGCAAGGATTAAATCCCAATTTCCATGTCACAAGACTTCTACAAAATACTACAAAATACCATCATCCTCTTACAGGATAATGTTTACTACATTATACAACAAAAAGCACACAAACAGGATAGATTTTTTTCATTCCTGATCCAGTGTGGAGGGTAAACGTTGCACCAAGGAGTTTTATCCTAGTTGCACCCTTCAAATGCCTCACTCAGAGTGCAAGTTTGTACCATATAAGGTTCAAATTAGTACCTTAGTTCAGGGGTTCTGCTACTTTACTATTCCGGATTTCTGGTGGAAATTTGAATCTTTATTTCTTAGTGTGAAGAAGAGTATCGCTTATGTGTTATTCAGTTCATCTTTGTTTTGCCCTATGCTTACAATAATGTTCTAATTAAAAAGAAAAATCACATACATATGAAAACAGTAATCAAAGCTTATCAGCTGGCAGCTGATAAATATGTTTTGTTTTTAATTGCATATATATCTATAATCTAAAGCATACAGTACAGGAGCGTTTTCAATCCTATCATTACTCATGAGTTTGATAATGAAATAAAAAGGAACTTCGTGAAGTATTAGCGACACTTTCATGGTGGAGAAACTGAATTGTAGGTTTAGTTTTTCAGGGTTACACCATGTAATTCTTTCAAGGAATAAGAGCCCTGAAAAGGGCTGGTGAGCTCCGCTAAGAGCTCTGTGGTTCTCGACGTTTCGATCAGTATTCTCTGATCGTCATCAGGAATTCTCCTGATGACGATCAGAGCATACTGATCGAAACGTCAAGAACCACTCAGCTCTTAGCGGAGCTCACCAGCCCTTTTCAGGGCTCTTATTCCTTGAAAGAATTACATGGTGTCACCCTGAAAAACTAAACCTAAAATAAAAAGGAATTGTTAACAATTAACAATTTACTACTTCAAATAATGTTGATAATATTATAATCAGTTCACTTAGGTATTGTGATTCCAGTCTGTACAAGATTAGAACCAGGGGAGCGTTTCATAAAGCTGTTCGTAAATTTACGCATGACTTTACGAACAACTTGAATATGAAGTGCCAGATAGGATGCCAAAAGTTTTTAACAAAGTGTGACTGTATTTCCAATAACCTCAATGAAATTGTGGAAAAAATATACTTTGCATTAAAAATGTTTGTTATAATAAGAATGTTAATCTACATCTGCACAGTTCAACTCTAGTTGATGAAGTTAAAATTGATTGAGCATCCAATTTGGCTTGTCGTATTTAAGTCATTCGTAAAGTCAAGCGTAACTTTACTAACAGCTTTATGAAACACCCCCCAGATCTAATAAAAAGGCCTGGGTGAATGAAAACCTCAGAGAGTTATGGATGCCTGAATGAATTATAAACCTGACATTCCATTACCAATATAAATAAAATTTGGGAGCATGCCAATTTTTGATAACTTGCATTAAATATAAATTTGTGGACTTTGTTACTACCTTCAAGATATGATCTCAGAGATAAAAACCTCCACTTGTATGTTTGATAGCTACATGATACGATTAAATCATAATAACATTTATCATATAAAAATTATGCATAATGTTTCAGTTACAATTAGTAAATATTTGGATTTTTTCCC
Organism: Heliocidaris tuberculata; assembly: GCA_025618425.1. Taxonomy (NCBI): domain Eukaryota; kingdom Metazoa; phylum Echinodermata; class Echinoidea; order Camarodonta; family Echinometridae; genus Heliocidaris; species Heliocidaris tuberculata. The sequence goes on from CM046841.1 coordinate 28,407,726, forward strand.
ATTCTACATAATTATTTTTTTGATCATTTTGTGACTGATATGTTATCAAAGAGGATACTTGTAATAAGGAACTAGTGGAATATTTGTGAATATACTCAAGAATATACTAGCAGAACACATAAAAATGGCATCTCAAGCATAACTGACAAAGGAAACTGATTCTTTGCTATCTAATAGAGTATCAAGAACAAAACATTGCTCAAATTAAACAGCATACCAAAGGTAATTGGGTAAATTGCATCCCTCTCTAAAATGTCCAGTATCTGATCCCACCCCCTGCTATAAAACTACTGAAGATAATTCATGTTATTCTGCCAAAATAATAAGTTTAATAACATGTCTCCTATGAACCCCCCCCCCCTCCCCATTAGAATTTGATGGTCCTGTGCCATCACATAAACATAAACAGGGGCCACAAGCACACTGAATCTGGATTCCCTGGGGAAAAAAAAGGAAGTAGTCAGGATCCCATATTATTTATATGTGATGTACATAAGCTAGGTGTCCCTGATAGATATATATATATATTATATATATATAACTCTTATTCCAGCGTTTAGGGGAATCCTTCTATCTCAGCCTATTGTTATCATTCGCCTTAACGCACGGTCGCTTTCGCCGTAACGTCGAATTTCTATTGTGACGAAATAAACCGCATTGATAGGATTCCCCCTAACGTAGGGAATAATCAGTGTATATATATATATATATATATATATACATATAAAATATATATCTATATACATATAAAATATATATCTATATACATATAAAATATATATCTATATAGCTAAATGTGAATTACAGCTAACGTCTCCGCTTTCCGCTTTCTCATATGCGTCTTCACTCATATATACAGGATGGCCCAGAAAGAAAGCAACACCTGAAATCTGGCAATTTCAAAGACATCATTGGCATAATATCACTAATTTTTGTTTTCGAGGGTAGATGATTCTTTCCTGAATAAAATGACACTCAGGTCATCAATTTTGAATATAAAGCATTTTGATTCTACAGCTATTTTTGGGAGGCAATATCTTTTTCAAAAGTTGCTTCTTTTGCAGTTCCGTAGTCATGCTTGAAGCAACGAGAAATGTATACATGACGTCTTTTCATACAATCTCGGTTTTTGTCTTCGTTTTCAAAGCAAGATCAGTCATGCATTTGTTAACAAAAGTGACTCTATGGCAAGCCATCATACACGTATACATTTCTCACTGCTTCAAGCATAACTACGGTTTTGAAAGAAGCAAATTTTGAAAATGACATTACCTCACAAAAACAGATGTAGAATCAAAACTTCTTACCCACAATTGATGATCTTGGTGTCATTTTACTCAGAAAATAATTTTCTACTCTCCAAAACAAAAAACTAATTATATATATATATATATATATATATATATTATATCAATGATATCAGGCCACTCTGTATTTATGAATAAATAAATAAATGGAACAGTAGTATCAAAATTGTTAAAGACATATGAAGAATGAATTTCAGAGTAACCATGGTGCTGGTGGTTTTGCTGAGACACCCACTGTCATCCTTACCTTCTGAATCTTTAAGGTAGAAGACACCATGAGGATGTACACTGTACTCCCTGGAAGCCATATTTTTGGCATGTATTGTGATGGTGTCCCCAACCTCTGCGTAGATCATTGGTCCAAGGAATCCCATCCATAGAGGGCGCTCTACAAGAGTGATGTAAGAATCGTCAGTGTACTCTCGATATACGGCCTTCTTGTACACACTACCAATTCGGTCAGGGCCTTGTATGACATACTGGGCTTCAGGGCTTTCAGGAGGGAAAAATACAAAATACATTTCATTTTTACTCAGACTGACTGCCATCCACTTTTCTAAAGGCTGCTCTCACATATGGCAACAGACTCTTTCTAAGGGCATTATAATGTCACTCTTTAACAAGAGAAGCATCTAACCGATTAGCATGCATCACTTTTCACATACTGCACCGTGACTGACAGGACACCTACACATTACACACGAGACAACATATACATTTGCTTCGACATTAAAAGTCAGCAAATAAACTAGAAGAAGGCCAGGAGCCGAAAGCTTGTAAATACACCGAGTGACCTACTTCATTCCATTCCATCATTATCTATTCACATAATATCTAAATTTAACATGGTTCAATTGAACGGTACACACATCCACACCTCTCTTGCTATATATATATACATATATTCTTCCATCAGAACTCTAGAAGTTTGATATTCCTTCATAATTTCCCACACAATACTGTACAGGTGGTGGCACAGAAGATATTGATTTTTTGTTTTTGCTATTTGATATGAGTAACTTTATCTCCTGGGATTCAAACAGTCTGATAAGATTTAGGACATTTTATTAATATGTTTCAACTTTATCACCTGTTGCCTTAACTAAGCAGTCACATTGAAATGGGTCTGCTCGCTATTCATAAGGACCGCTATTCATAGAAAACTGCTATTCATTTAACATGCGTTATGAATAGCGGTCCTTATGAATAGTTATGAATAGTGGTCCTTATGAATGGAAGTCCTTATGAATAGCGAGGTAATTTGTGTATGGTTTGCTCACTATTTAGAAGGACCGCTATTCATTTAGTCACGCGTTATGGATAGTGGTCCTTATGAATAAGTGGTCCTTATGAATAGCAGTCCTTATGACTAGCGAGGTTACCCCCATTGAACTGTACATGTTAACATTCATCCTTTGAAAGTTGTTAATATCAGGACAGTTTCTTAAAATCCATTTTCCATCATCAAAATATTTTTCAGTGAAAAATAAAATTTGAATTATGCATACATCTAAATTGAACTGCTTGTAAAAGCAGAAATTTCTATCCAAAAGATTAATGTCTGTTTGTTAGAACTTAGAAGACAAATAGTACAAATTCACATTTCATTGATTTATTTATAAACCCATTGTCCATGTGAACTGGATAATCCCTGTATTAAGCCTATGGCAATAAGAGAATTCAGTAGTCAATGGATTAAAAGTATGTTCTGTATTCTGTCAACACACTTGAGAGAAAAAATATCAGTAATATCTCAGAAATATTTCACTAAATGTATTCTTTCCAAACACTAGGGACTGATATTTTTAATCTAGCAACCCCCCCCCCTCCCCTCCCCCCCCCAAAAAAAAAGAACGACTTACTGTATGAGAGTGACATTTTAGAATACATTGATTCATATTACCAGTGAAGTTTAAGAGTTCAAGGTAACATCCAAGGTGTTGAAAAATGAAATCAAAAGGGAAAGTCCCATCCACATACCTACTATTTTAAAGGAAAATAACCATAATATCCTTTCTAAACCTTGATGGAGTTTCGGAGATAAAAAAAAACAGACTTTAATCAGGGTTAAGATAATATAGCAATATCACATAGGCCTGGTGTGCTTCCCTTTTGTCAAGGTGACTCGATCATGAATACATGACATTGGTTTGTACTGACAACACATCAATGTTAAGGACAACAAAAAAATGTTTTTATAACATTCATTCATTCTAGATGCTATGTATATTAGAATTTAGAGGGAGGTATGTGGGTACCACCAAATTAGGTAGAAAAAAAGACCTGGACATGTTGGAGCCCAATAATTATTTGGTAGAGTCAGTATGAAGCCTGAGAGAGCATGTAGGAAACAGAGAGCAATCAGGCAAATCATTAAAACTGGAAGTATTTGAAATATGAAATACTGTTGTATCGAAAGGTGAACCCTCAGTCAGCTGTCTGCATCAACAATGGCTTTATATTAAAGCTTCCAGTTTTAAAAAAAAAAAAAAAAACCTTTTTGATTTCAGAGCTGGAGCAGAAAATAATGAAAACATTACTATTCTACATTGAAATCAATCAGCAATCATTGGAAAATCAAGCAATTCCACTTTAATGTACATATTTAAAGATAAAATCAAATCATCTATCAATAAAACATGTTGATTATGAGGCAAGTACTGTAAATGGGAAAATGGGTAATGACATCCTTTTAAGAGACAGCCCATATTGTGTTCCCCCCCCCCCCCCTTCCCCTTGGCAAATTTGAGAAATCCAAGAACCTATTATACTTTTTGTTTGTTTTGTGTATTTTTGTTTGTTTTTGTTTGTAAATTTTGTTCTGTAAATTTGGAATCACATCCACTAACTGGTTAAAAAAATCTTTCAAAAATTTGAGTTGAAATCCAACCCCATGAAAAAAAATGACAGGACTTGTAATGACATCGGAAAACCAAAGGCAATGTATAATTTTGGATCACAGCCAGGCAGTGCAAAAATTAATTTTTTTATTCACTGAAGCTCCTTTTTATTTGCTTTCAAAAATGTCAGATTTCATTTTACAGTCATCTTTTGTATTGTACTGTTTTACCAGAGCTCTTTGAAATTTCTTAAGCTTATTTTCACAGTAAAATTTCCCTCTGCTTTTGTTAAATTATTTTAACTGCTATCAGGAATCTGAACTATTTCTTCACTTCTTATTTTTTAATGCTTCAGTTTAATTTTTTTTCTGCAGCAGCTTAGAATCTATAGTATCTTGCCATTTTTCAGGAGTAAGAAAAATAATTACACAATACTAATTCAAATTTCTTGTATGAACTCTAAATCTATAATTATATAAAAATTTATACTGACATTTACTTCAAAAAGCAGACATAAACACTATATCTCATGAAGTAAATTGAGATAGCAAGGCATATTCATTCCAGGCTCTTTTAATATAAATCCATGTACTAAAATGATTCATAATTATTCATTTTTTTTTACCAGGAATTCCTATGTATGAGAAAAACTTATCAAAGGATAATTCTGTTTGAAGATAAGAAGGGTCAAAGATCTAAATGGGCAGTCTTGTTTCCAGTCTTTCCCCTTCTTGTTGAAAATATGTACAGAATAAGACCAACAAGCTTGTCATCTGGTATAAATTATTCAAAAGTGAATAGCACATGTAATCAACATTAAAACTAAATCTAAAACAACAGCATGAGATACAATGGCAAATATATATGTCTCATTCCTGCCTTTCCAGGGTAAAAATTACATATTTTCATTTGAAATTCAAAGGGAAATCACCTTCAGCCTGATAGTGCGACCAAACTAATGGCTTGAAAAGAAAACACAAATATGTTGGTATTTTCATAATCTTGTTTCTAATCATCTACTGCTAGGGCTTATACCATCTAAACAATCAATTGCTTATACAGTGTAATGTGAATGTTCAATGATATGACTTTACATTTATCAAAATAAGTTCTATTTCATCAATTCCTTCACATGTTACTGTTTAAGGCAAAAGAACTTTAGAGGAATACCTGGCATGAAAAATACTGATTTATATAACACTGGTCAATCTACTAATTACAAGCTAACAGTAATGTTATCATTCAAGAGACTCTTATGTAACCTTACTTTCCCAAAATCAGATGACCCACAAAAAAACACTATCATCTTACCATCATTCATCATCATTCATTCACTACCAAAAAATTGATTATCACAATCTAAAGCATTAGTGAATATCATGATTAACTACTCTTACAGTCACTACCATCATAGCTTCAGTGATCATCACCATAGAAAATTTCCCAAATTAACATCTCCATCACTACAATATTCAACCATATTCATCACCACCACCAGCAGCAACACAACCACCACTACCACCATTAGTTTGCAGGCACAAACTGCACAAACCCTGGTCAGTTGTAAAAGAGTGTCTGCACTGTAGCTGTAAGACTACCATAGGCCCTATACTATAGCTGCTCCTGACAAAGTGTCGAATTATGGTCTGTGCTTGCTGACTACACTACCACCATATCATCACCACCATTGCCACCACTAAAAAATCTCTACCATCATTATCACCTTTAACCCTTTCAGGACAGCAATTATTTAAGAGCTAAATTGATGACATTTTGTTCTTCAAATTGGCAACAATTATATTTTTCTTTCAGTGCTACACAGTTCTAATAAGGTGTAATTATGTCTTTGGAAACAATATACATGGTAAGAAATTTTGTCAAAAAGTTGGGGGGAAAAATGCCAATTTCAATCAAAAACAATGATTTTGAACTTCTCTATATGTGTTGCCATTTGCCTTTTTAAAATTCCTGGCATCAAACGCAATATGATCATGCAACAAAAATAGACATAGTGTGTGAAGAAATTTTTCCTCTTTCTACTCATGCATCTGGTATATTTTTTAGAGCTCTGAATCAAAAGTTATTGAGCCAAACCACAAAATGGGGTCAATTGTCTTGAAAGGGTTAACACACATAGCATCACCTGTTCAGTCATCATACAATCATCATAACCCCCAACATCATCATCATCAACATATTTTTCAAAACTACTACCACTAACCAACCATCACTAACACACCGTTACCATTGGCATCACTGGGATTGAAATATCATTATAACCATGACCATTACTAGATCTATACCTCATCAACAAGATTATCTTAACTCCCACCACTGGTACCATTACCAATACCAGCTGGTACCATTACCATTACCAGCATAACCAAGTAACCTAGCATCTCTAGACTACCCTCTACCATCTTGTCATCACATCATCCATTCTAAAACATCTCCGTCAGCATACCAAACTGATGATATTCAGCAGAACATTTCATGAACATCACCCTACCTGTCCGCTGTGATATTCTCTCCGGTGATTTCATTTCTCATGTTTGGAGAATAGTCCCAGTCACGTTCGATGATGCCCACATAGTAGACCCGCTCCTTGGCCGAAACTACAGCGGAGGACAACGACAATGCGACGATGCCCACAACTAGGAGCAACAATGAAATATATCTGCTCATTTTCTCTAGTATCTCTTTCCCCTGAAATAATCAAGTGACTGGCAGTCGATATAGCATCTGTGGCACTGTTCTCTCTCAAGTTTCAAAGAGTCACTGGGCAAATGAACTCACAAAACTGATTGTTAGAATGAAAGAAACTATTCGACCTTTGCTCACTCGGTGTCATCCGTTCTTTATCCCTTTTTCGTGCGTTCATAATTTTATATTCGAAGGGAAGTTTGTAGTCACGTACCCATGAACGTATACACAGACGAACGTAGCGAGTGCCAGGCACCCCCCTCCCCCCCCCCCCCCCCCCCCCCCATACACGTACCAAGGTCAGCGCTTTGAACAATAATAGTTCCAAGGTGGAAGGAGATTAGATATTAAAGCTCATGTACAGTATTGGTAGAAAAAAGGAAACTGGAAAGAAACATGTTAAATATAGTCTCATGTTGTTCTCCTTGTATCAAAAGATGTCGGTAAGAGATCATTTGGTATTCCATCTATGATTTCTGGTGAATTTCAGTGTAAATATCTGTAAGGAATGCTTGATCACTGCCATTATGCTAGGACCCTTCCACCCCGACGGCTCCCCGCACAACAATCTTGGGGCTTCCCATAGAGACAGCGTGTGTGCACTGTGTGTAGCTACTCATCATTGGTTTTACACGTGTGTTTACAGTGTATAGCACATGCTGCCTTTGTTGGGATTTTACGTGCCTGTCCCGGCACATAAATTAGTTTTTGCCTCTTATTTGTTTAATATTAAACTTTAGGAGGCGAAATCTTCACAGTGTCTTAGTATTGCTAGTATCTTGCTATTTATCAACAAAAATTGAAGAAATCTGACGAACACTTTTTGAGAGCTTACCAAAACTTTACATGACCTTTAAACTGGTGAATTTAGGGGGGGGGGGGCAACCGGCCTGTGCTTGTCAGAGTAATTTGGTATAAGAAATGCATCCTACAAAATCCTGACTCCTCCGTATATTGTTGTTAGCGTGTCGGGGAATTGATTTCGTAATGATACATATTTATGGCCTTTTTAACTCTTACAGTGCCGATGTCACGTATATGTGACAAACATACTAGTTATGTTTAGTCGCACATTGCTCCATCAATAATTATCTATGCGGTGTTCAATTGTATCAAAGTTTAGAGCATGAATCAAGCACTTCAAATGTCTAAGAAACAGTATATGGTGCCATAAACATTTTCAGGGAAAATTCAGATTTGGCAGAGGATGTTTCTCACTATATGACTATAAAACAATAGTAAACAAATGAGGAGTAGAATATAAAGGATTGAAAGTAAAGCCTATTACAATTTGCAATAGTTTCTTTACATAAAATGAGTAAAATATACTCAGCCAGGGGAGACTCAACCGAGCGGCTCTTTCTCCGTGAGTTCTCAACCTTCATGGAACAACTCATATCATCTCCTCATCAGTTATTAATAGTTGGTGACTTTAATTACCATGTTAACTCTGTCACTGATAACAACTCAAGGAATTTCTTGTCTGTGCTATCAGCATTTAACCTGCAACAGCATGTATCGTTTCCAACGCACAGAGCTGGCCATACACTTGACCTCATCATCACCAGAGCCACGGACAGTTTTGTCACTGATCTAAGCTCAACGTCTTATCTCCCATCGGATCATGTTGCTATCTCTTGCAGCTTGGACATTCGAAAGCCTCCACCATTGAAATTGGAGATAAAGACAAGGAAGGTCTACAGCATCGACATCGAAGCCTTTTCCAGTGACATCCTCAAGTCAGATCTGTACTCTTCTCCAAGCCCAGACCTGAATGAGCGAGTTGGTCAGTTTAACAAAACTCTGTCCTTGCTTCTAGATAAGCATGCTCCGGAAATCACTAGAACTGTTAGATATCGTCCAGACACACCATGGTTCACAGATGAACTTAGAGAATTGAAGCAAAAACTTCGTGCTCTCGAACGGAAAGCTTTCTCTCGGTGTGGTCTTGAAATTGATCGGCAAATTTATGTGAAAGCGTCTCATCACTATAATAATCAACTCACTTCAGCCAAACGAGTTTATCATCGTAATCAACTGAAAAATTGTTCTCCTCGAGATCTCTTCAGGAAGGTTGATCACCTGTTACGACCCCAGTTAAAAACCTTACCAAACAATATCAGTTTTGATATATCTCTACCACAGCGTTTCTTGAGATATTTTGCAGAGAAAGTTCGGTCAATCACTGATGAATTACAGTCATCAGCGGCTGATAATAGTAGGGAATTTCCTGAGAAGCTTGCAACCTCATCATTCAGCAAATTCAAATCAGTGTCTGAAGATGAGGTTGCCAAGTTCATTACTACCTCTTCTTCCACAACATGTGAACTTGACCCTGTCCCAACTTCATTTCTGAAAAAATTTCGTGAAGAATTATTATCATTTATGACACAGGTCACTAATGATTCTTTCATGACTGGTTCTTTCCCAGAAGGTTTCAAGCATGCAAATGTTATTCCTAGACTGAAGGGTTCGGCTACTGATGTTGAAGATCTGAAAAGTTATCGTCCGATTGCAAACTTGAGATATTTTGGCAAACTTTTAGAAAGAATAGCTTCATTCCAACTTCAACAGTACCTGAACACATTCAGTTTATACGCAAAGTCACAATCTGGTTACCGCTCGTTTCATAGCGTCGAAACAGCTCTTCTGCGAGTAACGGATGACATTCTTTTATCTCTAGACAAAGGAGAAGAAGTCATCCTTGTGCTGCTAGATTTTTCTTGCGCGTTTGATACTATTAAGCATGACATCTTGTTGAAACGTCTGAGACTTCGTTTTGGTATAAGTGGTCAAGCACTCGCTTGGATAGAGTCGTATCTGTTTCGGCGCACTCACACTGTTATTATTGGAAATGAGCGGTCATCCACAGAAATCATCCCTCAAGGGGTTCCTCAAGGGTCCGTATTGGGCCCAATCCTATTTACCCTCTATACCTCTCCCTTAGAAGATATTATTGATACTCACAAAATTCATAAGATGTTCTATGCAGATGACACACAACTGTACATTTCATTTAAGAGAACTGATAATATTAATGTCACTTCACAGGTATCAGAGTGTGTGCAATCAATCAAAGAGTGGTCTCAGGTAAATGGTTTAAAGCTCAATGATACAAAGACTGAGTTTCTTCATCTTTCTTCACGCCATAGGTCAAGCAACCTCATATCAACATTGAACATAAATGGTACAATTGTTCATGCAACCAGAACTTGCAGAAATGTAGGTGCTATTTTTGATGATAAGTTCACATTTGAAAATTTTGTCTCACAAAAGTGTCGCTCAGCTTCATTTGGATTATACAAAATAGGTAAAATTCGCAATTTTTTAGACAAACCAACCACTGAACGATTAATTCATGCTTTTGTTATGTGCCATTTTGATTTCTGTAATAGTTTGCTTTCTGGTCTCCCTTCTTCTCAAATTCAAAGACTACAACTCCTTCAAAATTCTGCAGCCCGACTTGTTACACGCACGAAGAAACATGAATCAATAACTCCAGTCTTAAGAGATCTACACTGGTTGCCCATCAAGTCCCGTATCCAATTTAAAATACTTATGTTAACCTACCAATGTTTACATCAGCTGGCTCCTACTTATCTCTCTGAAGTACTAGCTCCATATAAACCCGATAGAATGTTACGTTCCAGTTTCAAGTCCCTGCTCTGCGTTCCACAAATAATGACAAAATCATACGGGGAAAGGTCTTTTACACATTCTGCCGCTCTTTTGTGGAACAAGTTGCCTGAATATCTGAAAAGTATAAATTCCTATGAAAACTTCATTAATTCTCTAAAGACATACCTTTTCACCACTTTATAGTTAATCAGAATTATGAACCCAGTGCATCTTTCCTTTCTTTCCTCTCCTAAAGTGCATAGAGACATGCAATTTTGCTTATGTGTAATGCGCTATATAAAAATGTTTGATTATTGATTATTATTATTATTATTATACATGTCTGGTATTATTAAAAGAATGATAAGTTTCCTACTTATTTTGTACACATCATTTTGTTATACAAAACACGGTTAGAATGGTGCAAGCATTTGAAAAGTGAGCATTGTTCACGTTTTGGTAAAATCTCGTACGGTAAAACCCCTTGGCACAGCAAGAGTTAAGTTTAAAATGATATGGTGTATAGCCTAATTGTTTTCCTAAGATGGAGAACAGATACAGTTGGCAGCGGTCCTACTAAAAGCAGTCAACAGCATAGTTGAAAACCGAGCCGAAAACAAATCCCGGAGCAGCCAAGAGACAACCAAAAGGCTCCTAATAAACATTACTAAGGCTATTCTGAATATTCCCCCGGGGGGGGGGGGGGGGGGGGGGGACATGTCTCATTGAGGCCTGTACATCATCTGCGTACACGAAAACGGATAAAAGGGGTACATTTTCAGCATTAGGCGCGTATCCCGGGTTGCGCGTTTAGGGTATCAAAAGCAGCAAACGTCAAGAAAAAGGTATCAAATTCAGAGGTGATAAGAAGATCCGCGGAAAGGGTATGAAAATCAGAGATGTTAGACGGTTTTACCTGTTCATTGTATCAAAACTACTCCTACTGCAATCCCCGTTGGGCCGTGGAGCGTTTTTGAAAGTGGGGGGGGGGGGGGGCTGATCTGCTTTCACTAATTAATGACAATTTTCGAGCCTTTTTTCGAGATTTTTTTAACGTGTCTATTCAAAAAAGTGGGGGGAGGGACTGCAGCCCCCCCCCCCCGGTTCCGCGGACAATTTTTCTGAAAGTGATTTACGCGGATGATGTATAGGTCGATCAATGAGACACTCCCCCCCCCCCCCCCCGGGTTAATATTATGGTACGAGATCAGCAAAAAAATAAGTTATTTTAGGGCCTAAAATCAGCAAAAAAATAAAATGATAAAAAAATGGATGATCGATATGGTTGTTGGCGGCTTTTAGTAGATCGGACTCTTGGCGGCTGTTGGCGGCTTTTGGTAATACCAAAATCAAGAACAAGCTCTTTACTTCAAAAAGTTTGGAACCTGGATGAAGAGGATTCAGTAAATCACTAATGTAAACAATACCCCTCTCTATTCAGTCTTGATAACAAAAAAAAAATGTTTGGACTTAGAGCTTATGTTCCTACAATGACAGGAACCTAGTGAAATGAGGTTGAATTCAGCTTTAACCAAATTCTCTCTGAAGATGTACCATGTTCTGAGGGACTCGGCTAGTTGACATGAGGACAACTTATTCAAGATAGTTTCTGGAGGATGGGCTTTCCATAAAATATCTTTTTTATTACTAAAAGTTTCCATGATTGAAATTTCAATATTTTCCCACAAACTATCATAATTGTTATCTAGTAACATTTTAACCCATGACATTTTTTGTAATAAAGCAAATTTGTAGGGATCTATCATCTTCACGCTATACCAAAAGAGAAATCATTACACATGAATTGTCTCTTGACCTTATCATTGCCTCCACTCCATATACAGATATAAACTTGTAAAACACTGTATCTAATTGTCTAAAATACTTCTTAGATACCTTCATACACAGAACAGAAAAGAGGTTTAAAAGTTGAGGCAACAATATGGTCTTTACAACACAGATTTTCCCAACTAGGGATACATTTCTTGCACGCCAACAATTTAATGTGTTTTCAATCATAATTATTTAAGTTTTGGTTAATAGTTAAGACTAAATAATTCATTAATATTCAAAGAAAAATGTACTCTCAATGTTTTAAAAGAATATTTCTGCCATTTTAAGCCATTGTCAGAAAATGGATAATATTGAGATCCTCGTTTAGATCCATCCATGTGGCTTCTGATTTATGTTGTTATGAGTTGTGTTGTTATGAGTTATGAGTATGAGTCTGATTTATGAGTTATGTTGAGTTTACAACCAGAGCTAAGGGGGGAAAAAAATATTTTTTTTCATAATGAAGGCCTATAGTCATGATAGTCATACAACTTCCTTCTGACAAAGTTTGGCGCATATTATGTTAGATGGGTTGAAATCGACCCGACTTGGGGCCTTTTTGGGGGACTCTGGGGGCCAAACCCTGTAGCTTCGCTCAGGCTCACAAACTTTTTGTGAGTGACGTGGATGGGCTAAGTGACTTTATGGGGTAAAATCTCATATGAGGTGACTATTTCGGGACAGGCTATTGGCGTATAATGTTTAGTTTGCAGCAATAACATTGACAAACTATGGTCCCCTCTATTTTCCACAGTTCGCTTCATTTTCAGATTTATTTTTATTGGACCTCTTATATGCTTAGTCAACCAGGCGTGTTGTTTACATATAATAAATGTATTGTAAATTCAAGAAATAGAAAGAAATCATTCAACCCATGTGTGAACACTGGCGTCTGTCCACAATCTATTAGTGGTAAAGGAAGGAGATAAAGATAGAGGTGAAAAGTAAATGCTGCTCTTGATTGTTTCGGGTCGCTGACGACAGATATTTTTTTTCCTTTCAATATCATGACACGATGATTACGAGTCAAAGGCGTCCTACACAAAGACTTTTAATATAGACTGGGAGCCTCTCCAGGCCCCTGGGGTGCTGGGGGTGTTGCAGCACCCCCAATTTCTACGGTTGAGTGGGGCGGGGGGCGGCACTTGCCCCAGGGGTAGGATAAAGTGCATATTAGAAATAGAGTTTTTCTCAGGTTAAAAATGCGAACATTTTCTAAAGCTCTGTCACTTTACCCCCTCGCATGTATTGCTTCAGGATCTCTTATTTTCGCACTCCAACGTTATCTATTATAAACAGCATTTTAAAAGGGTTCAAAATTTAAGGAAAAAATGTTATTCTCTTTATTTTTTTCTTCTTCTTTTTTTTTTTTTAATATAGAATAAATATATAAGATAGCATTTTCAAAGGTTTACAATTTGAAAGAAATTGTAACTTTATGTTTCAAAGACAATTCTTCCTGAATTTTCGATAATTGCGCCCCATTGAGGAAGAAGTGAATAGAAAACTGTTTATCAATTTCCAAAACTCGAAACGGTACTGGTCGATGAAGTGCGCTCGCTTGCGAATTCTCTCTGTAAGTAAAATGCTTATGAAATTACATTTTTATGCTTAAAAAAAAGAAATTCACCGCTCCAAGGAGGTACAAGAATTGACAAGTTTCAAGCAAAAACAAACAAACAAACAAACAAACAAACTACGCAACGTTACGCAATTTTTTTTCAATGCCATAATTCAGTTGAAAATATATTTTCTTAAATCCATTTCATGGGTTTCTCGCTGTTTCTAAAAGTTTGTATAAGAAGCAAACTGTAGGCGTACCCTTAAATTGGGATCTTTTTGAGCTAGTATTTCATATGAACTGTCCTGATTGCTTATTATTATTATAATCTAATTATATATGATTGTTTGAGACTATCAATTTTGGGGGGATCTGATAACATGAGACTATTAAATGATACTTTCAAAGGGAACGATATTCGCCAAAATAATGATACTAAATCCGCCAGCCCTTTCACCGAGCAGAGTACCAAATCTGCCGCGTGGCTATCCGCGGCCGTCACACCTGGCTCAAGCTGGAGTAATGATAATGATTGTAGAGCCATCGGGAGTAGAGCATCGATGAGGCTACCCTGGGTAATTATGACTTAGTATATAAACAAGATTTAGGCAATTTGTGGTAAGTACAACTAAAGGTGTTCGAAGGTACCCATGCTATAACAAGGGGATGACTCAGCAGGATTGTCCGGAGAAAACCGGAAATTTTCCGGATATTCACTTTTCCCCTGGTAATCCAAGGAATATGAATTTCGATTTTGTTTTTTGGGAATGTAGAGTTTTAGCTTTAAAAGGGGCTCAATCCACCCTGTATACGTAATAACCCTCAAATGTGTTTCTTTTTGTTTTCACAAGCACCCCAAGGATATCCCACCATTTTGTCTCCTGATTTTCTTGTTATTATTTAAACATGTACTAATACCTCCATATTGCTTTTAAAATGGAATAAATGAAATTAATTAATTAAATAAATACAAAATGGAAAAGCCCGAAATGGATCCATCTTTTCTAATATTAATTCCTCCTACTAGTCCTAATCCATCTTCTGAACTATAATGCTAACCCTAAGGATACCAGCCCCCCCCCCCTCCCGAAAAAAAAAAAAAACACGACCGTATATCATGTAGGCTACATACAATACCACATGAATCATGAACCAAATCTCGATTGCTGAGCAAATAATTGCTCAAGGGATAGGGTTTTCCCCAGTCATTTTCAAGTTTATCTGAATGTAAATTATATGTGTTATGTGGCCTACCGCTTTGGATATATACAAGAAATTCCGGTTTAAATAATGACAAGTGTCACGACAACGGTAAGGCTTTTACAAACAAATACAAAACTGGGACAAGAGAACTGATCGGAAACTATGGCATACGTTATCTATTTTGAAACTTTGGTCATCCCTCAAGCAAACACTTATGAAATCGACCAAATTAGGGCAATCCAGTATTTTGTTTAAAAAAAAAAAAAAAAAAAAAAAAAAAATGCTTTCAGAATAAATAAACGCAAGGTAAATCAGAGAAAAGGGATGGTGAAAGTTAGAAAAAACGATGAAAAAACGATGAAAGAACAATAAAAAAAAAAAAAAAAAAAAAGAGAGAGAGAAGATATTAGTGGTGGAAAGTTGATTCACAATTTGACATTTTGCGAGTTGTTCATGTGACTTTGAAACAATGTAACACAATTAATTTGAAGGCTGAAAATGCAGAAATGAAATCTACCTCTTAAATCCATCAAGTGTACAGATATCTATTAAACTTTGGCCAGGCAATCCCAGGTGAAGCGTATCAAAAATCGCTTCAGGTAATAGTACCGCCATAATTTGTGAATCAAAATAAGGAATTATTCTGGCTTCTATTTTAAGCTGATCAGTTTAGGTGGAAGGGGGGGGGGGGCCTATCTTCTCCTATCCCCCCCCCCCCACCGCACCTATCAATCCTCCCCGTCCCCGTCCCCCTTTTCTCTCTCCCCATCTCTCTCTCTCTCTCTCTCTCTCTCTCTCTCTCTCTCTCTCCGCCTCCTATTTTTCTATTTACCGATGATAACTGATGACTATCAGCTTCGGATAAGCATGATAAATGTCCAAGATATATTGTGCGCATAGAGATAAAAGTATTGGATCTCTACGATTGTGCAGCATGCCGCCATCTTTGGGGAAATGCAAGACAGTCATGCTAAAATCTTAGACAAAGTTCCTTATAGGGCACACACGAGTAATTCGGGCCCCCATAGTAACACATGTTAAATTGAAGCACATCAAAAATTCATATTTAAATAGTCTCTCTACAAAAATTGTTTTAACTGACAGAGTAGCAACTACACTGATGGTACTACAAAATTAGGTACTTTATTTGGGCACTTAAACGGCTACATCAAATACTGTGAAGGCTGAAAAGCTAGATCCGCCCCTGCCATATATATTGCAAACTTCTTTCAACTTACTTTTCTTGCTCTATTTCTACAATTTCTAATTAATTGTGTCTCAAATTGTATAAAAATACATTAACTTGAAGGGATCGACGCCCCCAATAATGTTTCACGATGTTTTGTCCTGTAAGAAAGTCATTTCAGAACATCTGCAAAGCTCCGCTAGCAGCCGACGCCTTCCTAGCAACGCTATGCTAGGCTTCGGTATAGTGTATGTCATATCTTGAAAATATGAAATATTTTGCTTCCACTTTGAAGAGTTTTCTCTACTGAAACTTTTGGTAGCATTCATCCATTCTGTAGTCTTTGCGTTTGCAGGTAGGGAGGTAAAAACGCCCCTTGTTACATTACTCAATTGTGTACTATTTTTATGCATTTAGTTCATGGTGCACGTTAGATGCTGCTAAGTGGTATGTTGTATTGGGATTTGCTTCTCATGTAACTAAGAATCGCGTTTAGACAGATTATTATTGATGAATGGGACCAATAGTGGAAAAGGTAGAGAAAAACTGCAGCCCCCCCTTGCGTTAAAACAAAGAAAATAAAAGGCACATTCTAGCGATAGTCCACATTCAGTTCATTTCTTTCTTTCTCAGGCTGGAAACATCGTACCAAGCAGGATTCCTCATTGAGACGGGGGGGGGGGGGGGGGGGGGGGGGGGAGACGGAGAAGAGAGAGACAGAGAGAGACAGAGAGAGAGAGAAAGAGAGATAGAGAGAAGAGGGGGGGGGAGGGTAGGGGGTGAATCATAACAAAAACGCCGAGGCTAATAGCCCATCATGTACATTCCGCTTCACTCAGATCACCATACAGTGGCGGATCTACTACGGGGGGGGGGGGGGGTTAGGGGGTTTAAACCCCCCCCCCCTGGGCTGCCAAGTAAACATTTAATGTGCATAGGAAAAAAAAAAGAGAAAAAATAGAGCATGCAAGTATGCTTAAAATCGCAAGCTGGCAACCCTTAAAAATGAAAAATCTCCCCTCCCACACCCTCCCCCCTTGGAAAAAAGCTATATCCGCCCCTGCCATATATATTGCAAACTTCTTTCAACTTACTTTTCTTGCTCTATTTCTACAATTTCTAATTAATTGTGTCTCAAATTGTATAAAAATACATTAACTTGAAGGGATCGACGCCCCCAATGATGTTTCACGATGTTTTGTCCTGTAAGAAAGTCATTTCAGAACATCTGCAAAGCTCCGCTAGCAACCGACGCCTTCCTAGCAACGCTATGCTAGGCTTCGGTATAGGGCACACACGAGTAATTCGGGCCCCCATAGTAACACGTGTTAAATTGAAGCACATCAAAAATTCTCATTTAAATAGTCTCTCTACAAAAATTGTTTTAACTGACAGAGTAGCAACTACACTGATGGTACTACAAAATTAGGTACTTTATTTGGGCACTTAAACGGCTACATCACATCAAATACTGTGAAGGCTGAAACGAGGCTAATCACGAACTACGACTTTTCACTGCTGTGAACAGTGGAAATGCACTGCAGATCAAATAATTCCTCTAAAATACCCAAAGGCGTCCAAGATTCCAGATAGGGGTGAAATATGAAAGAATGTGACTTCCAAACACCATTTCTCTTGAAAAGATTTACAGCCGACAAGTATTCAATTTTAAATGAATATTTTTGATCAGCTACCATTACGTCATCTTACTTACGCCAGTCCCAAATTCATCGGCAGCGGATGAATTACTCGCGTGTGCCCTGAAAGAGAATGAAACCCTGGGGAAATATCCATTTTAATGAAAAGAGAGGATAGAGAGAAACGATTAAAAAAAAAGTTCCATCAAAATCGGTTACGAAATGAAAAAGTTATGAAAGTTTAAAAAGTCTCAATTTACTTTCTATGGCGATCCTCAAATTGGCAATGATGCTTCAAAATGGCAGGTTTAGTTGTACAACTCTCAATATGTTTTGTACACAAAATTTCATATTTTCTCCATTATCTCTAAAGTTACTGCTTGTCTTTTTGTGAACTCGACGTATGTTGTGTCAAATACATTTTCTCATGATATATCTTGAGCTAAGAAGGAGGCAAGCTGTACCTTGAGAGATAATGGGGAAAATATGAAATTTTGTGTACAAAACATATGGAGAGTTGTACTACTAAACCTGTCACTTTGAAGCAACATTGCCAATTTGAGGATCGCCATAGAAAGTGAATTGAGACTTTTCAAAATTTCATAACTTTTTCATTTCGTAACCGATTTTGATGGAACTTTTTTAAAAATTGCTTTTCTCTATATATCCTCTCTTTTCATTAAAATTGATTTTCCCCAGGGTTTCATTCTCCTTTAAGAGAAAGAAACAAGCTATACTATAAAATAAAAAATAATAAAAATAAAAATATGTAGATAGACATCATTGAATGGCATGCTCTCTCTCTCTCTCTCTCTCTCTCTCTCTCTCTCTCTCTCTCTCCGCTGCCGCCTTCCAATATCTGCCAGTAAACATACATGTAAGTTTGATTTCGATGCCTCAATGACGTTTCAGCTTCAGATAAACATGATAAATGTGCAAAATCCTTTCTGCGGTATGCTGCCATCTTTGGGGGATGACAAGACAGTCATTGTAAAATTGTTGCAATTGGTATTTTGTTACAGACCTAATTCTTTTGGAGAAAGATACAGCTATGAATTATAAAGACAGATTGATAGATATATAGACAGAGAAATAGATATATAGATAGATAGATAGATAGATAGATTTACAGACAGATAGATAAAGAGATAGATAGATAGATACTTTAATAGATAGAAGATAAATATATAGAAAGAGAGATAGATACATGTAGATAGACAGACAGCTAGTTAGTTAGATAAATAGATATATAGAAGATGGATAGATAGAAAGAAAGATAGAGAGAGAGATAAATATATAGGTAGATAGATATATAGAAGATAGGTAGATAGATAGATAGAAGATAGATAAATAGATAGCTAGAAGATAGACAGATATATAGATAGAAAGATAGAAGATAAATAGAAGATAGATAGAAGATAGATAGAAGATAGATAGAACGATAGATAGAAGATAGATATATGAATAAATAGAAGATAGATAAATAGAAGATAGATAGATAGATAGATAGACAGACAGACAGACGAGAGATTGATAGACAGACAGGCAGAGAGAAAGTTATAACTATCTCTCTGCCTGTCTCTCTGTAGATAAATAGATAGAAGATAGACAGAAAGATAGAAAGAAGATGAATATATGATTAGATAGATAGATAGAAGATAAATAGATAGAAGATAGATAGATAGATAGATAGATAGATAGAAGATAGATAGAAGATAGATTGATCAATATATAGAGGGAGATTACATGGAAGATAGATATGTATAAGATAGATAGATAGACAGATAGATAGGTAGATATACAGAGAGATTGATAGACAGATGGATAGATAGATTGATAGATATATATAGAGAATATAAGATAGATATAAGACAGATAAATAGACAGAGATAGATAGTAGATATATATATATGTATATATATATATATATATAAAGAGAGAGATAAAGAGGTAGATAAAGGTAGGTAAATTAATCTCGTCCTTTAAAAAAAGCTTAATTATATATGCAATATCATTCGGAATAATAATGTCCTGATAATATACAAGATTATATTTAAAAATATATATTCATTTCATGTGTTCTTTATTCGCTTTAAAAAGCACATATAGAATATAGAAATATATGAATACATGCATATACAAAGAAACACAAACAACATCAACAGTATATATAGTCTTCTATACAAAGGCAAATTCACAGTACTATGTATTATTTAAAAGAAAACTGAAACGTTTTTCTTCAATTGAATTTTAACACACACTGGAATGACTATATTACCTGACAGAGACGTATCTTGTTGTTTTTGTTAGAACCAACAAACCAGGATTACACACGTTACTGGCATATAAACAATATATATATAAAAAGAAAATTATTACTATTTGCCTTTGGATTAACTCTCTGTAATGATCTGAGGTATGCTAAGATGTGGACTGTAAGCAAATATCTCATCGGCGGTGGCTGCAAAAGAAATTAAGTTTGTTTGCATAATTACTTTGAAAGTTATTGTGCAAAAGGGGAAATTAAGTCGTATCACAGGAGCGAACGACAAATTTCTTGTAGAGAATGTTTTACGTTATTGTTCACGTGTATGAATTTGTTTTGTTATGTTATAATTATATAATTGTATTTGTTTACTTAATTCATGTAAGGTGCGTTGGTATTCAAAGCAAGGTTTAATTTATCAGACAGATTATGGTAAGTAAGGTGGTACCTTTAAGCGAGAAACATTTTGAAGAAATTAACAAGTCGATGAAAATCACCATTCAAATAATAAAATCAAATTATCGCGTTAACACTGGACTTGTTATCTTCCAATGGAATTCACACATGCTCATCGTGTAATGCTTGATTTCTTAATTTGGCCCGAATTCACTTGTCCTTTTGTTGATTTTCCACATAATCTCAAATCACACCATTCATGTTTCCTGGCCTAATTCCGTTTTTTTTTTCCCTAATGAAAGGAAATTCATTTTATTTATTTATTCTTCTTTTTTTAAAAATAAGTTTTGCATGTGCAGGATGTTACAAAATAATTCCTTGGGCTTTCCCAACAGGGAAATTCCGTTTCGTTTTCCTACGAACCTCTGGATTTGCCAATACCTCTACTCCCTCATTGCTCTGTTTCTATTTTTATTTAAAAGACCTTTTCACTTAATTTCGTCTTCATTTCATTAACCATTAAAAAGAACGCATCATATAATTATTAGCAGCCCAAAGGGATAGTTTCCGATATTCCAGAATCGTCTTTTACCTTAAGCTATATCAAAGCTTTACATCCAATGAAAAGGTTTTAAAAAAAAGAATGGAAGCTTTGTGAGCATTTTCGGTAGAACTCAATTGTTACTATTATAGTAAAGCTGTTTTGTAGCATGAGCTTAATCTCAACACTCCTTTATTCTCAAGTATTGTCGAAAACATTTTCAAGAATCGGCAAACGAATCCCGGCGTCTTGAATAATAATTGTTTTTTACCCAATTACAGGAGGAGACTTTCATCTGAAAACAACATCACATGAATAAGAAAAAACTCTTTTCCATTGTGCGTTATTTATTGGAGTAGCCACTTCAAGACTACACACACACACAAGCGTTTTTTCAATAGGTTTAATCAATACTATCGATATTTCAATTGGTGTTCTTCGATCGCAGCCAGGCGTTGAGACTGAATTCATCCTGTCTGTCCATCCTACATTCTCTTTCTGAAGAGAGATTGATGATGCCGCTACTATTAATGTTTGTCTCTGATTATTAACATACGGATTGCCTTCTATGCTGGACTATTTTGCTCCTGCATTCGTATTTATTCATCATTTTATGACCCCCCCCCCCCGAAAACTGAGTGTTTTAAATCGCAAGGCAATATTGTGTTGCTCATCACTATCTGATCAGGATCTGTCTATCGGATTCGCTAAGAACCTGGTAAGTTACGACTGATTTTTATCTTCTTTTTTGTGCGATAGTATTTTGTCTATAGGTGAAATATGTCACTGTAATGGTGAGTTAATTGTGAAACTTTAGTCAATAGTCCAATCGTCTATTATCGATACTCAAATACTTCTGGGGTTTATTTAAAGCGGTTTTTTTTCAGTTCTATCATCACACTGTACATTAAATTCCGATGAATAACGATCGCTTTGTGCTTAAGGTCACAACCACAACTTTGAAAAGTCCCCAGTTTATAGAAGATGCTAACAACTTATTCCAATATTTAACCATAGTTTTGCAGAAAACGTGGATATATTTTCCATTGCCCTTTCTCGTATCTATATCGGACGCAAGAAAAAACAAACAAACAAACAAACAAACTGTACGTTAACACCGCCTTTTCACGGAAACTAGGCCCTATGAATGAATATAAATAAATAAATAAATAACCCTGGATATTTTTTACTTTTCTTAGAAGCTTTAGGCTTATGTATCTGGTTCTGTTGCCCTAAGAACTGTTAAATTTCGAGACATCATACTGTGATTTTGTACCATTTATTTTGGTCAGGATATTATGGGGTTTCTGACATTGCCATTCCAGACTTTCTGAAATGGTAATACATGATTTATTGATCATGTCCTGGGTAAGAGAAAATGAGCTTTCGAAGAAATCAACTACTAAGAAATTGAATTGAATTTAATTGAATTTAATTAAACATCACTGATTTTCATCAGTATTCTGTTTGTAAACATGTATATTCAATCATTGAGTAATTCATCTTCAAACTTAGTGGAATTCTTTTTTCAGGGATACCCTGCAAGTCTTTCTTAAAAATATTCTTTTTCATCACTTCACAATTGTTAATATTTGTCTTATTTTTCTCAAATCGATATGGATAAGTCAGCGGACTGAAGATCACAAGGTACGCGGTTCAAATCCCAGCCCGGCACTAATGTCCTTTGGCAAGACATTAATCTACATTTGCCACTCTCCACCCAGGTGCTAATTGGGTACCCGGTAGGATGCGAAGGTCAATGTGATTGGATTAGCATGTGCGCGCCCGTAAAAAGGCGACTGGCTGGAATGCTCCCCAGGGAGTGGAGATTGTGCACTGTGATGTGCGGGATGGTATACTTGAATCCAGTGACCGGGGTAATAATGATAATGTAAGCGCTTTGGTATATTCTTGTAAAGCGCTTTATAAGCAACCGTTATTATTATTATTATTATTATTATTATTATTATGATCTCATCAGTCAGAGCACATCATCCACATTATAATAATTATTTTATCTTTATATCTCTCTCTGTTTTTGTTGTTGTTGTTGTTTTGTTGTTGTTTTTTTTTTTTTTTTTGGGGGGGGGGAGGGGGACATAATCGAATTTGATAAATGACGATGTATGCTATGAATGAACCTGAGGAATTCACGTGACAATGTGTGCTATTTTAGAAACAATGTACACTTCTATATGTGACTTCATTAAGAATATTTAACACATCTCGAAATAGAAACCGTAGAGTCAGTTCAGCTGTCCATATTAGCCTACTCATCGGAGATATTATACAAGGGGTGTGTTCCAGACTATTTCCTTACTCCCTTTGTGTCAATTTAGCAGGTTTTTTTGTTGCTTACATTGCTGATTAATTCCCTATTGTCATAATTATTGTCGACGTAACGGAAAGAGACATTTCGGCTCCAGAAATAGCTGTCGCCAGATGCACGACGAAATCATCCCAAATGAACATGATGCATGCTAGACGCCGTTTCCCTTAACTATGACGTTCATTAGGATGACAGCTGAGTTATGATTTAAAGGTTGAACTGGTCTACGAAAAATTTAATACGTTGTTTTTTGTTTTGTTTTGTTTTGTTTTGTTTTGTTTTGTTTGTTTTGTTTTTGTTTTTTGTTTGTTTGTTTGTTTGTTTGTTTGTTTGTTTGTTTGTTTGTTGTTGTTGTTGTTTTTTTTTTTTGGGGGGGGGGGGGTAAACCCACCCATCCATCAAAAATATAATGCATAGGCCTTAATGAATCGTAGATAAAATTCTGTAATTTACCTGATGATTATAAAGATACAGCTGCTAATATTTAGTTGCTGTTGTTCTAATAAAAGTTGAATATCATGCAGTGAGGAGAACCTCTATCCACGGACACCTCATGTATTTCTTATTTCTTATGTCCATTTCTATAGTCATTAACTCTTTACCTGAAAATAAAATGAATACAAGAAACAAAATAGATTGAAAGGGGGAATTACTTTGATATGCCAATTATTACATGATATGAATTACACCTACTCTTTTTACATTTTCCTAGCAATCCTAATCAAATTCTTACTCAAATCTCAGTGCCCCTCTCTCACTTATTATCCAAATCTATTCTTCCTTTACGCATTGGTAAATTGGCATGCGCCTCGCTTCACTACTGTATGCCTATATAAAACCAGTAAATCGTATAAATTGTGCTAAACGGTTGAAAGAGAAAAGCACAGCACCCCGCCGGGACTCACAATAAAGCTCTTAATCCTCTTATCGAATACACGGTATTTTGACTTCTGTTTACCTATTTATACTGCAACTGTTTCTCCACAAAACCAGAAATGTGTTAGTTAGCTTGAAGAGGGGAAAATCCTCACCCCTTGCAGAGCATTTATTCGTCTATATCAACTTCAAAGGAAAGCACAAAAAATAAATGTAGTTCTGATAGATAGCGAGTTATGTGGCTTTATTTACCAGAAGTGATGTGGGTTGTTCAGAGGACGAATTCGAAGGGAAAAATGTCAGTTTTGCTTTTTGAAATGCTGTTGTATTTTTTCAACAAAAAAGCAAAAAGCTAAACAACAACAACAACAACATCAAAACAAACAAACAAACGAACAAACAAATAAACAAGAACAAAACACTGAAATGAAAATAATAACAACAAAAACAAACCGCAATACAACAACAACAACAACAAACATAACAAAACAAACAAACTATGCAAAATTTGTATGTATACCAGTCTTTGGACTATTTATTACATGGATATTTTGTCATTCAGAAATGAATGAATAATATTAATGACTCCTAGTTAAATCATTAAGGGTGGATGAAATATAATTTATTAGGTACGTGCACGATCACTGACGATAGTTGTTATCCTCATATCACATATGTCTTGTACCTAAAAAAAAAAAAAAAATATTGCTGTTGATGTAGGCCGATGTCAGACAACTTTTGAGGGGAAATCTAAAATCTGTCCACCCTTTGGTGTTTCTACTTAGAGTTTACTGCACTAGGCAAACATGGATTTAGAAAGTAAATAGTCTAGAAGTCTGGTTGAAGAAGTACAAACACGGTCGAAATTTGCCATGCAACTGGGTATTTGAATGGGTGAGCTATTTATTGAGAGTTTAACCATTCCATCTAGGTCTGTAACATGCAGTGATATCATTTATCCATCTGTGTATAAAACTTTAATTATTGCTGCTGTATAACGGTAACATTATACATTTAAGATATTAAAACATCATCATGATCATTTTCAGACTTCTACCTTGCTTGGAGTTATTTCTGTCGGTTTTTAACAATCTAACCTGAATATTTCAGTGCTGGCAAATGATGTTATAAATGTTGTAATGCATGGTTTAAGAACATTTACCTCGTATTCGGCCATTCTTGGTCACGTGTGTGACCAAAAAACAGGGAATTGGGCTATTGTGAGCCCTATAATTTTAATAACCTTCCAAGTGTGTTGGTTTTTCATGTATATACAGCAAATACAGACATAGATACATGGATTTAATAACAAAAAAGGTCAATGATAATACCTGTTCTACGTCAGAGGTCAAAAAATTCAGGTCACGTGTGTGACTTCGCACAGAAACAGGTTTTTCAAACTCACATTTTATCTTTAAACCCCTCTGAATTTTCAAAAGCTTCAATGTTCATATTTATGGTAGGTATATTTCATGGTACTGTCTCTTAGAAAATAGCATTAATTCTGTTGAAAATTGCATAAAATTTTTGTTATGTAATATTTTGTATCATGATGTATCGTGAAAACAGAAAATCCCTTTACTAGGTATTTTCTTGTTGACGTTATCGCCATAGTTACATAATTATACACTATTATGATCTGAAACTGTGTGAGGTTCAAGATGTTAGTAAATGATGTCCAAAAATGCAAAAAAACTCAAAATTGAAAAGTTGTGCGTTTTTCCTCATTACCGTCACTTCGTGAAAACAGGGACGAATTATGCATGTTAATTATTACATAATACATAGACAATTTTTTTTTTCCTTCAACTTAATTACTTGCAAAAGGACCTGGGAAGGGTATGATTACACTATATATTGGCAACACCTATTAAAGCTCATACTGAGAGATAACTATTATACAGTGAAAAAATAGATTTTTTTTTTTTTACTTTAATTTATGCCAGTGTTATTGTATGCAAATTAGCATAATTGGGTCTTAAATAAAAAAAAAGAAAATGTGCTCCATGTAACTTTAGACATTACTCTTCAAGAATATACTATTCAAAAACAGCAAGAATGAACTTCATTTTTGTCAAAAAAGTTTCACTTTACAAAGAATGGCCCTATTACAACAGACAATATGTGACTGATCAGAATAGGAATAACGCCGGTTTGAGTAAGAGGCATCAAACAAGGTTTTTTTTTAGAAAAGATTTTTTGTTACTTTTTAAAAATTTTATTTCATCTTTTTACATATAAGGCATTATCACATTAAAATTTGTACTGAAGTTTTAATTTTTCATTAGTTATGGCTCTAACTCTAAAAGTAACATGCTTAAACGGTCAAATAACAACAACAACAGTGCGTTTTTATGATTAATTTCTGAGCTTATACTTACTCGAATGAAATGCATCTCATAATGAAACTGGATTCGTCGGATGAAAATAAACTGTATTTTAGAACGAATGAACACAGAATGTTCTCATTTCCCCCCATGTCGGACAGATGCCCTATTATCTTTTTCAAACTATGGCAACCAATGTTGATAAGGAATTTTTAGGTTGATTTTTCGCCAAATAGTATAACAATTCTTGAGATTAAACTTATGAAACTAGTATGTGTGATCCCCAAAATACTCATTTCATATAAAATAGCGACGCAAAAAAAACACCACTCCGTCGAGCCGGATTCGAACCAGCGACCTAAGGATGTCAGTGACTTTAACCTCTACAGTCCTCCGCTCTACCAACTGAGCTATCGACGGTCGGTATCATAGAGGGCGCTCATTAAAGAGATGTATCAAAAAGCGTGGCGGAGCGTGCAAAGTGCACGTGGGTATTCAATGGGCATAATACACGCGGTGTATGACTCATGCGAGCATCTTGGGCAATACCAATGATTATAGGAAGGAATTATTTATGACGTAGACCTATTGACGAGATATGACGTCACATAGGTCGACTCTACAAATAATCTCGAGTGAGTTCAGTGTATATTATGTGATGGTGCCTCTCGCTTTACAAGTTATCTGAATTGGAAATACCTTTGTAACCCTCAACAACAGTACTCTTCATTTCAAATGGGGTCAAGATAAGTTTGTATTATTATTATTATTATTATTATTATTATTATTATTATTATTATTATTATTATTATTATTATTATTTATTCGACCATTCATAAAAAATAAGCACAGGTAAAATACATCAAGGCAAGAGACAAGTACATAATAAGAATGCGAAAGATCATATAAAAGGACATGTAAAAGGATTGGGAACAACAAGTGGGTCAGGGTGCACAAAAGTGAAGTACAACACTGTTGCCCGGAGGCATGTGCCCCCATAGTTTTGACATAGTTTTGTATTTGTTATGAAACTTCATATTATTGATAGTTTACATCTATACATTGTTTTACAATAATAAAACAAAACAACAGCAGTACAATATATATTTAAAATTACGAATCATTTTAAAATAAGAAGAATATATAAACCTATTAGAATAACGTTAGTGAAGAATGCATGACAATAATCATATTATACGCTATATATATCAAAAAAGGTTGCTCAGGGGTACTTAAGGACAAAAGAAGGATTTTTTTCAACTATGTGGAGTGCTATAGCTAGAACATTATTCAATATAATCTATATATTCTATGTATTCTATTTCTTTAAGGGTCCCGGAAGAAGAAGTATTGTCTAATATATATATATATATATATATATATATATATAAATAAATAAATAAATATATATATAAAATTTAAAAACCTCCGTCGAGCCGGATTCGAACCAGCGACCTAAGGATGTCAGTGAATTGTGAACCTCTACAGTCCTCCGCTCTACCAACTGAGCTATCGACGGTCGGTGCTCGTTCTTATGAGCAAGTTAAGATAGGCAAAGGGGAAATGATTTGAAGATACCTGTTTCGCAATACCTGTGAAATATAGTTAAATAGTAAAAAGTGTATGTATAATACTCGCTGTGATTGGTTAGATTCGCATCACGCGACGTGCAAAAAAATTGTAATAGTGCACGATCGTCTATAGCTTTGCCTATTACACAATAACAGTTATAGATCTAGGGGTATATTTATTATAACAATTAGTGCATGTTCTATTTATGCACCATTACTGGACTATATGAACTCCAAATACTAAATTATCCCTTGTGCAGGTCTATTTCGCCTCGGCCTGCGGCCTCGGTGAAACAAAACTGCACTCGGGATAATTTAGTATTTGTCGTGTACATAATCCAATATATAGTGCTTGATAGACCATGCACTTTTTATATTATTGCATTGCACAATGTCTGTAACAAAGGCAAATATTATGAACTGCCTCTGAACAAAATTTTTGAATTACATGTATAAAGCAGTATTTTAGCGCATTATAGGCCAGTATACATGAGAGAGAGAGAGAGAGAGAGAGAGAGAGAGAGAGAGGGGGGGGGGAGAAAGAGAAAATAACAACGATTACCCTTTCTGAATGGATTTATAATGAGGGGCGAAAAATAGAAACAAGAATCTAATCTTAAGCCCATTATCTTCTACCTTCTAAAAAAGCTTTTAAAAAAATCGAGTGATCACTGACGTCACTCCCGGGGAGTGAAAATAGAGTGAAGATTCACTCTCTTTTTTAAAGAGAGCTATCGATATTCCCTTATTCACTCTTAAGTGATTACTGATGTGACTCCCGGGGAGTTTATCTATTTTTTAGAGAGAGGGGGAGAGAGAGCAAAGATGTTCTCATTTTATATAAAAGACCCTTTGACCATCTGTCGAAAAATATATACCGATGGTTGAATAAAATGTACCCGACTTAGAAATCTTATTAACAAAAACTACAACCACTCCGTCGAGCCGGATTCGAACCAGCGACCTAAGGATATCAGTGCATTAAACCTCTACAGTCCTCCGCTCTACCAACTGAGCTATCGACGGTTGGTGGTTATTAATGCCCTTGATATTGATTCAAAGATTTTGATAGGCCAAGCTATGCCAATAGGATATAATTATTTGAAGATTAGCATTGTGACGTCATGAAATCCTATAGTTCACTTGCTTGCTTGTTTGCAATAAATTTCAGGTCAGCATGATATGATACTTGTTTTCATTTATATTTATGCAAACATCCAAACTCCATTTCGCTATCAATCCGTGGAATGTAACTTTGTGTGTGTGTGTGTGGGGGGGGGGGGGGGGGGGCTCGTTTTCCCAAGGTTCGTAATTCAGAAAAATGATAGAGTTCTATAGCAATTATTCGGAATTACGAACCTTCGGAATTATGAACATAATTTCATTTTCTGAATTATAAACCTTATTTCATTTTCGGAATTATGAACTCTATTTCCTTTACGGAATTATGCATGAACTATAATTTTCCGAATTATGAAAATGAATCATGAACATCCGGAGTAACGAACCTTTGGAAAAATGACATGCGACCGTTTAATTTTATGTCAAATAATTATCGACCTAAGTTGCTTTCATTCAGTGGATTAAGCTCCGTATAAGGTGGAAATGGTCTGTACTATATTGTTCTAAAAGGGTATGAAGAAGCCCAACTTGGAAACAAAGATCATTTTCATACTTATATCCTGAAGTAATCATTCTGTGTTTTGCGAATGGCTGTATTTTTGTAACATATAGTTAGAAAAATAAGGATTCAATGATTGTCTTTCCAAATATAGGTCGGCGGATATGAATAGGTCATGATTTCTACATTGGCCCATAAATCAAGACTACACATGCACGCTATCACAAACCCGTAAAATATTTGATTTTGCTCGGTATGCCGTAAAGGGATAGGGTTACATCTTTACCATTTGAGCAAAATACATGTTTTTGCCGATTTAAGGCGCAACAATTGAAAAGAGCTTAAAATCCTCAAAAGTAGGGCATCATTTTTGTTTTTGTTTTTATTATTTTCATTTTTATTATCAATTTTTTTTTTTTTTGGGGGGGTGGGTGTTTTTTGTCTTGTTGTTTGTTTTTGTTTTTTGTTTTGTTTGTTTGTTTGTTTGTTTGTTTTTCTTTTTGTTTTTCTTTTTTTTTTTTTTTGGGGGGGGGGGGGGTCATGAAGCAGAATCACAAGTACAATGGATTAGGCCTCACCAGAACTATCAAACGAACAAAGGAACAAAAAATCAAAAAAAAAACAAAAAAACAAACAAACAAACAAACAAACAAAAACTATTTACGTTGGTATGCCAAACAGACTCTGAACTCAGGCAGAAAGGCATCTTTACAATTTGAGCAAAATACATGTCTTTGCCGATTTAAAGGGAAATCCAGCAAGCAAGTTGCTTTGAAAGAAAGAGGAAACATCAGAGAAGCAGATTGGTGAAAGTTTGAACGAAATCGGACAAGCAATAAGAAAGTTATGAATTTTTGAAGTTGTAATCACTATACATATTGGAATTTCAAATTGGCCGAATAGGTAATGTCACTGTGATGTAGCTGTGGACAACTGCCCCATTCACTCCAACACACAAAATGA